>OX419718.1:23097287-23519787 GCA_948474765.1 Patella depressa
CACGCAAGAATAGCATTATAGCAACCTTAACCCTTTGTGTTCTAATCGTATACATTGTCGCCATACAATATCAACACTAAACAGCACAAATATCAACACAAATAGGAACCATGTTAAAGATGTATTCCCTTCACACCAGAGATCAAAATAATGTAAGTATCAATTGACAAATATATATCCAAACTACCAGGAAACGTACATTTATTACTAAATAAATGTTTCTTATGTCAAATCGGGCTAGCTGTCGTGTAGATACTACGTATGTGTTGATTACTGATCGCGAATTTAGACCCATTGTCGAATCTACTGATTATGATCGCATCCACTCTAATCTTATTTTCCGTTTGATCCGAATGTTGCAATAGACGAATTAATTCGTGTCGTGTGAAGGTATCTTTAGTATGAAGTTAGACTAAACAATTTAGTGTAAACGTCATGGTTTTGTAATTATTCTCGTGTGAATGTATCATGAGAATAAAACTAGATTAAATGATTCGATGTAAACGCAGTGACGTTGCTCGTGTGGAAGTAAATGTATATGTAAGAGAAAACTTGATAACAATTCGATGTAAACGCAGTGATGTTGCTCGCGTGGAAGTATCTTTTGGATAAAACTAAATTAAACGATACAATGTTAACGTGATGCGATTGATTTTGATAATTGTATAAATACATCCGTTGAAAATTTAAAGCATGATTTCAGACATTCACGATTCAGGCATGACAAGCCATTCGATAAGTCGTAATATGACCATCAATCGTAAAATAACCATAAATCAAATGTTATTAAGAATAAATTATTTATATCTATAATATATTCATAAAGAATTACTAATTTATTAATAGCCATAGAGAATTTATGATATATCAAAGAGCATTTAAATCATAAATGTCATTCTGAATCGTAGATGAATGAATTAATATGTATTTATTCTATTTCATATAATTACGGATAGAACAATATACCCATAACATCTGTTCTTTAATAATATATGTATCGTAGTTTATGTCACAGTTTTATAGGCTGTTGTGTTTTACAAAAATATCGTTCACAACAAAAAGACGATAAGCCCCATTTCATTTCATTTCATTAAAAAAAATACTAGTTATTTTTTATATTCATTTTATAATTAATGTAGTGAAACACACACGGGACCTCACAATACCAATAAGAAATACTACAGCACAAACAGTACGCAGCAAGTACAATGTTAATACCAAAAATACTACAATACAAACAGTACACAGAAAGTACAATACCAATACCAAGGAATACTACAGTACACGGAAGTACAATACCAAGGAATACTACAGTACAAACAGTACACGGAAGTACAATACCAATTCTAAGGAATACCTCAGTACAGCCAGTACACGGAAAGTGCAATACAAAAACCAAGGAATACTACAGTACAGCCAGTACACGGAAAGTACAATACAAATACCAGGGAATACTACAGTACAGTCAGTACAAGGAAAGTACGATGCAAATACCAAGGAATACTACAACGTCCCACTGCTCTGCTCCGAACTGGGCTAATGAATACGGATACCAACCAAGAATACGATCAGCACAGTCAGTATAAGAAATACTACATTATATACACACACACCTTCAATAACAACAAGGAATACTATTGTAGCAGACAATGAGCTTCCACGAGGTTTGTCATAAGTATAAGGGACATCCAATAAGAAATATGAAGTGGCCCTAAATAATATTCCATGATATTAAGTATCTTTGGTGGGACATAACATACATAATATCAAGTATATGTTGGTTACATTAAATAATGATTAATATATAGGTGATTGATTGATTGATGGGTCTTGAGTTGCCTTCCACCTTATCTTACTATAGATAGTAATATAAATCGTTCCATGTGACACATATGTTATAATGTATGACAAGCCATCAATCAACATGGTAATCTGTATCTACCATCAGTAAAAAACGACACAGGGTCTTAAGTACTCGTTATATTAAACATAGATGTCATTACGTTTGAATACATCATTACTTCTTCTCTTACTTTAAGGATATATAATCCCTAGACACCTTCTTGCAGTTGTGTTATAGATTACTGAGCCGAGTGAATCGTTTGTTGCTTTGTCGAAGTTGTCCGATGCGATAAACTGTGTAGACGTTTGCTTTTCATTTCGCGTATTCTTAACGGAATTATATTCCAGACTAAAAGACAACTATAGATTTTCAGACTATAAGTGTAGTCGGGCCAAAGAGCACATTGGTCCAGAAATAATTTTAATCGATCTATTATAACGTTTGGTATTGTTATCTTAAGTTCATACTGCATGTACTTGCTGTTGATTTTACACCACCGTTTTTTTGTCTTAGAATCGTCCGTCTACAACTGAAGAATAACTAATTTCCATCCATAAACATCGAGCTCATGATAGTATTTGGCCCAGGTTTTATTTACCAATAATTTGCCTATTACGTAGACATTTTACAAAACAAGACCATAATCAACACTCGATGGCATCGGATACCCAGGATTTTAACTAGATTACAACGGTTCACCATTTAAAAATTTAATTTAAAAAGAGGGAAAGCGACGGCTAAGTCTCGGATATATCTGTGCCCTGGTTACCACTATGCACACAAACGATGATAACGTGGCTCAGGATGTAGTAAATTGAATGAGATTTTCAATATTTTCAATTTTACACTATCTATTTTTGAAGCAAGAGTTGTAAGCTCTTTTTACCCAAATGTTACATCTTTAAATTGTGAGACTAAGGAAACTGACTAATAATAAGGGAACTTATTATCAATAGGGAAAATCATTGTACTTCTGTGTATTGACAGACAAAGACCATTGAAAGATGTTAACAATAGTATCCATACATAAAGAACATAATTAAAAACATTGTCAATAGTTTCTGATCGAGTAATTTTGTTTGTCGAACGGCGCCCCCTTTTTATATTTTTTGTCAAAGTAGTACCTAATCACGATAAAACACACATAATACTGCCCTACACGTTCTGGTTAGTAATTGCTAAACCCAAAGACATGATGTTTACAGATATAATGTCCGGAAGTCACGTTTATATTTAACACAATATCTACTTCCTTGTATAACTTCTGAATTCTAAAACCTTTAAGAAGAAAAGGTGTTTTGTTTTCATTCAATTGCGATGCTCTAGTTCTGAAAGGTTATATATAAGTGAGGCAAATAGTCTTTTTTGGAAGGATTTTCTATGCAGTTTCAGAACTGTAAGGTCGTAACTTCCACAAGAAAATTGCTTTTAAAATTGTTGATATCCTAATAACGTTATTAAGATGGGAATAGGTTTTCCTCTCATATATCAAAAACTAAATCCGACAATTTTGGAGACTTAACACTTTTCATAACTATGACATGGATTAGTTTAATCATACGAATTGTGGAGTGTGTAGCGTTTGAGGAGATAGGAAGTTTTTGTATAATCCATGAGTTGATTCGTGATAAGATATTTGATTTCAGGCCTTTAACAAGTTTATATTTAATACAAGATTTGCTTTCTTCTATACAGCTACTGTGAGAGGTTTCTTTATAATCCTATACAGCACCCGTCTCTGTTTCATTTGGGAAATTGTAATTTATATCTTGGCAACCAGAAGTCCCCCATATATCACTGCAGTTGACAAGTGGAGAAGTTCTCAGTCTACATTATTATTTCATCATTACCACTACAATAGTAATCGGACATAAGTTAATTGTACCCAGAGACTTCACTTCTCTCCTTAATCTTAACAATCTTCTAATCACCTACCAGAATTAAAGGATTGATGAAAATTTAATTACTACCAAAAGCCAGAGATGCTATAGAGATTTATCACCGCGTGCTTTAGATCACTGCTCCATTATTCCCCCATCATTCTTCCTTATGTTACTTTCTGCCGCCGTGTGGCGCCACTTATCTTAGCAACCATTTCCCAACTGCTGCCATTGTTAATCAATGTTCTCGCTCTTTCTCGTTACTCCCGTGAATTAGTACTATTGATAGATTTGTCAAGGCGTCTGTCTATTATTTTCTACAATGATTTATTATATAAAAGGGAATAAAAAAGAGAACTAAATCAAGAATATGGCGTGTTGTAACATAAATCCATCTGATTGCTTTTACCATGTCAAAGAGATTCCAGAGCTTGATAAATGGTTTAATTTATATGTTATACATTTGATGTATTTAGCCAGATTTCAATAGGGGATTTATTTAGTCGAGAGAGAGGTAAATATGCTATAAATCTAATACAAATGGATGGTCTGAGTTTACGTGAGCTCTGAATATAATACAATTATACCCTTGGTAGTTCACATATTACATTTTCTGCGTGACAGTTCATAATTAGACCTGGGTAAATGTTTTATGTAGCCTGTTGAAAATCAAAATGACATAAAGATTTTTCACATATGTCATGTATAGCCTTTTATTAATCATTGGCTTTCGAGAAACTCCTCCGGGAATTTATATTATCAATTGAATTGTATAAAGTTTGACAGTTATAAAGTAGTTGCTTATAATCGTTATTGGGTTATTTTCAGCTTTTCTACAGACAAAACCATCAATAACGAAAACACGAAAAATAACTATAAAACACAACACTAGAATATCATTTTATAATCTGGACAATGTGACTGGGAACACCTGACTACAATATCTATTACTGTGAAAATGGAAGGGTATATCTGGCGGCTGAGGCAGAATGGCGTTTTTTACAAGCTACCGTTTATCACAGCTGACAACGGTGTTTGTTATTTTAACTTATCGAAACTTAGCTTTATTATTAACACAACACAAAGATAATAATTCTCGACTGTTTGAAGGTTGGGTATAACATGATGTGCTTACGTGTTTGAAATATATACTTTTAGACCCATGTCAAAAATATGCACTGGTTAACCAACACGACGAGTCCGTGACTACAAAAACGTATCTATACCAACCGGGATAAAGAACACGCACAACGTGCTCTGCAGTGTTCTATGTATGTATGGATTTTTTTCCTGTAACTGTAACTACCGACGAATATACGAATGGACCTTGGCATTGTCGTCAGTCCGAACGACTAACGAATCTTCCCTGTCATGTCCCACACCATCGACATGACTGGACGATCTCGATAAACTTTCTCCTCCCAAAGCAACATCATGGTTCGTGAGCCAACGACTTACTGACCGAGCCAAATTCATTACCCAGAATTCAAAAATCGATCTTGTCGAGTTTACTTACGTTCCTGTTATTCGGTTTAAACAACTGATAAAATAAAACAGGACAGAAATTAATTTTAATTAGATTATCTGTGT
This sequence comes from Patella depressa, assembly GCA_948474765.1. NCBI lineage: Eukaryota > Metazoa > Mollusca > Gastropoda > Patellidae > Patella > Patella depressa. The sequence goes on from OX419718.1 coordinate 23,102,601, forward strand.
ATTAAAACAAAATAGTCGAATGCCGAGATTACCCAGACAATCCAACCCCTTTACATAAAGATCTTGGAGATTAAGCGGCACCTACCGCATGTATTAAACAATCCCGGCTTTCTCAACAGTATCACCCATCGAAAGATCTGGAATAAAAACACATCTTAGAAGCAGGTTGATGATTTCTTCTGGGGTTTCAATTGCTTTAAGATAGATAAGACGTGCCTCGGTTACATATTACACCCCGTGTATAGGTATAATCTTAATAACATCGGTATGTAATTCTGCACATCTTATACATTTCTATACAATACAATATAACGTATGCTAGTCAAGTGTTCTTCTTGCATAACACATGTAGTCTATGTAATGTTTTACATAGTTATAACCTTCTCCTTAACAACTCATAGCGTGTAAACTTCAATGCAGTTTATAGGGAGTAACAGTCAATTAGTGAGTAATGGGCTGGCGTGCTGGTCTGAGGGCCCTAGGCCAGACCCTCGGTGTTGGCTAAGAAAGTGCCTCGGGATTTTGCAGCAGGATTTCGCGTTTTTAGTGGGGAAGGACGGAGGGACGAGACTGTTTAGTCACACGAGTGGGACCAGAAAACGAGGGTTTAACGTACCCTCGACACAAACTAGGTCATTTCGGGACTAACACATGGTTCAATTTAATTTAATAATTCGCTTACGCGTAGGGGCCTTTTACTTGTGTGGGGAAACCGGAGGACCCGGAGAAAAGCCACGATCCTTTTTCTTCTCACGTACAACCGCGGAATCGAAACCACGCTAGTTAACTCAATGACAGACCTTATGATAGAGCGCGCACGTGCTAACCATTCGGCCACCAAACCCCCCTAATTTGCTATAGACTATAGTTGTGAAGGGTGTCTTGGCGGACAAGTAACAGATTTTTGTGGGGTATAGGATTTGTATTCTTGATTAAACTTTGGCGAAATTTTACCTTTATTTCGTTTCGTATTTTATCTCAACTTCATTTTGTGGCCACCAGAGGAATGAAATTAATACGTAGCACAATAATATAAACATCACATAACCGGCAGTTCATGGACATTTTTTCAAGCTTGGTATTAAAAATGATTATTAAGATGGCGGCAGCATCCCGCTTTACTTACATCACACATGCTCGCGATGGGTTAATGAGTAAAAACTATATATAATCTGGTAAGTAGACAATGTTTTATAAATGACATCAAGTCCATAAACTTCGCTTCTAATTAATGGCTGGCTTTATCACGTCTGCTAGTATATCGAGAACTTCACGCACTCTGACGTGAGATAACTCTTGATGAATGCGAAACAGAATTTTAGGAAGGAACTTCGAGCTTTCATATATGTTTTGCCAGTAAAACTGTTACAACGTGACATTTATGAGCTTTTCGTGGGTAAACTAAAAATGATAAATGCCAAATGAAAGTTGGGTATCCTCTTTATTTGGGATTGTTTGTAACCATAGTGTCATTTGTTCAGATGAAACGAAACGAAATGAAATGGGATTTAACGTCCTACTGTTCTGACCTACCTGAAACGAATTAGTGTTTGTCTAAAGATTTGTATAAAATGTGGCCCACGCGTGGGTCTTGGTTTCCCAAGAGTCTAAAGTGTGCAGATTAAATATTGGTAGCCTTGGATTACAAAGGTTCCTCCCACGTCCAAAGTCATAAATACATAGAATAAAATTTACTACAGATTCACATTGTTAGGTCTGAAATATCCAAAGTGTAACGAGTACCACCCCCCCCCCTCCCGCACACACCTAACCCGCTGATGTATTATTATTATGCTATGACATCATGTCAAGTCAAACTAATTCAGAATGACAGAGAAACGTTTGGCAAGGGTGAATTGAGCTTTACATATTAAGGTAATCAAGTACATTAGTTGCGGAACTCTTTTGAACCAGTTTAGCAAGGAAGAAGATAAAATACTTCGAGATTTTAAAGGCCGTATAAAGAGACAGCTGTGGGTAACTATAAAATATAAGTGATGGAACCTTGTAATGAAGGTGACATGGTAATATATATCAAGACTTCGTGTAATGTCTTGCAACGTTTTAAGTAGATTTACAGACGCGTCATATATTACGTTATGTACAGACTGTTGTCAAGAAGAAAGGAAGCTGTAAACATGCCTTGCTAATATTAACAGGAAACGACTTGTAAACAATCCTATTCCTGAACTATGTACATCAACATGATAGTTACCTTGTCAAAAACAAAACACAGCAAGTACAAATACATTTATTAACAAGATACAGAACACCTCGTATCACCTTCCAATATAGGAATGTCACGATTATCCATATTTTTTTTATTAACTAGCACCAGTGTTTAAATCCGTTGAAAAAAAACCCACCCAGGTGACTGGAGCGTTGATTATGAAAATACATGTCTAATTAATGTTTTATATAACACTTGAGACCAAACCGCAATAATAGGCAGATTAAGCTCCTGCATAATGCATCTTTAAGTGTATTAATGATCGAAATCACCGCGAAAATGTAAACATGACAACCCAACACTATTTACACAGATTCGTCAACTATATCAAATTAAGGTAAATACTTTCATTATTGCAGTTTACTCAGTTAATCTTCTCTTTTTTCACAGCATTATAAATAAATTTACATATGTTACAAATTATTTCACAGTCAGTATTCTTGAAGTATCTTTTAATGTGGTTCTCGCTTTTAAAGTACTTATTGATATTGCAAATAGTTCTCATACATCTTCTTTGATTGGCATTTAGTAATTGGAACATGAGAGCATCCTCGTCGAAACGTCGCTTAGTATCAAACTCAGTAATTGTGTATCCATAAAATTGTACCTTGTGTTAATTCTCATACAGTTAACAGTGAACACCAAAATGTAATGGCTATATAGAAGAATGTCATTTAACGAGTGAATACTTAGAAGCAACTACTACCAACATACTCATGCTACTATATAGCCATTATTTTATAGCAGATATTCTTTGTTAAGGTCACAAAGTTGGAAATACTTGTCAACAATAAGGGAAATATGGTATCACATATCTTTAGTTGCTCCGGTGAATTCTAGTTGACGACAGTTGAACTACTAGATATGCCTTATCAGGTGCTCTTGATTAAAGAGTAGTAATTTATATTAATTATCACATGTTATATCATGCAAAATTCGCATTTATTAAAACTCATATGATTAATAATAAGGAAGACAATTAAATATTCCTGGAAATAAGAAAAATAACAAGTCATGAATCAACACTCTGATTATTGATGAACAAAAAACACGAAACATAAAAATATTTTATAGCAACAATAACAGACAATGGCGAGTCAAGGGGTGCATAACTTCATAAATAACAGGTATCACACATGACGGGAGATGTTAGTCTAGTAAGAAATATTGTTTTAACTTGCTTATCTACATCCATATGTCTCGTATATCACCAGTCGACACTGACTTATCCCACCTTGAAATGAGGAGAGTAGTTGTTCAAGATGAGTTGAAACAAGCTGACAACGACAATCTGTCAAGATAAAGTCGGAATCTGACAAAAAGATGTTCCCCCCTTACATCTCATTAAAACTATAACAGATCACAGGATTATAGACACATGTAAAAAAACTCTTTATCATTCCTGATTTATTACTTTAAGAAAGAGGAAATGACGTGGCTTATTTTTTTAAATTGTATCATAGTCGAACACCATGTTTCTGTCCAGATTTTGTGTCTACTGAAAAAAGTAGAACTTTTAAAGAACAGAATTTTTCACCGATCAAGTAAACTCTGAAGTTGGTTTCCCTACACAGCATCCAACTTCTTCTTTATCTGTTCTGTCTTGTGATTGGTTAAAATCATCCTCGCTCAGAATAAAGAGTTTGATCATTGGTTCTATGGAAGGTCATTTGAATTCGAAGTTTTAAAATATGTTCTTAGACCGACATTGCTGTTAGTATAAATGTGAAAAGAAATTGCAATAATAGTAAACAGTTCAGCAGTGACGATTTGATAACTATTTCAGATGTATTAAACAATATGGTATTACACAATTTCAGGCGTATTTGTCTATTTTCATACATATATTAAAAGTAATCAGTAATAATGATTTTATTTTCCTATTATGTACATTAGGGTTTTTTTCATCAACGTAAAATAGCAATTTGTCATGCACGAACATTCAAAATGCAAAGATTTTAAAATAATTATTTATTTTTTGCTTGTTAAACATTTAAAGCTAACAAAAAGCGAAAAATAGCAATTAGTCTAGATTTGAGTGGATCACACAGCTAATAAATACGTGGTAGTCTTGTGGTTAATGAAATATTTTAATAACAAAAAGAAACACAGGTTGATTATGAAGCATTTGATCATAAAAATATCAATATTTTTCATTGAGCATCGTTATCTTGGATTGTTTGATTGTACCAACTGAAAACTAAACGTACAGTTCATATTAATTAAACAAGTTAGCTTCACATTTCAGCACCAGCGAAAAAGATAAATTTACCATTTTTATTCTTGAGTACAGATATTTTAGCCTTGCTAAAAGGAATGTTGATATTGTTTTGTTTATATGTTTATTTTGTTGTTGTTTCTATAAATATTTATGTTATCTATTACGGTTTGTTGTCATGCTGTCAAGATGTCAATTTATATCAATATTATCGGAAGTCCCGATGCGCCATTTGCATTTTAGTTAAAATATCAGATTTCTCACGGCTTAATACTTGCTAAATATCTTGAGTATTCAACATTTAATTAAAATAAAACAAAAGTCAAAATACCAACGGTAGATAATGTCCCGACATGGATTCAACCTGATTTAAACTAAGCCCATTAGGTTTATCTGCTACCGATAAAAAAAAATGGCGATGTCTTGTTTGCATAGATCAGTTCAGTATACTATCTTGGTTTGTAAATACTGAACGGAGATTCATTTTTCACAATATTGTGGTTTGCAATTGATTCTTAATGCTTAAAATGGATCATCGGCACTTTTTGATCAAGAGAAACAGATGGAGCAGTGTTGTATACAACAAATATAAAAACATTTATCTTTAAACTAAGTTTATATTTCCGCTACTTGAGACTACAATTAACTACATGCCAAATTAATTTTCCGAATGACTGGCTCAAATGTATGTATAGGTCTGTTATTAATTTGCTATATGAAACCACGAGGAATATCCGGGCATTTTACCTATGCATTCCATTGGTTACTATGATAAACACGTCACGGGCCTAACAATCCTTGAACTTCTGCTCATCAAATATGGCATTTATCGTTAATTATACTACATCTATTGTAAGTCGTTGTTTCATTTAAATTCAAGTATAAACGGATTCAACCTGTAAGCTCGAGTTAAAGGAAGGCGCTAACAAATGAAACTAATGGAATATGATGGGGTTTAACGTCGTGTCGACGTCTGAGTACTTTTAATTTAAGTGATTACAGTGGCAATTTCACTTACACTTCTTCAAATGCCAACCGCCGAACGATTATTTACGTGCACTAAGTGGCATTGATGTTTCTGCCATTGGAACGAATAGACCGTATTTCCTTGTTAGAAACCAGGCTTTAAATATACAGATAATTGAAATGAGTTTAACGTCCTATTCTTCTGAAGACGAGAGAGAGAGAAGGGGAGAGAGAGATGGATATAGAGAGTGGGGGGATAGAGAGAGAGGTGGGGTTTAACGTCCACTCGACACAAACTAGGTCATTTCGGACTAACTTATGTTTTAATTTTATTTCAATAATTCACATGCACCTAGGGGTCTTAAGCCGTGCTAAGAAATCGGGAGATCCCGAGAAAACCCACGAGGTTGGACAGGCGACCTATTCATGTCACGTACAACCGCGCCAGTTAACTCAATGACCATCAAGCCACCCCACCCCCCAATGAAGACGAACATACGCCATCCGAATAAGGAAATTTTGTCCAAAGAGCAGTCGTTCCGAATACCTTTTATATCTTTATGTCCAGGTTGTTTGTTACGGTCACGTTAACGTCTACACGGCCTCAGCCCACCCAAACACACAATCACCACAAAACAGTTCCGAGAAACGGTACATTTACAGGATATATGACGTATCAGTGGAACCGTTATACAATCATGATCAAATATTAAACAATTAAACATAGCCTAATTGAAACCAAATAGTATATAAATAGCGAAGAATAATAACACGACATCAGGAGCTATGATGTCAAAGTGTCCATCCTCGCCTGACCACATGCACACACCTTCAGGATACAGCTGTCCACAAGCAATCAATAATTAATTGTAGAGCTACTGTTAACCCCTACCGGGAAGTAAATATTTTTTATTCAGATTGTTTGGCTACCCGAAAAATCTGAATTTTTGTTGGAAATAATAAATTATTAATTTTTGTACGGGTTTGTCCTAAATTAGCAACTTTGCCAGAAAATATTACCAAACCAGATACTAATTCGACGTATCAAACCATTAAATGAACATTATGTAAGATGTAGATAAAGAGCTGGTCGTTCCCACTTTAACTTTTCAAAAATAGATAATGCAAAATGAAGATATTTCTTTCAAATTAATTTATTATGAACCAAGTTATGAATGGCTGTAGTTTTGACAAGATCTGACATTGATCATAACCACCGATCATTCTAGTCTTAGCCCATTCTCCAGTATTAAATCAAATCATTAAATAGCCAACCGTCCTAATCTACTTAAAATCGGAGTCATCCGATGACATCGAGAGTTGATTATGGTTTTGCCACGTTAATACATGTGTAATTAATAATTTTGATAACATTTTCAAGGCCCAAAAGAAAAGACTTGCACTGGGCAGATTTAACGCTTGAATATCGCTGTTTAAACGCTTGTAGTGACATTTCTTTACTGGAGTTATTTTATTCAGAATGGCCACCTGGACGATATAAAATGAATGTATATCAAGAGAATAACCATTTGTCAACTAAAATACGTTTCTGTCCAAACACTGTGACTTTATCAACCGATTTACACAATTCTGAACATGTTTTTGTTCATTTCAAATCCTAGCTAAGTGTCAATGACAAGACCACTGTCGTGACAATGACAACCACTGACATAATGACAAGTGAGAAATGTCAGAATTTGAATACTAGCTGTCTGTAAGGTTAATTAAAACTCAGGTAGGAGGGACGGGTGTATGCAGTATGTGTCTTAGGTAGGGATCATATGAACAATTTATTACTTATAGTTAGTAACATAAGCTCATCACTATTTACATGTATACTAGCAAGCTAGTCAAGCAATGAATTAAGAGCGTACTTTTTATATATATAAAGCTAAATAAGACTGTTTTTAACGTACCTTCTAGAATTATTTTTAAATTGTATTACAGTGTTTTGAGAGTAAAATAGCTATTTAGATCGAACTGTTGGTTGATATTACAATGAATCTGATTGGTGCTAACGGCACACTTAAATAAAACTGAATGATTTAAGATCTGATTTATATCCGGTTAGAACCTGGGGTTTCAGATAAATGTTATTACTAAAGAACGGAACGTTCAGTGATAGCGAAATTGTGGGGGCGTGTGGGCCATAACGCTTGCTCGGGGCCTTTCTAGTCTCCGACAATAACAGGAAAGAGTGTTTTTTATATTGCAAACCGTGGTCGAAAAGAATATAAATGTTATGGATATGTTAAATCAATTACACAAAAGTTTCAAATTGGTTCATAAACAAATTAACATAGTTGATTGGAATTTTGACCAAGCAACGTAATAACGATATATATGGAATTATGTGGCTTATAATGGATAAACTATTTATAAAGCCCACGGAAATGTCCCGAGTAACTCACATCAAAAGTTCATTGCAGTAGAATGGAAATTAAAGAAGGTGGTAAGAGTCCATTCTGGATATTCGACGGTGAAATAATCAGCTCCTAAGCTTCCGGTTAGCTGTTTTAGAAACGTGAGATAATATTTGGTCTACGAAGGTGGGAAAATAATCTGGCAACAACACTATTACTTTCTCTACTCCAAGCAGTACATCTACATAAATATACACCACGTGATTTTAAACTTTCAAATCCAATTGGCTTCTTGACAGGCGGCTAACAAATTAAGCGAATCTGACAGAATATTTCAACACATGCCCAACTTACTCGACTAGATGTTTCAAAGATATTTCAACACTTAATCACTGGGTGCTGAGAGACGCCTTTCATCTTTGGGATGTTTCACGTTTTGATGCTGAGCCAAGCACATCGTTCTCGAGTTATAGAGACATATATAAATCACTTCAAACACACAGCCTATCGTTAATGTAGATCATGATGGTTTCTTAACATTTTTGTTACCCTGAAAGCTTTCTATTTAAGACGCCATTAAATCCTAAGACTCCACCAGATTCCATTCCGCTACCCTGTAACACATTTCAAGGGGTACAAATACTTAAATGTCGGAGCATTTAAAAGCTGTAAGAAACTTCATTGTATATACAACCTAACAAGGTTATGTGCATATACAAATAAAGAGCAGAGGATTGTTTTTATTTAGCAAGTATATTTTTATAAAATCACCAATTCCAATAATGGGATTGTATTTCTTCTATAGACTGTTTTTCAATTGTTAATAAAACCTTTGAGTCATTAAGTGTATATAATTTTTCATAATTATTTATTAACTCTTTGGATTCTCGTGAATCCAATAACGCGTCAAGACTAATTATCTAATTAACTAAAATATTTTTAAAAAAAACTTAAAAGACTCATAAAAGCTAAAGCAACATATTTTACCATCATCCTATCAGTCATAAAAAAACAATACTTGCCATTTTATGTTTATAATTAAGAAAATATTTAGTATATGTTCTTGCAATTACCCTTTTGGCTAGTTTCAATTTATGCATTATCATATCACATAGCAAAAAAACAAAATCCGCTATTAAACATTATCCACTTGCTCGTAAATAATATTTACTGCAAATTTTATGAGAGCTGGGAAGTCTCAGTTTTCAATTTATGATGAATAACTCTACTATTTCTTTCAATACATCAAGTTGGGATGTCAAAACTCTAGGTATTTATGGGGCAGTAAATGATAATGTTGTTGATGTTATATTACGATAATGAATTATCTTGAATAAAAATTACTAATCGTATTACATAACATTGGTAGCGAACAGTGATCTTTTTTGACAAGTGCCTCGTGAGTTACTCGGGTCAGAGAAGGGGGTCACAGACGTTATTCATGATTTGTGAAGTAGTAACGCGTTAGCTAATGAACTGAATAATGAACTACACATATGTTGTTTATTACTACGCGCACTTCAAAGAACGCCGCTAATGAGAAAACAAAATAATGTATATTTTATGTATCTATTTTTTTTTATTAAAATGCTTCTTGAGCTGTTGCTATCAACATACTGGGGAATTTAGTGTATAAAGTTACAGCGTCATATTGTATTAATTATTATATTATTTTACAGATGCTGTGTAAGTTAGTTGGAAACGAGACAAGAAGTTTTCTGGTATCTGAAATGGTGTAGTGGTTCAACCTCCTCGTGAAACAACCTTCCAAAAAATATAATTAGCTATACCATTAAACCATCGTACGGTACCCACCACCACCACCCGTAATGTGTGACGCTTTCTCACTAATAAGGAGTTCCTGGGTTCGATGGCGATGTTGGCCGCGAAAGTTAAAATCTGGTTTACCTTCGACAGTAGTATAGTGACGAGAGCCTGACAAGGACAATTGAATTATCGGCCTAGCCTTGAACATCATTACTAAAGTCGGTACAATAAAAACATAGTCTCGATTATCCGTTTCATGATTAAATCAGCCAATCGGATCCTAATCCAGTGAATACCACGGGCTAGCTATGACATCGAGAGTTGATTATGGTCTTGTGTAATGTGTAATTAAAAATTTATATAACATTTAATTCCCAAAGAAAGACCCGCAATAGACAGATTTAGCCCTTGCATAATGTATATTTAAAAGATTTTGTGTTATTGTAACCATGATATATTTATATACCTTTTCCTGTTTGTTTCCTGTGTAGTTTAGTTCTCATGTGTGTCCTTATACATATATTATGCAACAGCTAAATCTGCTTATTGCACGTTTTATTTAGGCTAGGGACATTATCTAAATAATTAATTAGACATTAATTAACTTATCCAGACCATGATCAACTCTCGATGTCATCGCTAGTTTGCCATATTTAGCGGATTGAGGTACATTGGGTTTTTTTTTTTTATCGAGACTTTGATTTTTTATGGTAGGCCTACAGACTTCAGTAATGATGATCGAGGCTAGTTAATTCAAAATTTAATATCTCGGTTCAGAGTGGAGCAATTGGACTGATGTTTTCATTATATTCAGATGGCGTAATAATGCCCCTTATGATGCCCCTTTAAACATGTAAGGTTTCTTGTGCGATTAAGTTTCTTCTTTATTTTTCTTCTGTAGCTGTCTAAACGACATATTAGATGAGTTACCGTGTTGACAGATACTCGTTACAACACGATTCATACACCGGTTGATACTGGATTCATTCTGACGGTAGACTCGTGGACGTCGATAAGCGGAAGACGTCCCTGTGCGTGTCTGACCAGACAACCCGATCACAATTCAGAGACCCCACTTCATATATATCTGTCAACTGTAACTTCTTTAAAAATTTCTAACATATTTTTAAAACTATGTTTATTTTATTTTTGGCGGGATGTGGTTTTTTTTCATATTCTAACCAATGGACCTTTTGGCCCGTTGGACATGTAATGTAGATGTATCCTTGTAGAATGGCAACACGTCTATTCAAAACTACCAAATTGTCAGGGTTGTTTTTAATAGCAAATGCTCTCCGGTTAATACAGTTTATCTGCAATATGGAACAATGCATTCCAAGTTCTTTTTGGTTCCGGACATAATTTCAAATTTGCCAGTGAGTTAGAATCAGTGACAAGTACTGTCCTGTGCCATTTTGTCTGTAAACATTATGTACTGACCTCCTCGATTACACCTGTTATCTCCACGAATACAACCACCGGTCCAGTTACATGTTCAAGATTTTTTCTTATTCCTTAGTCCACAATGCCTTTTAGTACCACAATCCAAGATGCCTTTTATTTGCACTTTTATTGAAAGATATATAAATATCAGATGTATAGGCTTTGTATTATTAGAAAATCTATTTTTATTCAAATCTGACTTTTAACGGAAGACGAAATAAGAGAATACCGACAAAATGATAGTATGTGTTAAATAGACAATAAATACCAATTCATCAAATTATATTAACACCTTACAAAAAACATATTTCATCTGATTTCACGCGCAGTTGAGTGTCTTAATCCAAACGAGGCGATTTTTCAAAATTCGATTGACAAAAAACTATTCCAGCGCCAGAATGACAGATCGCCGTCATAAGGCGTTAGATTGGCCCCATTTCTTGCAACTGTTATTTCACATTCCTTCATCGACATAAAAAATATTTTGGTGTGATTGATGATTTTTTACTCCTTTGTTCATCACCTTAGCGTTGTATCTGCTCAGTTTTATAATCTTGATAATTCATCAAAATGTCTTGAAGATTTGCTAAGTTGATGAAACTGGTTGTCTGTTGAACGTCAATATGAATACCAGTGTATCCCTACTACCATCTATCTCCTTGCACATGCTCAGTTCACAAATTCTTTTATTTTTTAGTACAAAAGACAAATGATGAGGTTGTCAATGAACCAGAAATAATAACAACATTCACGTCAACATAGTTCTAACTTATGACAAGTTAAAATAAATGGTTGGAACAAGATTAGAATATAAATCTTGGAGTTTAACGCCCGCTTCCACTGGGGGTAATATCGCAAGCAATCTATTACTATATATTAAATAACACAACACCCGACGTAATTGTAATTTTCATATAATATGGTCAAGTATCCAATTCTTTCGCCATGACCGCCATCTTTCCACCCGGAGTTCGATGTGCTAACCACAGCGGTCATCAATGTACTACGCTAAATGGTTTCAATGGCTTTTAGTAATCCATCTGGAAATACACAGATCACAATTCAATGTAATACAATTACTGTTAATTACCGATGGACGTTCCAAAGTCTAGTGGAAACGTCGAACAGAATAAACAGTAATTGTATTCTATTGAATTGTGACCCATGCATATAGTTGTATGTGTTATGTCTATCTTCTTCCTGTTTCAATTTATGTGGGTCATCTAATTGTTTTCCACCGATCCGATCCAATAAAATTGGAATAAATATCTATAAAAAAACACCATTTCTACAATACTATCTATCTACGCAGGAATAACAGTATAAGTGCAATTATACCGGGATTTGAATATGTTAGAAAATGTTAAAGATGGGTAGCCTACGTATATTAATCTGTTATACACAATAATCATGATAATATGACCAAGTGGGTGTTTGTTTATCTGTAATACAAGATGCGGCCATGTTAACACGCCATCTTGTTTAGTCTTTTACATCTGACTGAACCACATGAATGGTATTTAATTTTGTGTTACGTAAATGTGTTGCGTCTGGTTAATAATCCATTGATTATGATCGGGAGATAATTCCATTGAAAGCCTAACACTAACTGACAACTGGGAGAAGAAAACAAATTAAATATTCACCCATTATGTAAGCTACTTTAGTCAAATTCTATTATTCGCACATGCCCATCAAACTTAAAAGAAGGCGCTTCATCCATTAAACCCGAAGTGACCCCATTAAATTATCATAATGAAAGGGGAGGTCACTCTAATCAGCCATTAAGATCATTAATTGAATGCTGGGAATTAGTGGCTGTTAAATGCTACACAAGCTCTGATCAAAGATAATTTATTGAGCATGAAGAATTCGGCGGTTATTTCTACCCATCAGGTAGACGGGATAATAAAAATTATGCCAGTCCTTCATTTTACTCCTATGCATGACAGCTTCCATAAGTCATATATCACAGTGTGTTAGATCAAGCGAAAGTTTATGAGCATTCCTTGTGTACAGTTCAATGCTACTGAAATATTAAACCATCATTTACCGAAGCTATTCGAATGAGTAATGTGGCTATTTAAAAGTTAATGACTTTCTTCGACAGATTGTAAGTAAGTACAAAGAAAACCAGAGAGCTATAAAAGATTTCAATTAAGCTTTTGGAGAATTCGTTCAGTATTTATTTTGATTTGACTCAGTTCTATAAAATATAGAAATTATTCCGAATGAGAAAGAATGATATAGGCTCATAGCGAACATGGTCGAGAACGATACAAATAAACAAAGCTCCATACAATGCAAGAAATTACAATCGGCACGAAGTTTATAATTGGAACCAAGGAGTGGCATGAATAAGTTTGGTGATGCCCGAGGCCAACAAATTGACCCAAAGAGTCACCTTTTGGGCCTACTACTTTGAGGAAGACCTTGTGCATATACCAAATTTCAAATATCAAAACTTAATTTAGTTTTCATCTTTGAGTGGATGTCCTCCTGAAATTTATGCCCCACTACCACCTCACCGCTGCACGCCACCGGTTCAGCCTGAATCGCGTATTATCTTGGATCAAATGTTAAACGCCACGACTTCTAATAATAGAAAACCGAAGGACACACAACTAATACGAATGCGCCCCCGAATTTATTTTTTGTACCCTTGGTTACATATTTGCCGATCGTTTAAATGAATAGTGATCTGCATTGTAGGCGTGTAATACACTATAAGTCTGCCATTTTGAATTGTCTAAAGGTGAAATTGATTTATAAATGCAAGCACAGAAAAAGTCATATATCATGTTAAATCAGGCGCAGTTCCCATTCATTCAATAAAAATAAAGAGTTCTTAATAAATGTTATACACGAGGGCAAAAAGTATAGAATAAGTTTAAAGGTTAAATACATTATTCATAACCAGTCCCCGTTGTCAAAAAAAATTATCTACATGCGCGAATTCACGTATTGTTCTGACTGGAGAAGTCTATTACTGATAAGGAAAATGTAAATCATTAGTTTTCGACCTAAATGAGTGTTGGCGATAAGCTTTAACATACGAAGAATGATTATCGCTGCTGGTATATCATCAATCAGATAATTAAATTAATAACGACTCGTGAATTAGTGCGGCATATTGCAAATCATAGTCGCATATACAATGAAAAAAATAGCATTATACTGTGTTCATATATTTAAAATATTTATGACTCATGATAAGAACTTCAAAGCTGACTCTGACATTTTACAGGCCTTGACAATAGTTCTAAAACCAGCATGCGGCCGACTGGTGAACTTTGAATATCAGACACAATAATCACAATATCGATGGGTTTTACAACTAATAGTTTTAGAGACAAGATACAAAGGTATCAAAATAATCCATCATGTAAATTAATAACCTTTGATCAATGAATTGTGAACAGACGAGCACTTATTCGTATCAGGCCTACTTGTTTTTACTTAGGCTTAGCCTTTTTAAACAGCCATCACTCAGCGGCACATCGGTCATTTTAACGGCGCCATGTTGCGTGTAATCAAGGGAGGTCATCCATGGTGTACCAATTTGACTGCTGACTTCCGGTTGATTAAAGACAATATGTCGCTGGTTGACAGTTTGATGGTTGGTTATTTAAAAGAATAATTTATTATAATGGATACAAATACTGCTTTATTGATATTTTCTATACAGCCGTGGTTACACTTTTGGACCAAAAACTGACCTATGCTGAGCTATAAAAAAAAACTATGGGTGTGACGATAAAGTCTAGATGATTAAAACAGATGATAATTTATAGCCCTATGCATCATTTGTCAATAATAATACTTGTGGTTATAAATATTTTAACAGTGTCATGGCTTATATTATTGCGATTTTGATTAACAACGAAAGCTTTAGTATGACACAAAGAATAGGTTAAAGAAGCAATTAGAGCGACACAATGATGGACGAAATATGGTAAAATAACGTCTCCTTTCCATCACCCCTTATTATATTTCATTATATATTCCTAGCCAATTCACAGTAGCTGCATTTAGTTAAGGATATGCATATGTGATTGTCATATGGTAATACAATAATGGCAGGGAAAATGTCATTTGTCCGTCTGAATTTTCTGGTTAACATTTATAATTTATATAATTGCCTGTAATGGCACCGCTGAGAGATATTCATGAAGTGAACCAGAGATTTGAATTATGAATTATTCATACAGGTTGTGTCGTTTTCAGATTGTCAAATAGGTTTTAAGTGTTTTTCCAGTCTATTTATTAGAGATTATAATGATCCATATTGACAAGTAGCCGTAATAAGAACGGGTAGTTTGTGATTAATAATTAGGCAACTGACAAGTTAAATACTATTATTGTAATCAGCTTATAGTAGTGCTGATTATGTTAGTGATGGCATGCAGAGCTTCATATATCTTAATTATGCGACATGTATATTATATAGTATGTTTGTAGAGATATATGTTTATAGGTTATCGGGTGGAGGGGGTATGATGCTAGCTTACTAATCAGAAAGTTCCAGCTTCCATGCAAGGTTTGACCGCAATAGTTCACCGAGATTTTCCAACCGGGTGCGTGAAAGTTTGGGCTTCCATTCCGGTGTTTGCCAACTTCGGATTTCGTCACGGTCGCGAGATGTAAATAAGGTTAAGACACGTGATTGTTGACGAGATTGTGGGTTAGGGCTAGGGTTACCGGGGGACAAGGACGTCTGTCGACAACTACTGATTTTATTTTTATGACATTCGATCGAACGTAACCCAGACACTGGGCTGATCTGTATACCTATCGTGTCCTTCACATAATGTACAGTTGTTCTTAATATTTAGACCTAGCTGGGATATTTCAGCCTGATTTCGCCTTGTCAGTGGTGCAGGCCGGTTATTGAGTGATTTGGGCAGTGGCTCACTAACTAGGAAGACCCGGTGTTCTCCGCGACATTTCCCTAGACGTGCTTCCCATTGTCAGTCGTGTAATACGGAGGGCTTGGCAAGGAAAACGTCTTGTCGTTCGGTAGAACGAAACCTCAAGGGCTAGTGTATGCCACTGGCCAGATTTAATTAACTTTTCTGTATGCGCCAAAACGTACTGCTTGCGTTTTCTTCAACACGAGTAACTCCGTGTAATAGGGGTTTTAGGTTATTTCGCGTAGCTGTAATAATGTTGTTGAATCATTCCCTTTAACGTCTGAAGAATCAAGTAATGGATTGTCATACTTTTTGAACTAACTTAATTAGAACTAGACCTGCATGCAGGAATGACGGGTTTCACTGTTGCCAAGTTACTCTTAAGCATGTCACTTCCGGTGCCAAGTTATCCTTGAACATATGTCACTTCCGGTACCAGCGAAACCACTAAACAGGTTTCCAAATTAACATTGCACACAAATAAAATGGACGCAGAATCAACAAAATCCAGCAATATCAATTCATTTTATACATTTGTTACTTGTAAATGATCTTGACAAAATTAAATTACTCCCGGTGTTAATGGAAATGTTCAATTAGTTTTATGAAATCAGAAATGGCATACGATATCATGTAGTGAAAATTTTATGTAAATCGAATAATAATTGCCACTTTTAAAGACCAAAAAACTTGAAAAGTGACTTGTAGAAAATCGGCTATTTCTCGGCAACCGTACAAGTTAGAAACGATTTTGTGGTATCTGTATGATCGTATGGGTTCATTCTATTTGTTGATTGGCATCAAATACCATAATTTGAAAAAGATTTCAAAACAGGCTCATTTGAATAAAATATCTGTTTTGGAGGCTAAAAATACAGTTTTTGCCAAAATGACGTTACTTCCGGTGATAATGAAAATCTTAAATTACTTGTATGAAATCCCAAATGGCATTAGGTATAACATGGTGTGACGTTTATGAAAATCGAATAATAATTGACACTTTTATGGCCCCGAAACCTTCAAAAGTGACCTGTAGAAAACCGTCTATTTCTCGGCAACCGAACAAGTTAGAAACCATTTTAAGATATCTATATGACCATATGAGTTTTGTTTATATGTGAATTTAAACCAAAAGTTAAAATTATAAATACATATTAAGTTATTCTTGGTTGAATAAAACATTGATTTAAAAAAGTTTAAAATGCATTTTTTGACCAAATGATGTCACTTCCGGTGTCAATTTTAAATTGTAATCAACTTGATATGACGCTACGTGCTTTTTGAATCAAATGATGTCACTTTTATAAAAATCCAATCATAATTGACTATTTTACAGGCAAAATAACGAAAACAGTGACTTGTACAGAACTGCCCATTTCTTGGTAACTGCTTATATTACAAACGAATTTTAACATACATTTTCTTCGTATGGATTATAGCTACAAGTTTATAAAAGTTACGAAGAAATATTTTAAAATCTGAAAAGCCTGAATAGGTTGTAAATAGGCCAATTTTACACCATTTTTAGCCTCTTAATCGAATTTGCTCGAAAATGAAATCGAAATTAAAAAAACTGCTTCCTACATTTTTTGCGCCTTGAAAGGGCACACTCTTTGAGTCAAATAATTTTTCCAAAAAATAATATTTGTTTTCGAAGAAGGAAAATAACTGTCAAAATTGTAGTTTTTGGTAAAATTATGCCACTTCCGGTGCCGACAGATAACATTTTTGGTAACAAAAAAAATGACAATTGATACAACGAAGCATATGAACTTTGTTTTATACAAATCGAACAATAAAAAATTAATCTAGGACTGAAAAACTGAATTAGCCAATGGCGGCCAAGGTAAATTACTGAGACAAAATTTTTTAACATTTTTGCACTAGTCAGATGACTCTTTAATTCTGTGCACAATACGACTAAAAAATATTTATAAATAAAAAAGTTTTTTGTAAAATTTTAAATTTTCGAAATTTGGCGCCTAATTTCTTGGAAGATTTGCCGAAAATCAAAAATCGAAAGTAGCGTAGCTATGTGCCCTGTCTCGGGCTATGCCAAAATGTATCGAAAGTTAAAATCCAATGACTATTGTTAAAATTACTGCAATATTTTCAAAAACGATAACTTCGGTGATTTCGGACATTTCGCATTGTCGCAGAACGTTCAAAATAGCTTTATCCTCTAAGTCACACCCACTTTCCCAGTAAAACCGAAGAAATCGTAACGATGCGACACGTAGTTGCTGAGATCTATTCAAATTGGAATCTGAATAATAATAATAATAAGAACTAGACCTGCATGCAGGAATGACGGGTTTCACTGGTGCCATGTTACCTTTGAACTTGAACTTGTGTCACTTTCGGTGCCACGTTACCCTTGAACATATGTCACTTCCGGTATCAATGAAACCAATATACAGGTTTCCACATAAGCATTGCACACATCAAATAAAATGGAAACAGAAACAAACAAATCCAGCAATATCATTTCATTTTATACATTTGTTACATGTAATTGATCCTGACAAAATTACAGTACTTCCGGTGATAATGTAAATGTTCCATTAGTTTTATGAAATCAGAAATGGCATAAGGCATCTCATGGTGAAAATTTTATGTAAATCGAATAATAATTGCCACTTTTATAGACCAAAAACCTTGAAAAGTGACGTGTAGAAAATCAGACTCATTTAAAAAAAATATCTGTTTTGAAGGCTAAAAATACAGTTTTTGCCAAAATGACATTACTTCTGGTGATACTGAAAATGTTAAATTAGTTCTATGAAATCATCAATGACATAAGATATCATATAGTGAAAATTTTATGAAAATCGAATAATAACTGACACTTTTATAGACCAAAAACCTTGAAAAGTGACTTAAGGAAAATTGTCTATTTCTCGGCAACCGTACAAGTTAGAAACCATTTTTTGGTATTAATATGACCGTATGGGTTTAATCTATTTGTTGATTGGAATCAAATATCATAATTGTATAAACATTACAAATCAGACTCATTTGAATAAAATATCTGTTTTGAAGGCTTAAAATACAGTTTTTGCCAAAATGACGTGACTTCCGGTGATAATGAAAACGTTAAATTAGTTTTATAACATCGTCTATGACATTAGGCTTCAAAGGGTGAAAATTTTATGAAAATCGAATAATAATTGACACTTTTATGGGCCAAAAACCTTCAAAAGTGACTTTTAGAAAATCGCCTATATCTCGGCAACCGAACAAGTTAGAAACAATCTTATGATATCTTTTTGACCGTATGAGTTTTGTTAATATGTGAATTTAAACCAAAAGTTGATTTTATTATTATATGTGACATAATTCTTGGTTGAAAAAAATATCGATTTCAAAAGTTAAAAATTGAGTTTTTGACTAAATGACGTCACTTCCGGTGTCAATTTTAAATAGTAATCAACATGATATAACGCACACTTGCTTTTTGAATCAAATGATGTCACTTTTGTGAATATCCATTAATAATTGACTATTTTACAGGCAAAATTGCGAAAACAGTGACTTATGCAAAACTGCCCTTTTCTCGGCAACTGCTTATATTACAAACTAATTTTTACATACATTCTCTTCGTATGGATTATAGCTACAAGTTTATAAAAGTTATGTAAAAATATTTTAAAATTTGAAAAGCCTGAATGGGTTGTAAATAGGTCAATTTTACGCCTTTTTTCACCCCTTAATCCAATTTGCTAGAAAATGAAATAGAAATTAAAAAAACTGCTTCCGCCATTTTTTGCGCCTTGAAAGGACACACTCTTTGAGTCATATAATTTTTCAAAAAAATAATATTTGTTTTTGAAGATCGTAAAAAACTGTCAAAATTGTAGTTTTTAGTAAAATTATGCCACTTCCGGTGCCGACAGATAACACTTTCGGTAATAAAAAAAATGACAATTGAGACAACTAAGCATATGAACTTTGTTTTATACAAATCGAACAATAAAAAATTAATCTAGGACTGAAAAACTGAATTAGCCAATGGCGGCCAAGGAAAATTACTGAGACAAAATTTTTTAACATTTTTGCGCTAGTCTGATGACTCTTTAATTCTGTGCACAATACGACTAAAAAATATTCATAAATAAAAAAGTTTTTTGTAAAATTTGAAATTTTCGAAATTTGGCGCCTAATATCTTCGAAGATTTGCCGAAAATCAAAAATCGAAAGTAGCGTAGCTATGTGCCCTGTCTCAGGCTATGCCAAAATGTATCGAAAGTTAAAATCCAATGATTATTGTTAAAATTACTGCAATATTTTCAAAAACGATAACTTCGGTGATTTCGGACATTTCGCATTGTCGCAGAACGTTCAAAATAGCTTTATCCTCTAAGTCACACCCACTTTCCCAGTAAAACCGAAGAAATCGTAACGATGCTACACGTAGTTGCTGAGATCTATTCAAATTGGAATCTGAATAATAATAATAATAATAATAATAATAATAACTAGACCTGCATGCAGGAATGACGGGTTTCACTTTTGCCATGTTACCTTTGAACTTGAACTTGTGTCACTTTTGGTGCTACGTTACCCTTGAACATATGTCCTTTCCGGTACCAATGAAACCAATATACAGGTTTCCACATAAGCATTGCACACATCAAATAAAATGGAAACAGAATCAAACAAATCCAGCAATTTTATTTTATACATTTGTTACATGTAATTGATCCTGACAAAATAACAGTACTTCCGGTGATAATGTAAATGTTCCCTTAGTCTTATGAAATCAGAAATGGCATAAGGCATCATATGGTGAAAATTTTATGTAAATCGAATAATAATTTCCACTTTTATAGACCAAAAACCTTGAAAAGTGACGTGTAGAAAATCGTCTATTTCTCGGCAACCGTACAAGTTAGAAACCATTTTTTGGTATTTATATGACCGTATGGGTTTAATCTATTTGTTGATTGGAATCAAATATCATAATTGTATAAACATTACAAATCAGACTCATTTGAATAAAATATCGGTTTTGAAGGCTTAAAATACAGTTTTTGCCAAAATGACGCTACTTCCGGTGATAATGAAAACGTTAAATTAGTTTTATAACATCGTCTATGACATTAGGCTTCAAAGGGTGAAAATTTTATGAAAATCAAATAATAATTGACACTTTTATGGGCCAAAAACCTTCAAAAGTGACTTTCAGAAAATCGCCTATATCTCGACAACCGAACAAGTTAGAAACAATTTTATGATATCTATTTGACCGTATGAGTTTTGTTAATATGTGAATTTAAACCAAAAGTTAATTTTATTATTACATGTGACATAATTCTTGGTTGAAAAAAAGATCGATTTTAAAAGTTAAAAATTGAGTTTTTGACTAAATGACGTCACTTCCGGTGTCAATTTTAAATAGTAATCAACATGATATGACGCACACTTGCTTTTTGAATCAAATGATGTCACTTTTGTGAATATCCATTAATAATTGACTATTTTACAGGCAACATTACGAAAACAGTGACTTATGCAAAACTGCCCATTTCTCGGCAACTGCTTATATTAGAAACTAATTTTAACATACATTCTCTTCGTATGGATTATAGTGACAGGTTTATAAAAGTTAAGTAAAAAAATTTTAAAATCTGAAAAGCCTGAATGGGTTGTAAATAGGTCAATTTTACGCCTTTTTTCACCCCTTAATCCAATTTGCTAGATAACACTTTTGGTAATAAAAAAAATAACAATTGGGACAACGAAGCATATGAACTTTGTTTTATACAAATCGAACAATAAAAAATTAATCTAGGACTGAAAAACTGAATTAGCTAATGGCGGCCAAGGAAAATTACTGAGACAAATTTTTTTAACATTTTTGCGCTAGTCAGATGACTCTTTAATTATGTGCACAACACGACTAAATAATATTTATAAATAAAAACGTTAAATCGAATAATAATTGCCACTTTTAAAGACCAAAAAACTTGAAAAGTGACTTGTAGAAAATCGGCTATTTCTCCGCAACCGTACAAGTTAGAAACCATTTTGTGGTATCTGTATGATCGTATGGGTTCATTCTATTTGTTGATTGGCATCAAATACCATAATTTGAAAAAGATTTCAAAACAGACTCATTTGAATAAAATATCTGTTTTGGAGGCTAAAAATACAGTTTTTGCCAAAATGACGTTACTTCCGGTGATAATGAAAATCTTAAATTACTTGTATGAAATCCCAAATGGCATTAGGTATAACATGGTGTGACGTTTATGAAAATCGAATAATAATTGACCCTTTTATGGCCCCGAAACCTTCAAAAGTGACCTGTAGAAAACCGTCTATTTCTCGGCAACCGAACAAGTTAGAAACCATTTTATGATATCTATATGACCATATGAGTTTTGTTTATATGTGAATTTAAACCAAAAGTTAAAATTATTAATACATATTAAGTTATTCTTGGTTGAATAAAACATTGATTTAAAAAAGTGTAAAATGCATTTTTTGACCAAATGATGTCACTTCCGGTGTCAATTTTAAATTGTAATCAACTTGATATGACGCTACGTGCTTTTTGAATCAAATGATGTCACTTTTATAAAAATCCAATAATAATTGACTATTTTACAGGCAAAATAACGAAAACAGTGACTTATGCAGAACTGCCCATTTCTTGGCAACTGCTTATATTACAAACGAATTTTAACATACATTTTCTTCGTATGGATTATAGCTACAAGTTTATAAAAGTTACGAAGAAATATTTTAAAATCTGAAAAGCCTGAATAGGTTGTAAATAGGCCAATTTTACACCATTTTTAGCCTCTTAATCGAATTTGCTCGAAAATGAAATCGAAATTAAAAAAACTGCTTCCTACATTTTTTGCGCCTTGAAAGGGCACACTCTTTGAGTCATATAATTTTTCAAAAAAATAATATTTGTTTATGAAGATCGTAAATAACTGTCAAAATTGTAGTTTTTGGTAAAATTATGCCACTTCCGGTGCCGACAGATAACACTTTCGGTAATAAAAAAAACGACAATTGATACAACGAAGCATATGAACTTTGTTTTATACAAATCGAACAATAAAAAATTAATCTAGGACTGAAAAACTGAATTAGCCAATGGCGGCCAAGGTAAATTACTGAGACAAAATTTTTTAACATTTTTGCACTAGTCAGATGACCCTTTAATTCTGTGCACAATACGACTAAAAAATATTCATAAATAAAAAAGTTTTTTGTAAAATTTTAAATTTTCGAAATTTGGCGCCTAATATCTTCGAAGATTTGCCGAAAATCAAAAATCGAAAGTAGCGTAGCTATGTGCCCTGTCTCAGGCTATGCCAAAATGTATCGAAAGTTAAAATCCAATGATTATTGTTAAAATTACTGCAATATTTTTAAAAACGATAACTTCGGTGATTTCGGACATTTCGCATTGTCGCAGAACGTTCAAAATAGCTTTATCCTCTAAGTCACACCCACTTTCCCAGTAAAACCGAAGAAATCGTAACGATGCGACACGTAGTTGCTGAGATCTATTCAAATTGGAATCTGAATAATAATAATAATAAGAATAATAATTTTAACAAAAACAATAGTGTTTCACACAAGCTACGCAGTGTGAAACCCTAATAATAATTTTAACAAAAACAATAGTGTTTCACACAAGCTACGCAGTGTGAAACCCTAATTAAGAACATCCGACGTCAACATCTATTTATCTGTGACATTGTCGCCTATTGTAGACCTCGGACTGCTACAAATTGATGGCTTTTCAGAGCGTCATAAGTCTCTTTAATGCTTACATACATATATCTCAGTTTAGAAGAGTGGCAAAAAAGTCTAAAATGATATATGGAGCTCTTTGAATGTTGTAGTCTGTTTTCTGTTGTGGGGTTTAGGGACCTCTGGCAATGGATGGCATCAATCAATATCCCGTCACGTGATTCCTGAAGCGAGAGAAAGTCGTCTGCATGCAGCAGTGCCATAATCCCCTAAGGTGAATGGGAAAAATTCATAAAACTCTTAATTATCGTGTTAGTTTTGACAGGCCTAGCTTTCTACCCTCCCCTGTTAATTTGCTAACTGTAATGAATTAAGGAATGGAAAGGCGATCAACTGTATAAATCCAACTCGACAATCATTGAATTCCAGTCGCCTCTATTGTCACATGTCAAAATGGAACCAGAAAACCATGAAATTATTCAAAATAACAAAAAATTAAGCCTCATTATTCTTCATTGAATTGGTCGTCTTTCTTGTAAAACCCTCATCAATCAGACCCATTTACTCCTGTCTATTACAAATAATGATTTCTCCCTAGCTGCACAACCTCTCATATTCAATAAATGTTTGGTTTTCGTGTGTTTTTCAATAACTCCCATAGAACTCTGCTTTTTCTTGCCTGTTTTTTCTCTGATAAATGTTTTATGTCATTTGTGATAAATGTCCTACTGTCAAAATAGGAAATGATTTATATGCTTTCTGAATTCTGATTTTAATATTCCATTTTTAGTTTAGATGCCATATTGGCTTTGTGTCTTGAAGAATATTCTAAGCTGTTCATTTGTGTAGAGTTGTCGTTATATGATTTAAGATTAATTACCCAATTATACGGACGGACATCGAACGAAAACGTTTTAAGCCATATGGCTCCTTACAACACCTATTTATTTTAACATTTTAGACAGTTTAGTGAATGAGTTCACCTGGCTATTATGGTATTATTGCTTGATAATTCATGTTTGATCATAGACATGTACGAATTGATGTGATATTAATTACTGACTCTGATTGACCTCATAGAAAACTACCCAAAATATTAACATAACTCCTTCTTCAAAGAGTGACAGACTAGAACCCTTTGACTTATGAACGTTGGTCTATTTGTTTAGCGCGGTGGACCCTTTTTTAAGAAAGGACAATAAGAAACCCATTAAGGGATTTGAATTCGCTTCGATTTCTGTAACATATTGGTTATTTGTTTTATTCTACGCTTTAAACGTTCTGCCGCATTGTCAATATAAATCAGAGGCGATGATCTGCAAAGGAAATAGAACATTAATTGTACATCATTTTTGTTTTTACTTGTCTTCCGAAATGCACATTTAGTGGTTTCAAACACGCATGGGAGCGCCAATTGGTCAAAAGCACGAACAACGTAACCAACGTTTCCAGTTCAACCGGATCTGGTTTCCCCGTTGTGTCGTGTGCTACCTTCCAAATATAAGAGTGAATATGGGGGGGGGGGGGGCACGCCTTATTAATGTCTTGAGATGATGATGGTCTCGGCTACAGTTCTTGTTTCGTCGTCTAATCTAAACTCCATTTTCGGCAGCTAATCTGATCCAGGATGCGGTTTTTCCCCGAAGTGTATTCACCAAGCAAGAAACGGGTTCTATTAACTCCGGTGCAATGAAAAACCGAGGTCTGTGGATACCACCGACAGCACGTTAAATGTCCTCGCATAACTGGGAATAGAAATAAAGGGAAGGTCGTCGAGCAGCTATACAGACACAATTTCCCTCACAGCACACAGCCCTTCTTCACTGGACCGACTGCTGGTGCCGGGGTCGTGCAGGCCGCTGACTGTTTTTTGGGGAACTTCTTTCAATTTATTTCCCCAATTTTGTCACTTAATTTGTTCATATTCAGAAAAGTATAGGTTTATGTTTTATTTTCTTTATGACATTCATCAATGAAAACATATTCTGGAATTTAACATAAAAAATATATTATATTTTGTCAGAATTGTAATAAAAATTTTATGGTATAATAAATATCATAGTAACGACAGCTATTAAGTTAGATATATATTTTAATAATGTTTGATGTCAATAGGGGGCAACAACCAGGGGTTAAAGTACGATGCTACTAACTTGGGAACAATGGTGGGTTTGACCGCTAACACTTCATAAACTTATAGACACTAGCCGCCTTTAAATAAACTAATTACTGAGGCGTAGGACTACAATTCTAGGTGTACAATGGGGTCATTGTTACGAGTATTTTGTGGCTGACCGGATTCTTATGATTTCAATAACTAACGCGATGTGTTCTTCTCGCCTCCCTATTGTTGGTCACTAAATCAGCGGAAAACGACCATCGAACCCCACCGCTCTCTTGTGTTAAAGGAGAAAACAACACCTGCTGCGACGGTAGTGACGTCTGCCCTCAACTCGGGTGTTCAGACGATCCGTTAAGAGCACGGTCGTTTCGCAGGAACCAACAATAACACACGTGCCGCTCAGCTGGCCGACTGAATAATGGTGCAAAAGTACACGTGACTCATTGCCAGCACCGGTTTTACGTCATTTACATGTGTATTGTGTAACATGACATTATGGGTTCCGGTTTGATAAGCTACGTCACTCAATTTGAAATATTAGATATTAGTAGGACAATTTCAAACAAACAGCACACCCACCCTTCGCTCTATATGCCAATATCCAGATAAATTTAATATCAAATATATTTCAATCAAATAAGCATTCAAAAACTGTTACGACAATCTGTCGAATACAGAACCAATTATGGAAATAAATTAAATATCAGACGGAGCATATGAAACGAACCATGCTTATTTTTGTATTGAAAATGATCTATATGTGACTATAAACTGTCATATTAGTTACGACCATAAACTGAACATATTGTACAAATCGATTCAATTTTAATGCTGAGAGAAATTAAATCTATCCCGTTTTTAATATATTAATAATTTTTCACTTTACATATCTGTCAAAATTCAACTGCTGTGAATGACTTTTGCTATTGTTCAGAATCTGCCTGCTTTAAAGGGACAATAACATTCTTGCTGGCGTGGTAGCTCCAGAAAATAAATAATACCCTTATTCTAAGTACTAGATGTTTAAATGTCCTACCTGTTGTGTAAATTATCCATTACAACCTATTTTATTTGTCCAGCGGGTTCGAAAATATTTTAAAATCCAAGTAACATTTGAAAAGGTTTACGTTAGACTTTTCAAATCAATTAGTTGAATTTTTCCAATTTTTTAAATTAGGTGTGTTAAGATGAAATTTATATCATCATTTAATTGGAATATTCTAAAATAATACGATTTGTTGACCAGAATGAAGATTGGGACATATTTTTCAGTTACAACAAGAGTGTTATTGGGGCTTTAATTTTACCAGCCAACCGTGTGATTAATAGAAATGAAAACTCACTTATTTGATACAGTCTATAATATTATAATATGTCAGATACTTGAATAGATTTATTTCGTAAGAATCAAGACTGAGCAATTGATTATACTATTAAATTAAAACCACATTTATTTTTAAAGGCTTTTCCATTTGATATAACTATTTCACATACATATCCTTTGTTTTCTGTGTGTATATATTTTTGATTTTACTGTGATATATATAATCAGTGATATAATTGTCTTCTTTTATATTCTTTCTTTAGTTTTTGATTTTTTTTATATTGTCATACACGGTTTTATTTCATACTTTGTAACATTGTAAAGCAGCCCTTAAAGCCCCAATAACACTCTTGTTGTAACTGAAAAATATTTCCCAATCTTCATTCTGGTCAACAAATCGTACTATTTTAGAATATTCCAATTAAATGATGATATAAATTTCATCTTAACACACCTAATTTAAAAAATTGGAAAAATTCAACCAATTGATTTGAAAAGTCTAACGTAAACCTTTTCAAATGTGACTTGGATTTTAAAATATTTTCGAACCCTCTGGACAAATAAAATAGGTTGTAATGGATAATTTACACAACAGGTAGGACATTTAAACATCTAGTACTTAGAATAAGGGTATTATTTATTTTCTGGAGCTACCAAGCCAGCAAGAATGTTATTGTCCCTTTAACACAAAGTGAAAGGTTGACTAATGTGGAAAGGGATAGTAAATGATTAAGGGATGTTGGGTTATTTTGGGGTGGTTTTGATAAATTGGTAAGGGGTGAGGTAGAGTTCTCATCATTTGCGGTAAGTGACCGCAAGCATCAGTAAAACACTTACGGCACAACGCAACAAGAAATGGTCTCTATTAAAAATAACTATCTTTGTATTTCCCCTTGTTAGTAATGCAAAACGGATGGGCTGACAAGGACAGTTGGGATTCGATTTAAAAGTACGCCGTAGCGCCGCTGCTCGGGCAAAATTTCCCTCATAGCACACTGTATGCCTGTCTTCCATTAGCCCAGGTTAGGTGCAGAAGAGTAGGACGTTAAACATTATTTCATTCCTTTAGACGATGGTCAAATATAATCACTTTAGTGGAACATAGGTGTCATATAATTGATTGATATCAATAAAACTTGGAATGACAAGCAATAATATAACTTAGAATTAGTTGAAAAGAAACTAATGTAAACTTCAAATGGTTATACCTAAAGTTAGAATCAATTGAATTGAACAATAGTTTAGAAATGATAAGCCTACTACGTGCATGTTCCCCGACACTGTTTATGGCTACTGTAGTTCACCATTATGCTCAATGTCGTGAACGCAAGTCACGGAAATATATCAGAGGCTAGAATTGAAATATTTTTTATTGCTTTGTCATAATTTATAACTAACCACCAAGGCTAATATCCGCATATCAGTTCAGACTTGGTGTGTATTTATTATTACCCAACGAAATCATTTTAATTAAATAGATTGTTTCCCATCTCGGTAGATGATATTCTGGCATGAACCAGAATGTAATGGAATATTGGTTTCGCTTTTAAATCTGATGTTTACATTACATTGTTTGGAATACCGAACTGTCCAACGTTGTAGCAAAGGTAAACTGTAGAATCGTACCTTCTTAATTATGGTAATCTGCGGATCTAGGGACTATCTTACGATCGTTTGAGATGGCATATTGTAGCCTCGATAATATCTGCTATAAAGGGTCCATGAGACTATATCAATAGACGGAAGACTTTCAAAGTGAACCATTTTTGATTAATCAAAAAACATCAGTTCATGGAACCTTCAAAAGAACAGAAGGTGACGGTGTACAATACTTTTTGTCGTTCTGTTTTATCTGGCTTAGAGTATATGATCCGCATAAATCTAGAAATCAGCAGATGCAATCCTCTCTAAACAGTGTGCCAAGTATATGCATCAGGTATATGCTAGTGATTGTATGCGAGATGTCGCCATGTTGGAAGAAATATGAAAATAAATTTACTTGTACATATAGACGACATGGTCGTTTCTTATAATTGGAAGTCTATAGACCAGATCACGCGACGATTATCCAGATCAGCATCCTAATGGGAAATAAACTATCCTTATTTCTGGATTAAGGTTTATGGTTGCTTGGGGTCCGAGAATAAATTATGAATTCCATTCATTAAGAGGAATAGCTCGAGCTTGGAATGCCGATTAAATCCACCCAAGATAAGGGTTTTAGTGGTTGAAAGCATCATCGAGTATCAGAGACCCGTAAGAGTAGGTTGTTGCCCGCCTTCATTAGCCCGATCGGTGCAAAAAAGCAGGGCATTAAACCTCATTCCATATCATTATTTTGCGATGATTACCTCAAATCAGAATCTAAGCCACAGACCGGAAGTAACAAAATAAAACTAGCCTACAGACATAATTTGTAAAAAGTTCCAAGCATTATCTATTGTAGATCTACATTTATAATGTAAATCTATAATGTAAATCTACGGGAAATGGCGAATAACACCGTGTATGATTAATGCGAAGCACCATACTTAAAATGTAACAATTTCTATTATATGCACAGTAAAGTTATATTTAACGCTACATTTATTTTAAGTGTTAATACCGTAATTAAAGATTGAACGGAATGGATAAAAAAAATCCTATTTCCTCTCTCAAGTGTAATAATAACAAAACATTCTCCAGACCGTGCAATATAAAAAGGCAAACTACCTTCATGATAGACAGCTTCTGTTTAATTCACATTTCTCATTTCATAATATCATTAATCATAGCACTATAGAAGCCGCTATTTGATTATAACGCCTTTTTGATGTGTTATTCCACATTAACCATGCGATTCTTTAAAACATTATTCAACGTGACATCACAATGGTGTTTAAATCTTTATTTGATTATTGGCCTTCAAGTGCCCCTCACATATATATTATTGTATTGTGACCGCAGATTGCACAGGCTATAAATCATATTAAAGAATTGGAAACAAGTCATTTCCATATCAATAAAGGCGCGCAGAAAAGCTGAAGTAAATTAGAGATTGAGTGACGCGCCGAGAAACCCATACATCTGGTGATTGGGTATTAAGGAGAACAAATTAAGTTGCTTTTGAGCAAAATGTCAAAATTTGTCAAATAAGCTTGTACACAAATTGAATTCGCCATATTGTATGTATTCTTTTGATTATTGGTTCTGGGATTGAAGTCGCCAGCCAGTGTTAGATATTATCCTAATTGCTGCAGCTTGACTGACTTTAATCTGACAAATCTCCAAACTTTTCTAATTTCATTTGATGAGATGCTAATTGAAACAATATTCCTACAGTTTTTATTCTTCGTATTATTTTCACAAGACTGACGCAATACAGAATAGATCTTAGCCATAAATCATGATGTTGTTTCGTAAGTGATACGCTATTCAAATCTTTTGTAAGGAAGCGTTTTAATCGTGGCAGGAAATAAGCAAATTTATCTAATAAACTTTTATTACAGTAGATTTTTTTAAAATACTTTCACCAGACGATATTTCCTTTATCACATTTTTTGTGTTATCTGTTTAGTGTTTCCATTTTAGTTAAGTGAGAAGATCATGAATTATTACGATCATTTCCTATATTTGTTAATATTTCGCTTGACATTAAAGAAGTAAAATATTCCAATGTCATAGCCTACTGTTTTAGACTGCTGGATCAGCCAGCTACTTGATCATGACGTGTTAAGATATTCTGGGATGGGGTGGGGGTATGTGCTATAGATCAATGTATGTTAGCTTAACCAATCAACGTGTATTGAACTGATTAAATCACTGTCGTCTGCTATTCTACTGGGTTTTATCTAGAGGGGTGTACTCAGCTATGCCACTTAGATTAGTCAAGATCACGGCATTCCTATATTTGGGTATATTTCGGTTAGTCTAGATCCCTGCAAGTTAGATTAGCCAGGGTCGCTGCACTGCGATGATACTGTACACGGTTAGGCTACAGTATTTTATAAAGCTGTCGGCTAGATCATTGTATTATGTTATTCATCACTATTTTCAATACTATATCCGTGCACCATGTAAGGCTACTCAGATCTGCACTTTAAGTTTAACGGGCTACAATATTGTGCGCCAACGCGAGGGTTTCCCCGTGTCAGCGACGCAGGACGGATGGACTGACAAGGACAGCTGTCTAGTCGTTCGGATGGAACAAAAAAACGAGGTCCCGTGTATACATTGACGTGTACGTAATAGATTCCTTGCATGGTGTATGTCCATATTCATTAGCCCAGTCGGAACAGAACAGTATAACGTGAAACCCTATTTCATTGCACCAACTGGGCTAGTGAAGATGACTAGATCAACCACAACAGATCAATGTATTTATACTACTCCCGTTTGGTCTCTCTATATTAACTACTGTTCGAAATGAACAAGTAGATGATCATGAATGTTATCTATGTAATTTACAATTCCAAGTGATTGGCAAGAAACGCGACCTTGTCTTTAATATATCACAAAAGCAATCCTTTGATATAATTTTACGGTATATTTATGAGTTCACAAAGCTAGAAATATCTAAATCATCGATTATATATTTTATTGCCCATTTGAGTTTATTTGTTATCAATATTCCATGTATAATATTTGATAATTTACGATGACAGGCAATATGATAAAGAAATAAATATCAATAACCTAGCATAATGTTTTTATGAAATCTACAGATTTTAGACAGTCTTATCCCCGTATTAACCTGGCATTTATATTTCCTTTTTATCTATTGAAATCGAGATTTGAATCTGATTATTTACACCTGAGCAAAGGTACATAGGTTGATTGACAGCTACCTGACATTGAAATCAACATCAAAGAGAAATTTATATTCATGTGTCTAGTTGATTGATGTGTGTTGGTTTCATGTAAAATCAGTTGCGATAGGATTGACGGGTGTTTAATGAGTAATAAACACATGACAAACGAGCTATCTACTTATATTTTGTTTGATTTCATTTCATTTAGTTTACTGTTTAAATACATTTATCAAACGATTAGTGGGTTAAGATGATGGCCCGTTAATGGTTGTTCTGTTTGTACTCCATAACACTCGTGGAACAGAAATATCCTTCATTTGTCTTCATACTCGGAGTAGATATGTTAAACTTCTTAGCTATTTCTTATATATTAGAATGTGCTTATACTAGCTTTCTGTTTTATACACCAAGCCTCTACGCACCTGTTTGAGAGCTTTGATCGCCATGTTCTATATAAATATAATTGTGTTCAATAAACCCAATGTCGCGGTTTCACTTTGGTCCCGATTTGGCCTAGTACCTTGTCGTTTCTTTCAGTGACATAAAAATGCGATTTCAGCGTGTTCAGGCATTCTAATGTTGGAGTAAATATGTAAGTTTGAAGGAAACAAATTTCACCAAGAGTTTTTTCAGTTAAATCCAATGGAAAATTGTAGGTTGTGTTGAGCAAAGGCTAATTTCAAAATGCTAGATCTAGTAGTTTCGAATTCGGTTCAAAACCGTTTGGGAACTGTTTAACACCTCGTGATTAGTATAAAATATATTTGATCTCAGTCTTTCTCTACCGATTGATTAGTCTTATTTACTGACATATCAAAAGAGTTAATTACCTTCGTCTTATTTTATATAAGCAATATCGAGAATAGAGCAGCGTTGATGATCTAAGAAGCTAGTACATGTATTTACAATGACCTAAAGAAAGTCAGTATGCTAGCAGAGAGAGAGAGAGAGAGAGAGATAGAGATAAATGGGGCTTGGGACTAACATACGTTTTCAATTTTATTTCAACAATTCGCTTGCGCATAGGGGTCTTTAGCAGTGGTAGGAAACCGGAGTGCCCGGAGGAAACCCACGAGGTTTAGAAGGCGCCCCTATCTCCATGCCACATACGCTCACACCAGGGATCGAAATCACAGCCAGAGGTGACCGGCCAGCTAGAGGTCGAAGCGCGGTACTCTAGACCACTAGGCCATCCCAACCCCCTGTATGCTAGCAGACCACATTCTTTAAAGTTAGAACAACTGTTTGATTTGAAAGAGACAATGTAGAAGATTCAAATGAAAAGGCCCAATAATGATAAATTTGCCAACGAAATCAGCAAGTTTGACTCGCAGGGTTTTATATATTTACTATATTGTTCATAATCAATAGGTTAAGTCATAATCTACGTCCCTCGTTCACGGATCTTCAGCGAGAATCAATATTTATTAAGTGTGTTAGATTCGCGTATTTTATCTACTTATATTGATTGAGCATTTCCACCCCCACCGTTCCTTATTTATTAAATCAACTTTAATCCTTTAAACCCAATATGAAAATTTGATCTTCTGTGTGGATTATCGCTCTCGTTCACATCGCCGTCATGAATTTAAATCAAGGATCAAACAGACTTTTAACATGGTGTTTATGTACAATATCATTGACCATTGGCTGTGATATCTTTAGTGAATATGACTCATAAAAGAAATTTTTATCTGAATTAATGGGATAAGTGGTCTTGTATATCAGATAAGTAGCAACCTTTGTAATATTGGCTGACTATCCTGTCTAATTATACATGTATATTATAGATAAATACTACACTTGACAGCACTTCATAAACATTGTGGTTCCTTTGATCTAAACAATGTTAACACCATCTTGTCGCCAATGTTATCTTCTACACTGGTCACAGTCCACTTTAAATATATTAAATATACACAAATATTATAATAACAAACATCTTTGAAATGATTATTTCTTGTAAGATGTTGATAGTTGTTAATGTGAATATATAATCTAATGTATGGATAACATAATTAAGAATTGTGTATCCAAAAAGATCATTTCTAACATTCCCCGGAAGTCCTGATGGCTTAGCGAATCAGTAACGCGCTGGTTTACTAACCAATGATCTCGGGTTCGCTCCCGGTTTTGCTGTGAATGTATGTTTCAGCATGCGTTTTTCCGTATCAGTGGTGCAGGATGGAGGATTCGACTCAAACAAAGATGTCCGGGTATGATATCCCTTTATTAGCCCAGGTTTCTGGAGAATAGTACATTAAACCCCCTTGCTTTCATCCACTAAAACATTTCCGACTTTCTGTATATCGGTTTGAAAGCATGCCGGGAAAATGAAGACGGGCATGCTATACACCAGGTCTTCTTTTCCCTCTAAATGATTAAACGCATTTCCTTGTCAGGTCCTCCTTTCTGCACCACTGTGTCAAGCGGAAACCAGTCTAGAAACCAGAGAGGGACTTTCTAGACCAACGCCACGATTGAACCCGGTTAGTGAATCAACAAGAAGTACATGATATCCGTCCTTAAATTTTCCCAGTTTGACAATATAAGTACACTGCATAGAATGTGTCACAACACCATATTGTGGCCAACATTGCCATTAAATAACGCTTAATACATTTGTAATATTTATAAATGAAGACGAATTCAAAAGAGAACCTTGTGTTATACATCTATGTGTGGTCTGAAAACGTTGTTTATGTGTGTCTAAGAATTTAAAGGTATTTTACACCCCCCTGTCAAGTTGTAAAAAAAATAATTATCATAAACATGTAAATGTGATGTCATTTTTGATATATAGATATTAAAATACATAATGGGGTTTTAAAAAGGTGTTTACTTATACCCATTATACTGTGTGTACAGGTGTTGGTATATAAATTATAAATAGTATCAATAATGGATGAATGTTGGGACAATTGTCGCTAGCGGCTATGAGATAATTAAACATTCATTGAAGATGTTAGAAAATTGACAGAGCAAAGTGTGGTTTACAATCTAAATGAACAAAGTGAAAAGTTTGAACACTTGTTAGATCTATGAAGTACCTGTAGATATGTATATACACGTATTGACGATACCTACTAAGACTGTATGTTAATGTATCATATATATTGTATCGTGGACTTGAATCACCTTAAGGAGCTTGTTTTTTGTTTGGTTATAAATGTCTTTTATGTGTACATCTTGCAGGTAAAGTAAATAACAGTACAACAATGGGGTCATTCCGGTCAATTCATGCAGATTAATGGGCAAGTATGATATTTCTTAACCAAGACGATCTCTCATACCTCCCCATACTTACAAACTATCTGAATAGTTGTTGATGTTGGGGTTTGGTTGTAGATTCATGCAGATTAATGGACAAGTAAGATATTCCTTAACCAAGACGGTCTTTCATACCTGCCCATACTGTCTGAATAGTTGTTGATCTTGGGATTTCGTTGGGTTTTTTTTTCATTTTGAGTGCTTTGTTTTCCTTTACTAGTTTTGGTTGGGTTTTGTTTTGTTTGTTTTCTGCAGGTGGTTGTGGGGCGTAATTGTAAATCGTCTATGCATATCCCATACTTTATCATAAATCAGATCGATGAATACATGGATCCATTATCATTAACCTCTAACTATCCACAATAATAAATTGGATCCCGGAATTGCAATCCTTAATGACGATATGGTTCAAGCGGTCCACGTTTGGACTTGTAGACAGGAACACAGCTTTCGTTAAAAGAATAACACATGTATTCAAATCTATTCAAATTATGACCTCGGGCTAATCATCTTCTACATACTAATCCAGGTGAGAAATGTGTTATGTGGAATAGGGAGGAGAAAGGTACGAAACTATAATTGGGCTAACCCCTTATTTGGCTTTTCACGTACATTTAGATAATAGTAGGACTGGTTGGCTTAGACTCACAGGTAATAGCAATGATCGAAAATTAGTCCTCAGTAATGAGAACCTTTTTATTTCCACCTGCCCATTATTGTTAGAAAAAATAATTTATATCCATGTAATGTGTACCGCCTATTCTATATTTAATGATATATATGTTTGCTAAGGGTAACGCCCACATATAGTAGCTGTCAATCACGATTTTAAGTAAGACTGTAGAATGTAATAGAAGACCTCTAATGCACCGTGAAAGAAAGCCTACGCCCCTGTTTACCTGAAGAGCAAGTCATTGCATAAATAAAATACTTAATGTCACAATGTCTGTTAGAATGTTTACAGGTACCTATCTAGCTGTCACATCAAAGGAGCCGACGTGATTAATCGCCTGACACCGTACAGGTATATTATAGCCCCCTTTAGCTGTCGTTAAGGTAGGGTCGCGACCCACATACTTATCTTGTCAGTTATCTGCCTAGAAAGACCGCACATCGCGGCTGCCTTTACATTATCTTATTGTCATGTGTTGTTAAGTTGAATGACAGGGGCCCGGGGCGCCCACAACTCTACACAAACCAAGAACACAAACTTTAACAACTCGAGCTGTTTATAATTAAAATAACCACCTAAGTTTAACAGGTATATTGAAGATAGAACAATGACCGACAACCTCCTGTTTAACACATGTTATAAAACTGACGTGTTAATTATACACCGTGTGTTATATCCACTACAGGTTTTATTGTACAGTTGACACACCCTCTTTGTATCCATTACAATATAGAATTTCATCAAACCTTTAAGAAATTATAAATAATGTGATGTAGTTCTCATTAATCACCCACTTCCAATATATCCGCCCTGGGAGAACTTGTTTTTAATGTTGGATAATGTTGGATTATTTTTGAAGGAATTTAATCACTTATAAAGCCCCCCCAACCGGACAACCCGTTGTCGCCACACTATTAGTATGGTAGCGTTTGTCTTTAAAAGTAATCTTTCCTTCTTCAAGTAAAAATAAGTATTTTTTTCAGGAGAAATTCATCTCTATTTTAGCTTCCCCATTCTAAATCTGTAGCTTATTTAAGTATTATTCTCTGACATTTTGTCATATCCATTATCGTAACACATAACGGCGATTAAACCATGAATGTTCACCACACAATTGTGTGTTACTCGCGGGGATTTGAAAGTGCTTTTGTTTTAAAGAAGAAAGAGAAGGGGGATTTAACGTCTAATCGAAACAAACTATGTCATTTCGAGACTAACACATAGTTCACTTTATTTCAATAATTCAAATGCGCGTAGGGGCTTTTTAGCAGTGGGGGAAACCGAGGACCTGGGAAAAACCACTAGGAGTTCAACTACGAATGACATTGTTAACATAAATAATTCGTAGCATACAGCAGAGAATCTGACTAAATAGTAGCAAGCATGATAGTACTGGTGGCAATACCGATCTGATAACAGAGTAACATTCAGATAACCATGACAGTATACCGCTGTTAATACCAATTTTATTTAATTGGAACATTCAGATAAACATTCAGATTAAACCATAATAATATGCTACGGTCAATACCAATCTGATAAACGGATACCAATGTCAATCTGATTGAATATTAATATTCAGATATACATGACATGACTGACTTCAATACCAATCTGAATAAATAGTAACGTTCAGATTAACATGAGATTGATTATTGGTGTCAATATTAAATCTGGCTAAATGTATATCACATAACCATGAGCGTTACTGAATGGCGACAAAGCCAATCTGACTGAAACACAGTACTTTTTGATTCCTAACAATTTCGAATGATGACGTTTCAAAATTATTTTAAAAACTTACGAAATTTACATCAATGTGTGTGATCATATTGAGTTACATTGCTAATAGAATGATTATTAATATATATCTAACTCTTCATCTAGTTTATTTTGAGATTAAGTTATGAAGAGAGGCGTGTTCCGTTTACCTTAATAAATCAGTGGGAATATGAAACTACGTGTAAAATTACAACTCTATTTTTATGACATTAGAGACGTTTGATCGTGGCTTACTTTCTTTAAGTGAAAGGTTACGGGCTGTTATCTTCTTTCCCTACCGCTATTAGAATTCACCACGTTTATCATCGTGAACGTGCCCGGTGACAACAATAGGCATAATACAGACCATAATACCATTATAATACATCTAGATTAAAATTTATCCCTGAATACACACACAGACTATGGTCTCAAGTAACCACACAGTTTGACGGGAGCTTGTCAACTTCAATAATTCATAGCCTCCATATGACAATTAATAGCTGATATATATCTGTGAATCTATTGAAGTCAGCTCAGATATCCTCCAAGCCTTTACTTAGATATTATCAGAGATCAGTAAATGACAGTGATGGTATGATTGATGAGACGAAATGTTCTAGTTGTTTAAAATCTCGCCATGTTCCTCTTTATTATAATGTTGATAATATTATGGGTGGCCTACAGACACAAAAATGAATAACGAGGTTTTAATTATTAAAAAACTCTTCAAAGTTGTCACGTAAAAGTTTTCTATTCTTGATTGAGGATGTGCGTTTTTTTAGACACAAAAACACTTTGAAAAATTTGAATAATGAGGTTTTCATGATCTTTTTCCTTTAATCTTAAAAGGTCTGATGATAAAACACAGAAATGTTTTTAATATCCTGAAATCAATTTCGGTCAAAATTTAAATCTGAACATTGACTTTATATTGTCTATTACATTGTGTTATGTAGATTTTGATTCAGCTCGCGGTTAATTAAGTCATCTTTAAAATCATCCGAAGCTTGTTTTTAATGAAATGCGTGGCATTTTTAATGATCTGACAATTATCAGGTTATTAGTGAGTTCATAATATATAAAATAATACATAAATCCTTCTCTGTTAACCCCAAGTTTGCCAAATGAATGTTTCTGGTGTGTGAAAAACCACAGTAATCGAAGGGACGTGCTTTATTCCATATGTAGCCTTATACCTATCCCCAAGCGACGAGTGTATCTTAAGAATAGTGGCCCCCATGACGTATTCAGCAACATTTCCCTATGGTTGAGATCTATATTCTCCTGGAGGTCGAATGTACATCTATATTTATTACAAGTGCTTGTGATCTGGGAATTCTCAATCAAAAATACAATACTTTAAGAAAACTTGAATTCTCATTCCTAGAAACGTTATATTATTACAAAAAAGTTAAGGAAACTAGCCATGGAACTTCTACTCCTTAAAATTTTAGAGCTAAAATTGAATATGACGTAGGCGTATATATAAAAACAACAACTTTAAACAACGGATAAAGTCAGTGTTTTCATGTTTTTGTTTTATTAGAGATGTCGTATTAATGACTTTTACACCGTAGTTAATTTGATTTACAACGAAAACATGTAGATTTAAGCGCTTCAAGTAGTCTATGATATATGATATGAGGATTAAGTAAGGACTGGTATAAATTTCTGGGCGAAGGTAAACACATTAAGTGGAAGTGTTAGATATATTTTGTTGAAGTGGTGGATTCAACATGTCATGTATATATCAAGGGGGATATATATTATTATGTCTTATTTCACTTAGGTTATAATGGGTTAAGCTGTCTTTTGACAAGCTGTATATTACAAGTGTCATTTGCTCTTTTATAGCTGCTTAATTAGCTGTGTATATAGGGGATACATGTATATGGAAACTCTTCCAAGTTTTGCTTTCTCCCAGTCAGTGTTGCCCTGAAAAAAAATATTCAATTTAAGATTTACGATACAAGAAAAGATAACCGAACCGAACTAGTGATAATCGGTAAAAACAACCAAACGAGCATTGGTCACAAACGCAATATACATCAGTCATCAACCCTAATCAGCATTGCACATTCATAGCCTGATGCAGTCCGATCAACTATAGTAGATCCATAGTAAATACGTACATGTGGGACAGAACGGATGGCCTAGCAAGGAACGGTGCCTAGTCGTTTTTATCGGACGGAACACCGATATTCCGTGGATGTACACATTGGTATGCACGTAAAAGAACTATTGATAATTGTCATTTCACTCATAACACACTGCATGACGAATGCCCGTTTTTATTAGCCTGTACGGAGCAGAACGATAGGACGTTAAACCTCATTGTATTTTGTTAGATTGGTTATTAAAATTTGATTTCAATAACAGTGTACCAGTCTGATAGACTTAGCAAGAATTTACCTCTTTGTTTCTTTTTTATAAAATCAGTATCCTACTTTTAATGTACGTTGACACATTTGCAGCTGTCATGATCTAAAAGGGGAGATAAACGTCGCAATAATTGTTTATTGCATAGAGGCATGCAATTAGACTATTTATTTACGACGTTATCTTTATCTGAAGTGATGAGATAAAGGGTATTGAGAGGAAATAGCGGTCTTCAAAGTAGACTGGTTTGATTGTATTGATGTAATAAATTATCTCTATCTACCTTAGTAATGGTTTGTAAGTTAAGGACGCCATTATGTTTATTGCGGTTATATTTTAGAATAACAGTGACGTATCCCCTGGTCGTCATAACTCACGCACACATTCATTCGATACTTATGAAGGATTTATTGTTTATTTTTGGATCTCTTGGTGTGATGGATGACACTAATGGATATTTATACATTTAGGATGAAAATGTATTGTCCGGAATTGTACACCGTGTTTTGTACAGTTTCTAGAACACCTGGTACCACTTCCACCCGCTTGCGACGTTTTCTTAATTAATGAGATGTGTTATGCCAACTCACGAATATTAGTTTTAATATTCAATTGAAATCATGTAGCCTTTTAGGTACTGTTAAACAAAAACAACAGACGAAACCAAGATAGAAATAAAAGAAAAGAATCATAATTAACCAAGATACCAAGATTTGATCGCACTCCATGGTGGTTTTGGTTCGTTTTAATTTTGATGTTACGCCAATTGTAATCTAAATCAGCTCATAATACGTTGGGGGGGGGGGGGTTTCTCTGTAACTTTTTTTGTTTTTATTAAACTGTTAGGATTAAAACTCCCCCGAACGTTGCATCACATTAAAGAATACATATCACACTAAAACAACCGAAGTTACCACAAAACGACCACATACAGTATCGACTGATTAGTTATCCCCGTCGAGTTTATTGTACAGGCGTACCTTAAAACAGAAAAAAAGAAGTAAAATAATTATTCAAATCCCACTTGTCGACATGTTATCATAAACAAAGAGATCAAAGAAACGCTATAACAAATGAGTTTGTAGTAAGATTTTATCTTAAACATTATAACCGTAGATTTTGTTTGAATAATACATGTATTATACGCCTCATGATAGTAATATAGATAACCCTCTTCAGTATAGCATGACAAACACACTTTATATAATTACTAGAGAAATCTCCTATCAGGCGATACAATTACTTTTTTAAAAGGATGTTTAAAATAGTGTTGAATGTTGCGCATTATTTTAGGATACACATGGATTCCCCCAATCTTCTCATCCCGGAGTTTTACGTCCGGTCCTACATGGGAGGATATCGCAGACAAGGAAGGTGTTCAATAAGCGTTTCACACCGGATAGAGACGATGTCTCGCCCGGTAATGATTATGATTACAAGTGGCCATAAAGTTTAGCATGACATACATTTCATATACGAATATTACTAACTTCCATATTTCTTATTTAAAACTGCGCTTTAATTAGTGTTAAATTTTAAAGTAGTGGTGGGAGGCAGTATTACATTTTAAATTTATAAACTATGACGGCTAAAGTTGACGAAAAAACATTCATATATTAAAATAGTTAAAAAATAAAGGATATAGTTTACATAGTTATCGGTTGGGAAAGAAATATTTCGTAATGTATTTAAAGCTCCAATAGCATATTTTTAGGTTATATTTTTAAAATGTATTAAAATAAAGCCCTAAAATAGATTGTACCTATAAACAGTCCTACCTTGTTAAAGAATAATCCTATTAATCCTATAATTCACTATTGCCAGTTGAGAAATTGGCACAAATGTCATTTTCAACTTCAAATTCAAACGTTTGAAGATGGCCGTCCATGGAGAGGAATGGGAAAACAAGGGAGGTAATTGAGTTACTATCTCCTCAATAAGCCTGTCTCAACCATTTTAACCCCCATGAAATTTTGCCCATGATCGTATAATATTGAGCTGACAACATTTTGAGCAAAAGAAATAGAAATAATTATGTTTTGACTTTATTAGAAAATATGCTATTGGAACTTTAAAAACAACCATTAATTTACTAAATAAAAAGATATTGTTTAACAAAATCACCGGGGAAAGGAAGACTTATAGAGGCCTAATGATATTCATTAGCTCTCACCTACGGACGACAATGGATGGGACATTTAGCATATAATAAAAAAAGAAACAAAATATTATTACTTATGACTGCTTTATGACTTCGCCATTAATCGCAAATATTTATTGCAAGAATTAATGTATATATCCGAAGGTGTTGTTAGTCTTGATAAACGAACTACACCGAGCGGCCGCACCGAGTAATCTTATTCTTCGTCTATCCAGAGTGTCATTAATTCATGACACAACTCATTAGGCCGGCGCCCTTTTCTCTTTAGCTTCAAGTCCCAATAGATTTACCGGTATAATATAATGATAAAAAAGCCATATCTATCACTCTGATAAATTTAGCAGCCACTGTTAATTAGAGGTATATTCATAAATATTTATGTACGAAAAAAATAATAGAATACAAGTCATTGTTAATAGTATCATATATATATATATATATATATATATATATATATATATATATATATAGGACAGATTCGTCCATCATAATAACACTAATATATGTGATGTATTAACACCGTGTACTGGTGACGAGACATCAATCATAATGTCGTCAACTATTCTATTTATATTATGACGTATCGTTGTATATTTCAACTATCAATCATTTTATAAATCAATCAGTTAATCAATCAATCATCGATTACTTTATTAATCATATTTAAAATATACAATCAGTTAAAATAATATTTTGAATCGGAATAGCTATTGGTGGGGTGTTGGCCAAAAGGGATATCTCTTACTCATTTCCAATTTTAACACAATTGTATTTCATAAAAAGATTCAAGGGGAACAAAAAATGTGTAGGCCAATTATATATGGACTCAGACTAGTAATTATTTGCCCACTGACTTCAATGTTAAATGCCTGTAACATCACAGGGTGTAGTTTTTTCTCAACATTCCGTTGCTTCCAATCTTTTTAGGCACAATGTTGACCACATTTGGCAATCTCCTCATCATAAATTTGTAGGGGGTTGACCGTTTAGGTTTTTGCTACGGGGATTTGAAGTTGATTGGGGTGAAAATCTCACTTTCGACAAAATGATTGCTCCGCAGAAAGACATTTTACACCCCTATCCCTCCGCTGTAATATCCTCAGTATTATCCAAAACTGCTATGAAATTGAAAATTTGATGCCTTTTCTCCAATTCTAGACCAAAAAGTCAACCCAAAAATGCAGGAAGAGAGGAGAAAAAAATTAGCGAAAAATTGTCTATTTATAACTCGCACTACAAATCGAAACAGAAACTTCTAAAAGATCATTCTAGGAGAGATTTATTATTTAGAACGACATATGTAAATATTCTACGAAACCCGAATATCTCTACCATTTTAACCAGTTTGTCAGTGTGGGGACTCGTCCCTTAAAGCTACAATTTCATTATTTTTAAGTTATATTTTAAAAATATATTAAAATAAAGCCTTAAAATAGATGGTATCTATAAATAGTCCCACCTTGTTAAAGAATAACCCTATTAATCCTATAATTCACTATTGCCAGATGAGAAATCAAACGTTTGAAGATATCAATTGCATGTGGGGGTGGGGGGTAGAAAAACAAATGGGGAAATTTTGTTATGATTTCCGGTGTGAAAGATTTTTAAGTGTGGGAAATAGTTCAATGGTGGTATAATAGTGAGTTGACAACCTATTGAGCAAAAGCAAAAGACATCGAAGTGATTATGTTTTGACTTCCTTATAGAAAATATGAAATTCTCGCTTTAAATATGCATTATGTATGATTTAGAAAAAGAGCTAACCGTTCGTGTTATACCAACTAAAATGGATAATGTAAATGGGATACATATAATACATGTATATTGTAGAATTCAACCAGACTACTTTATTCTCACATAATGCATCTTTAAGGCACATTAAGATTCAGTTTAACGACATTGACTGTTTTACTATTTAACTATAGAAATCCTTGTCTGTGATATCATTATCCATTACAGTACAGACATTTTAAACTTCAATCAACAAACTTATCCCACTTTAAACGGGTGATGGGAGGCCAGACGCACAGTTAGGGTACCGACGACTGCATACACCCCTTTTAA
Source organism: Patella depressa (assembly GCA_948474765.1). Taxonomy (NCBI): domain Eukaryota; kingdom Metazoa; phylum Mollusca; class Gastropoda; family Patellidae; genus Patella; species Patella depressa. The sequence goes on from OX419718.1 coordinate 23,146,767, forward strand.
GAGCAACGGATATGAAAATGACATGTCCAGGAAAAAGAACAACATAAAACCAATTAATTTGAACATTGATCTTTATGTTATAGGGAAATGTTCGAATATTGTTACTTAAAAGATATAATATTAGTAATAATTTTAAAGTTAAGTCAGGTGATAAATCATGATAAGACTATACAGTAAATAAAACTGCAATAAAAATAATTGTACGTGTTATTGACCTCTGAATCTGAAAACCAGACACGAATTTATGAAAATTAACATATTTTATGTCTTTTTCTTCACTACATTTATAAGAAGATGACACTTGTAACAAATTGTCTTGTTTACATTCAACATATCCCGAATATTAATGACGACACATCTAGTTCTTAGCAACTGTTGAAGGACGTGGTATCAAAATGTCTTGGTCTTAATCCCTGAAACCTGTCTAAAGCCTTTAGATTTTAACTAAATATCTTCATTTTCGCTTGCTGTTCACAACATATACCGAGGCGCTGAAATAAATACCAGGTATGCAAAGTTTTCCACAGAGGAAACATATTTACCCCTTTTTTGACACATTTAAAAGGGTATAGGTGGCTGATGGGATTGTCAACTCTGAACTATAATGCCAAGATTTGAAAGTTTTTGATAAAGTCGTTGACATGCCCGTTAAAGACAACCTATGCTTTGTGGTTTTCAAAAACTTGTAGTGGCCCAGGGCGTGTTATTCGTGATAGAAAAAACTCAACCTTTTCAATAAAATCCACTGAGTGTAAAGCTTGTTTTCACGACATCTTTGATATTCTAGCATCAAAATACAATTATTCATCGTTTACAAGGCCTGGGCTGATCTAAATAAACCAATCACCACCATTTCAAAATAGCTCTAAGCCGACCTGCAAGTCATTTCTCAAATTAAAGAGGAAAAAAGAGCTTACATGAAAGGTATCAATCTGGATGTATTTGCTGAGAGGTCTGAAATAGTCCACGATTAACTTTGATGTGTTGCATAGGTTCATTGCAATCTTTATCAGTCGCCAGTATTAAGGGGTGGTTTATTTTTCACGAAACCTAATACGATGTAACCACGGACCAACTTCAATGCATGCTAATGCTCATTTACGTGTTGCCTGTAATAAATTGAATTTACTGCACGTCAGAGGTGATTTATAGTTTCTCCAGGACTTTGATCTTAGAGTCCTATAATCCCACATCTTACAAAACCTACGCTCTATTTTACTATACACATCCCTCGGTGCTTTTGGGCTTGACTGTGAAATGGAGATTTAAGAGAACTTCAAAATACATGTGATTTTGGAAGATTGATATGGGTTTAAAACATATTGGAATTTATTCCTTTTTTTTAAATCTGAGAAAATCTAAGCAAAACCCTTTCAGTCTGTATTTGTAAGCTTTGCTTCAGCATGTTTCCTGTCAACAACATGTCTTAGAACTACATCATTCCTCGGATTGATCTCATTTCGACATGGATAAACGTAGGGAATGTGATGATTGACAGTCGTTCGGATGGTACAAAATGAAATGGGGTTTAACATCCTACTGTTTTGGCCCGAACTTGGCTAATGAAGACGGACATACACCCTACAGTGTGCTACGACGGAATGTGTGCTCGGACAGCGGCAATACGACCTCCTCGTATATCGAATTTCAACTGCCAAGGAATCTTGTACGTGTACGCCAATGTGTACACAGGACCTCGGTTTTACGTACCACCCGAACGACTAGACAATTGTCCTTGTCATGCCCTCCGTCCTGCATCAGTAACAAGGGGGGCCCACGCCGAAAAATCTGGATGAACTTTCTCGGCCAATGCAGGAATCGAACACCCGACCTCCAGACTAGCGAGTATAGCGAGCCTGTGTCATGCCCACCAGGACTTCTCTCCCACTGTATACAATACTGGAACAGCCGTAAAGAAATTACTGGAATTTATTGGGGAACGACGATTGTAAACGACCGTAAAGAAAGAAAAGATTTACAAGTATTGGACAAACAACAAGTTTTTTTTTCTGCCAAGTAAAGAAAATGGATGTTTTCTAATCATTTAAAAGTATCTTTTCGGAAAATAAAATTGTTCGTGGAACTGGTCTAGGTTTCGACTACCATAAAATCGTTTGATTTCCGACAAGTGATAACATGTAAGACTACATTTTATGTTCAGAATCTCGACTACCGGATAATTTGGTCTTGAACAGTTTGATCAGATTTAAAAGCGACGTGACTCAATATACATGTTCTTCATTTTCTCGTTTTTATTGCAACATTTGACGTCTGAAAGACACGTAAAATCCACTCGAAACTTGGAATTGGAAAGCCAGCGATTCTTGACCACAAAAGGAAGGCTCGACAAGAGAACATTATGTCCTGTTATAGCCGTGATAACTGATTTAAGTAGTGAAAGAATTGCGTGTAGATGACACGAGCAAATGAGGCTGTTTCGTCTAATCCCCTTCACATCAAAGTAAGAGCTTCTTCATGTCCAGATATAACGGTATAGAAGACGGATTGAGCACCCATTTCATTGACAGTGACGTTCGCAGAGACGACACATATTTCCTAGTAGAATTGTGAAGAGTGACAAAAATGTCGTTGATAGTATTAAGCCGTTTTTATCAGACGCGAAGCCGTCAGTTCAAAGAAGCATCGTGAAGGTTGATGGTACTTAGTTAAGTTTATGATTAATGCAAATATGACAGCCTTCTAATCCTATCAGTAGAACTGGCATTGATATGCCTCGACTAATTTACCAAGAGACATGCGTGACTAGATTATTACGTGAAGTAAGATATATTGTATAACGTATAAGCAACAGTAAAAATCGACGTATAAAATGAACAAACAAAGGAAATTTCTATTAGAAAAGAACTGGGAACATGATGCTAGAATGGCGAACTAGGGCACTTACTGTAATTATAGAACATGCATTGTATTAGAATTGTCAATCAATGCAAAATAATTTCTCCTCGAAATTAAAAAAAAATATAGATCTGCAAATACAAATAGAGTGTAGACAGATTCGTCGCCATGCAACAGTTGTTCCGTTCCTGGTTACAATAAAGGGAGACCATCGAGTAGTAGTACCTTAACGTCTGCTTCCGAAATAGTCATATCGCAGACATGGAGGCAATCGTTTAACAATTACTAATCTATAGGAAATTGAAATCGAAGCAGTTGAAATAAAAATGACACCAATGTTTTCTACTTTACCCCTTCCATTCCCTAGATTTTGAAAAGACATTTCACCATCTAACACTGTCATACATTCCTTAATATTATATAAAATATTTATGAAATAGAATAGTGCTTCACAATTGCGTGATTTCCGTCTCCGAATTTTGGTGACATATAATTAAAATACAATTACATATTGTCTTAGAAATACCAAAACAAAAGGAAACTGAAAACTTTGCTGATTTATTGAAGGTTCCTGGTATCCGAAGACAAAGGAACCGACTTAATCCAGGGCGAAAATAATAGGTCAAAGTTCAGAAAGGAAGCACCATAAAGTAAATTCTAATCAAGTACTAATGCCACTCTCACTGTCAGCCTAGAGTTTGTAAATGATCAGGATTCCAGCTTATGGCGCAACGACACGTGCATGTGCGTGCTGGAAAAATTGCAAACGTCAAACGCACAGCGGGAAACGTGATGTATGACAAATAGAGACCGCATGTTCAGTGATAAACAGTGAAAACTGTCGGGCTCAAATGTTGAGCAGCATGTAATTTGTAGCTTTCCTGGAAACAACGTATCAAAGTTTAGAATAATAATCGTTAAAGAAGACTGTAGTTTGGTGATTAGGCCTCCCGTGACCGTGATGATGGATATCTATTGTTACTATAAACAGTTTAAGGTGATGATGTAAAATAGGGGATACCCCTCAATGTAGTCAACTCTACTTGAAACCCTTTCAATGTTGAGATATTAACTTTGTTATATGCAGTCAAAGAGGTTTATTAAAATACATCTGCTTGTTGAAACAGTATTTGATACCAAGGATCCTAGAAGTCATGCTATCATTGTGAGATCAACGATGTGTTATAATACTGCCATGAAATTAAAGCGACAGAAGTTCTTTATTTGTAACCTTTATTTGGATGTCGACGAAAAGGTGCGAGCTTATAATCGTCATAGAACACGCCTTTAGTTTGTTTTTTTTTTTTTTTTTGGCATTCCATTTTTTCAGAGTAAAACGAATTTTCTTTTGCAACTTTATTTAAATTTTATTTACAAATGATTTGATATCACTTGCCTCAAATAACCCAACTATATATTTGAAGGTTACTTACATTTTAATTAATTTTTATTTATATCCATAGCAGCTGCTTATCAAAAATGCGTCAATTTGGCCCATTATAAGGTCATGTCGTTCGGTTTGTGTAATCCACCAACATATTATATGCAGTTCTATTTTTTTTATTTAGGACGAGTCTTTTTATAGCCCGGTGAAATTTAATATCGCAATTTTATATGTAACATTTAAAAGTATATTAATTATTTATGAATGTTAGAGTATGTATTTCAATTATATATTACTACATCTAGTAATAAAAGTAAACATTTTTTAAAATATAAAACGATTACAGATGTGGGGTTGTTTCAAAGTAAATCAATTATTTATATAGTGGTATATATAATAACCATATAAGCACCAATCAATAAGTTTTGAAAACCAAATTGGCTCACATGTTTGGTCGTTGTGGCAACTTCTGGAGTTTATTCTTCCAGGCTCTGATGGAAAATGAACATGTTTGCACAATATATGGCAGTTGTGTCCACAGCCTGTATGGTGTTATATCCAGTAATATGTGGGTAGTAGATAAATAAAAAAAGTACTACATGAATAAATTAAACTCCACAAACTAAAAGTAAAAAGGTAATTTATCTAGCCACGGTGTAATGTCATAATTACATGTCCTTGTAAGTTATGTCAGACGTATATGTAACCTGCGATTCTTACATTGGAATTATACCGTGTAGGTCGACATTGGAAACTCAATGTGCATAAAGCAATGTGTAGAGTGCCAAGTAGTCAATTCAAAGTTGTTTCATTCTTCAGAATGTAGGAATGAATTTTAAAATGTAGGAGATTAACAATTGTATTTTGAAAAAGTATAATTTGCATTTTTACACCATGACATTAGTAATTTGAAACATTGAAAATTGTATTTTAAAACATTGTCTATCTTCAGACTTTTGGCAACGTTATACTTCCATATTGTCGGGTATTTGTAATACATCTGTTACTGCTGCTCTGCGCATCTTAGATCTTAACTGATAAGACGTTTCTTGTCTATTATATTTCGAAATGATCAAATCCCCTATTAAATGTTTTTATGGAGTTCTCTTGACAACAAATCGATTGTTAACAACTTATTATACCATTTAGTGATGATGTATACACGTTAATTTGACGAGTACAGTTAAAATTGAAGCTGTACAGTATAAGAATGGTATTAATCTAATAATAGACGGATATGTATGGTCCATGATCAAATTAAGACGCCAGCCCAACTAAAATATTAAAGTGGTAACAAGTCAGAACGTTCATAAATATTTCAAAAGATCAAATAATATGTATTATTTTCCTGTAGCTACTTTTATTATAATCTAATTGTACACTTGGGTACAAGAATATTAGTCTGTGTTGCAAAATATTAATGGTATTATTATTGTTTTATTTTATCTCAGATGTATAAAGTTGGCGAAAGAAATTCAATAAAACATAATGTTAAGTTCAAATGGTCATAACTTTAGTTAGAATAGATTGATTAATGATAAAATTGATAACAATCTTCATGGTTATTGTTGATTGTGTATGGTTCCAAACTTTGTATATTTCGCCGCTTTAAAGAATCCAACAACACCATTATAAGACGAGACAGTTCAGTCATTATTTTATTCACCTTTTATGGGCTACTCGTCAAAGTTTGATGAATACTCTTTAAGACAAAGAATACCAATCCAGCAGAGGAAACTATGCTTGCATATTGAATTCTTTTATTCTATGGTAAATAAACATGTCGCCGGTTTTATGAAAGTAATATTATTTTTTTCGCCCTCAATGACTCCATATTGTGTTTTATGTAAATTCTGTCTGCTGAACGTGATGCGTAGAATACCCAGTTTACACCCAACAGGCCCATGAGGTTAAAACATACTAGTATTTATCTTAGACCTGACAGTCATCATGGAGCTTGGCTGCCCGCAGCAAATTGAACTACAAAGTTAAAGATCAAAGAAAAACTTAACTAGCATAATACGAAATTTGAAATTTCTTTAAACATCATCAAGAAATGTATACAGATTTCCTTCATAATGCCTCTCGTTTTGTCAATAATAGACCATTTCCGTCTTTTCACCGCACAAGGGTTCCTGCAGCAATAACCAATCAAAGACGATTATTGGCAGTCAGCCCTCACAAGGAGGTTGTATATCGCCCCTGGCGGAAAATATTTACTTCAAGTAGCTTTAGATCGTCTTATCACAGAACCTCTTTAAACGCCTGCCAACTTCCACATGTTCATCGGTGTCCATGGCTTGCGGCAACGTACGCGTTTCAATACGGGCCAACAATAGATAAAAATCACGCTTATTACCTCCCTTTAGTTTAGAACGAAACGTACAAGATTTGAAGAGATTTTCAGACTGTTAGCTTCAGGCGGTGCCAATCAAACTAGATTGATTCTATTGCCCAAATTGTCAATTTTAACTCTCATCTTTTCTTGTTCGTTTATTCAACGAGAATCGTCTCGCTTCTTGCTGACATGAGTTCGACCTCTTCACGTCTCCTTCAACATATGCTGTTACATGATCATTAGTTTCCTAGCCTCTCTAATATCATATTGAGAAAATTACAAGACGGCAGAGATAAGATGGTGAATCAGACTCTGACATGATGCTATTGACACCCACTGTATAAAAAATATATTTTATAATTTTATTTCATTTGGGGCTACATTTAATTTAAACAAAAATAGGGATTGGTCACAATGCTGCTAACGCATGTTTAGATACATGTAGTATACTAGGCCATGAAGGTGAGAAAATAAAAGTAATGCCGATTTTAAGAGATAAGTCACATTGGATCTGCCGATTGGTCTGCGAATTGTAGCATAGCAAACTGATGGGAGGACTGGTCCAAGAAATCTTAAACATGATCTTCCCCCACCCCACACGACAGAATTCCATCTTGCTTCTATGACCGAACCCAATGCCACCATGGAGTGGAGCCAAAAGTGTATTCGAATTCCATAAATACAAAATGGCATAGCTGTGTAATAGTATGTTAAATTCGCTAGAGTGGTGTGTTCCTATAAAACTACAAACAATGTTAGGGAGTTTAGTAGTTTAGATATCTATAAAGCTATCTCATTCCCACACCAAACAGATGTGAGGCAATAATCCGTTGTTGGGTGGGTTAATGAAGACAGTTATGGGTGGGTTACTGTGTGGAGAAATGTGTGTTTGTGTGTTTGAATATGGCACAAAAAGTAACTTTTTACCATCAAAGCTATTCGGAGGTAGTAAACAAACCTACGCGTAGGATTATAGACTATTGTGGAGTTCCTTAAATCACGTCCATATTTGTAAAACGGCAAAAAGATTTACTTGAGATATACAGACATGAAAATATTAAGTTGATAATTTCATTACGGAGTTTCGTACTCATTACTGATGCTAGACACTTGAATCATCGTCTCCATATTTCCAAATTGTCTATTTGACGTTCTACAAGAAATTATTAGAAACTACCAAGAATAGAGAGACGAAGTCGAGGTACGTTTTTTATTATAGTAAACTTGATTTGTGGCTCCGGGGGCCTTTAATAACATTTACAGTCATTGCTGCTTATTGATTTAGTAATATATATTTAATCACGGTGTTCGACTGCCCGCTGTTTTGGCGCCTTCAGTCCATCAAAATCACCTTTATGATGCAAAGGTCCTGGTTCGTATCATTGGCAAGCAATGGAATTTATGTGAGATGTACAAATTAATTTGATATAAGAGAGCTTGCTTGGCGGTTTTTCTTCAACACAATCAATATAGCGTGTATATAAACTGTCGGGAGATATTGAATATAATGATGTATGGTAAAGATTATCACTTATAAGTTGGATTTATGTCTTCTGTTTGAAAACTGGTGATTTATTCACACTATTTGTCTGTGGAATATCAGACAAAACTAAGGTTAGAAACCATCTGACGTACATAGAACGATCGACTATCTACAATTAGATATCTGTCTTTAAACATGTTCTTTTTATTGTCTATATAATTGAATATCCGATAAGAATGTTAGCTGATATATTATTACATAAAACTCATTTTTCCGACCAATTAGAGTATTGTTACCATCGTTGGTTTTATTTTATATCAACTTTTCCGAATTATGATACTTTAAACCAAACCGAATTTCTTTTTAAACATTTGAAAACCCGGATGGGTACAATAACAACAAGAATTTCGTTGGTGAATTTAAATAGACTTCAGTATATAGATGTAATATAATGGGAGTTTGTTTATATAGTTGTCAGCGCTACCACTTAGGATTTTTGGCAGGGGGTGCTTGAGCCCCCTGGCCGCCCTTCTTGCTGTGCTATTACTGTTGCTGATAGATGGACCGACCCAGATCCGCATGCAAATGAAACTGATACTAATAACTAGGGTCATTTAAGTATTATCCACGGTGCGGGTGGGGGGGTCCTGAATTTTAACTTTGCCACTAAATTGTCAGTAGTGGTGTCCATATCGCATAGCTATTGTATGATAACTGATCCCCTATTATAATAGTACGATGCTTTGTGCAATGTCCATCTCTATATCATATACTGATGTACTATGTATGTGAAACATAATATAAACAACGATGAACAAAATAGTACTTTCAATAAAATGGATCGAACTATGCTCTCGGTTCCGGACATTGACTGACGAGAGCTTATTTCATATGCCCATGAGTATAATATTACGTTAGGCAACATCATGGATCATAGGCTACTGTATTTTTGTTTAACTTTGGTGATTCCACATATCCTCTGCCACCAAATACAAAGTTTACAATATGATAGTAATGTCGTGAATTCATCATGAACTGATTGGGGGATCACGTGGCTAAGTGGGTAAGGCGCTAGTTCGCTTACCTGGAGGTCAGGTGTTCGATCCTTGGCCGAGAAAGTTCATCTCTCGATTTCCCGGCGTGGTTTGCCCTTGTCAGTGATGTAGAACGAAGGGCTTGACAAGGACCGCTGTCTAGTCGTTCGTATGGTACGAAAAACCTAGGTCCCGTGTACACATTGGCGTGCACGTAAAAGATCCCTTGGCAGTTGGAATTCGATATAAGAGTAGGCCGTAGCACCGCTACCCGGGCAAAATTTCCCTCATAGCACACTGTATGGCGTATGCCCGTCCTCCATTAGCCCAGGTAAGGTGCAGAAGAGTAGGACGTTAAACCCCATTTCATTTCACGAACTGATTGGAAATGTTTAGATTGATGTTTACAGCAATTGACACATTTTCCAGAGGGATATCAATTGACGATGCTTTATTATTTTATGAAATAAACATTCTAACTTATGTAGTTTAAAGTATTGGGGCGGTTTTACAAAATGTACATTTCCCTTCAAACGTGCGAAGCTAGCAAAAAACGAACAAAAGATTAATCAACACACGCGGATAGCCCAAAGCTATATGTGCATATTGATAACCATATATAGATTTCGACCGTTTCGCTTTCTGAAGTGCGGCTATTGCGCAACACGAACCATGCCCGTTGTCCTAAATAGGTAACGTGTTCTACCGTTGGCATAAATTAATAAGCAAACCATTGTTTCGACGATATCATAAACAAATCTTATTATGTTAGAAACATGACGGGAAAACACAATACAGTGATGAATCGTTATTAAACGATTTTATAACATTCGATGACAGGCATGGTGATTGTACGGAGACAAGTAGTGGCACTTAAAACCTGGCCTACAGGTAGAACGTGACATAATACCACCAAATCACTAATGAATCAATGTTCATGTTTAATACCCACCTTTACTCTAGGCTAGTTCATATGTTTATGTATTAAAGGCCTATATATACATATCATCTCGGTGATTGACAGTTTCCATCCAGGTAAAGAGTGTTCGATTGATATTTCTCCAATATGATCATGATTTATTTTAGTCTATATATGATTAGATTATATGTATTCTGGGCATATTATAAGTTACTGACATTTTAAAACCTATAAAAATCCAATCGATCAATTAATACGTCCAAATCTTTATAAGAAACCAACACTCAGTTTTATCATCAAGGCTAGGTGGCTTTATAACACCTGCTGTAGATTTGACATCCAATATCAGTCTGGACTCACTTCCAGAACCAAGAGATGCGTCGACAGGGTTCGAAGGGAATGTAACAATACGGTTCCTTAAGTTGTTTTTTTAAAATACTGTTTCAGAAAGATCTCAATCAACAGATGTCAACGCATCCTTGCGACTGACGTCACCATAACATAGACCACCATTATAAACATCAGAAATGAAATGGGTCTGCTAGACTATCTCATTTACTAACCCGTTTATTTAGTCTGGCAGACACGCCCCACCACCTAAACTGTCTGGCAGTGGTCATTCCCAATACATTTTGATATGCTGAACATTTTGCCACAAGTTTTACGTGGTTAATAAAACGAGCTAGTCTAGCCTATTATGGGGTCCATTTATTTTGCCTCTCTTGACCACACCTACCACAACGGGCGCGGCAGACGTTCCTATCCTGTGACAGTGACCCATTGGGAACCTAGTGACACATATTGAAATTGGTTGACCCCCCCCCCCCCCTCCCCGGGCTCCTGGTCTATTAGACTCTCTTTCTTAATGTTACGAAGTCGAAGTTCTTGTAGGCAAAAGAATATCAAATATTCAAGTTAACGGTTTTTGTCCAGTAATTGTTAATGAATGTTGATGACATATAAAAACAACACCTGATACCACATCCAATGCCCTGACGTTGGCAAGGTAAAACAAAATCATACAATATCAGAAATATGGTTTAATTTCTTATGGCTAATTTGAAATTCAAAAACAAGATGTAACTGCTCAGTTCGTTTAAAATAAAACGACCCGACTCGTGTAGTAATTAAGCCACACTGTCATGCAGGCGTTAACACTGGGATACTGAAAAGTGAGTGACAGTGTATTTAATACTTTAAAGGTTATTAAATATAATTTCAACGAAACATCATTTTCATAATTTCTAAGGACAAAATTTCGCGGTTGAACTTCACTTTTATTGGCAGATTCTCTTTAAAATGACATTATTGTTCTCTGTCTATGGATATTTTTAAATATTGATTAAACATTCCATGTTCATGTAGACTAAACATATATATATTGACATTATTTATATATATCCTATTTTTATATATCATATTGCATGACGCGACAATGAGTGCTCTCCAATACAAATTGTTACATGAAACCATTATGAATGTTAACTCAGACAACGATATAACTCAATGCTTTATGAAGAGGCTCCGTGTGATCTTTAAACAGGTTCATGCCTCGCTCTGACATCAGTCATGAAAATGTCTAGAATTGATAGGCCTGTCAGACAATATATCAGCATTCAGAAAACATCGCATGTGTGACTCCCGTTTGTCGTTCTATGGCCATTATACTTCCACAATTTAGTCGCGTTCCTCTGACAGGGCAATTTAATGTTGCCGAGAAAGACTAATATCTCAATATACGCCCCACTTCATCTTTCCTGTCTAATATGTTTTCTTTTGGAATATTACTTGCCCTCGGCTCAACTTGCTTCATAATTCTGTCCCCTTACACCAGAAGTCTTCCATCATTTTAATGGAGTTTAATAAAGATCATTGTGTGTTGTGACTTCTCTATCAGAAAGAAATAAAAGTTGAGAAAATGTTTTGACCTTACTCGTACGATGGTGCGTGTCTTATAATGAAACAAATAGATTATACAGTCTAATATATTGGATAATCGATATTACATCATAGATTGATTGATTGATCACTATAACCTGATTAAACGGAAGATGAAGTTCAGGGCACGAATTCCAGGGATTTTCTTTAAAATCAAGTAAAAGGATGTATCAACTCACTGTGTCGGTCTGACTTAAATCGTCAATTTGTAGGCACTAACCAGTATAAAGATTAAGCGGAAGTCGGGTTTGTTTACTTATTTATTTTCATTTTCGGCTTTCTTTGTCGACAGTGAAACACAAAATGAGATATACGTCAACACTGTATTTATCTATAGAATAAAAAGAAGAAGAAACTTTATTGCATAAAAAAACCTTACAAAGTTATGTGTATATACAAAAGAAATTAAAGAAATAGAAATGAGACAAACGAAGGATACATAGTACATACATGTACATAATTATATAAACATACATACTTTACAGAGACATGTACGAATTGTACATAAAAGCTCCTAAACAGACCTACTGTTGCCGTCCAACAAACTGAGTAGCTAGCAACAATCAGGAAGCATTTTTAGATTCTTGTCTTAACTGTTTTTCATGCATACGTTTTTGTGAAAATATTTTTCAGATCTGCATCATAACCGATCTGTAATGGAGACACAACGTTATGGAAATATCATAATTTTCCTAACTCGCGACTTTTTAACAAAAAGCATTTTCTAAATAATTCAAATGATGTAGAATTATGTTGTAGAATATTCATTGATGTAACAGATAAAGTCATAAAAATTCAAAATAGCCATTTTGGGTTACCTAATATAATTAACAAAAGAGCCTTTCGTTATCAAAAGTGACAATGTGCAGATTCTCAACAATGGAGAATAATTTAAGACAGAATCCAAGTTACACACATAAAAGTTAGAAGTAATAGAAAGCTGTCATTTAGTACCATGACCATGTCATAAAATATCTTCTATAATCATCCCCAATCATACGAGCACCAGGGAATAAATCACGCCCATCTCCACGTAACTTCATCAACTGAATGGGTTAGCTAAATGAATAAGCCGTGGATTCCGATCATCTTAGGGTATAACGGATTGAGTTAAAGTATATATATGTAGTCATTATTCTAATTTGATAGAAACCAGATGGAAAGTTATGAATAATTCATGTTGGGGTGACAGGCTAATACTACTAGTAATAAGGTTTATGACAAGGTAGCCTACAATTATTGATAAACTATGTAATATTATCTAGCTAGCTTGACAACTGAGAGAAATGTGGAGCCGGTCTTACCAATTAGTGAACCATGCAACGCGAATAATTCACAATCTAACTGACAATAGAGAGAAATAGACATGAATAGTTCCCTAGCGGTCCAAATTGACCGTACAGCACCGATGTAAGATGAATGTAATTTTAAAAGGCGTTAATTCAACACAAGAAGAGATATATTCATACAGGTATCCAACGCTCATCGATTCGACTGGTGTTTAGAGCCTCCTTCCCAAAAGCGCCCTACTTACTTAATAATCGACAGTCAATGCTGTGGACCAAGTCGATCAAGACCTACGGTTATGGATAGAAAAATCAAATCCCTTATTGACCTAGAGGACAAAATATCAGATAGCATTTTACACCAACCGGTCAGACGCCATTGTTAAATCCGAACTGAAATAACATAGCGAGTTGATGTTAGCGAATTAGGAACTATTATGTAACTATAAAAAATGATTGAGAGTTTTTATTAATAAAACGGAAAGTCATGACATAAATAATATGCACACATATTTAATAGACAGTGTATGTATTCTACTTTCAATCCGTTCTGTATTTCTGATACTACGTATGCCATTATTTCTAATAGTTCCTTTAAGAACACTCAGAATGATAAATTAGGACTAGTAATTAGTAGTGTATAGAGACGAATCACCGCCCATTACTTTTACACATCACCTAATTGTAAATCACCCATGCGCCATTAACTCGTGAAGGTTTTCAATGACGTCCATATCCGGTTCTCAATGACTAAGCGGTTTGTCAGAAGAGCGAGCATTTGACCATAAAATTCATTTCGTGGACAATATTAAAGATATTCATCTCAAGCTCCGCGACATACAATTCATAACAAACAAACTGCTGATATTATTATCCCAGAAGACAATGCTGCTAAAAAAAAAACCGCCACGTGACTGTTGCACGCAGCGCAAATTTAAACACTATCCAGGAAATGCACAAAATGCCAACATTAGAATCTCTAATGTGAAATTGGGCCAAGCTGTTAGCTACCTGAACTCATCTTTGTTACACATGAATCTAGTGGATAGTGGTCTTTACTGGGTATTCTGGAAAACGTCAACAGTTCGTAAGGGCAACATGCTAAATTTAATTCATTTAATTGTATGACTAAACGGATACCCCAATATACGCGAGATTGTGTGATATTGGGGCTACATAAGTAAATTTTAATCCAATATAACTTTTCACAAAAATTGAACCAATTTCTGTTTCACAATTATCTATTTTTAACATACACATCCATTCTATCTTATTCAGAAATCCTTACGCCGCCACTTTTGGAAAATTATATTTAATATTACTTCCTACGTCATTATTTTTTCAAAATTACAATGGTGCATGTGTACAAAGTATAAAAAACGATCATGCGCAGTTTGTAGAGAAAACGTCAATCAATCAACTGTCGACCGAAGTGGCGGGTTTGTTAGCGCTTCATGACTCCAAACCCTCAAAAACCTTTCATTTCCAAATCATAATTGACAATTTTCGTTTGACGTTAATATAGAAATGCTTCTTATCTGTCTGTTAGTGGAGATTTTGAGATATTCTCTGGCGGTAATTTTTCCACGTAATTGATTTAGTGGTCCACATTGAATATAAACTAACGATTGAGAGTAACCGATACTCGCTACGTCGAGTTATCAAAGACAGAGGGGTGAAAGTGCACGACAAGGCTAGAATACAAATGCATTTATCTTGCTAATATTAAACACGTTTGATGGATTGAAGGAATGAACTGTGCTAGATGTCTCGTTTATATCCTTGTTGATGTCAAGATGGTGTAATTGAAGACCGATCCTGCAGCCAATTTGGTGGTCGATAAAGACTCCGGTTTTTACTTTAAATCAAATTCCAGCTATAGAAGAAACTACAGACTTGTGTGATTAAAGTCAAAATGCTTCGTAAAGCCGCAATTTGTCTTGAGATTAATTTTATTTGAAAGCTGCCTTTCGAGACAGAAGCCCTTAATTCATCTAAATCATTCCGAGTTTGGCAGATTTCTTTCACAGTAGCACCAGCGACTACAGACTTGTCAAGATTTCCTTCCTAAACTAAGATTTATGTATTAAAGAAACAAGAAACAGAGTTATGCTATCAAACGCAAAAACGTGCAGATGAAATACATTTCTCTTAACCAAGCCTTTATTCATGTCTTTCTTATTTTTTTTTCAAAAAAATAATTGAACATAATTTGTGAATTTTTTTTTATCAATTCTCGAAATCACAAATAAAAAGACTGTGTGTAATTCAGTTTACAGACTAATGTATTTTAAACCAAATTAAGGGGGTAGAAATTGGTGTGAATAGATTTCGGAAGGTTTCATATTTCTTTGAAATTTAATATAATTTTTAACAGTTTCTCTTTATATAGATTAATATAAGTTGAAGACATCGGTATGTTTATCACACAGTAGCTATGGAAATAAAAGATCGTTATGCCACATTCAAGTATGTACTGTTATTGATATATTGGTGGAGGTGGGGGAGCTTCTAGCTAAGAATAAAGACACATAAACCATAGATCTGGCCAGAAGCTATTATGTTTTGTAATTTATTATCGAGTAGGATTTCCATTTCGATTGATCTAAATCTTGTTAATTGCCAATTTGACAAGACCCAGAGACATCTTGACTAAAGAATACTTATGTTATTGTTATACAGTGTGGAGAACAAAATCAAGATCAGTTTTGTCGATGTGGTAAAGACATAAGAGAAATTCTGCAGCGTGTTTAAGAATAATATTATGTAATAATCTAAGTCGACTCGTGTTTCTAATTGTTTCGCCTGTGTTCTTGAAATATCTGTAAGCCCTGGTACAAACAGTCCGTCTCCAACACACCAGGTTAATAGAAGTGGCACTCACAAATCCAAAACAAGCATCCATCGAAATAATTGTATAGATTAAACTTTGTTTATTTTGATTAAGCCCTGTCTTTACAGCTGTCGTGTTTCTGATGTAACCAAGATGGCGGATCAAAGTAACCCTCGTGTGTTCACCTGATCTCATTACTTATATTAGGCCAAATGTTGTTTTATCTGAATGTATTTCAGTATGTTGACTGTTTTTCAATCGCAAACATTGTAAATGGTTTTCCTGTTTAGTGAATCGTGGGTGGTCTATTGATTCCCCGTAAAAACATGTTCAAACCCCGTCAATGAGTTAGATATGGGTTTGGGATAAAGACAATACCGGAAGTCGTATGATGTAACGTGATGTATCGGTCTTACTTGTACATACAAAGTATAACATTTTAAGCGACATGTTTGTATTTCTTAATACAGAAGCAAAATAAAACCCAGATCACCAGATGTGCGAGGGATGTCTGTATTTGAACGTGGATTGGACGTTGACCAAGAAATTAAAGATGGCTGGCAGTTACAAATTAACTAAATAGACAAAATGGGAGAATATATCGCATTTTTTAACAATTGGAATTGGTTTGATTTCCGGTTGGAGTAAATCTACGTTTAAAGTCCCCTACCCTCAGATTCAAAAGGAACTTAACTTTAGGATTCAATCCCTAAAACTACAACCCAGTCTCACGAACATCAGGTATATTTTGACCCTGGGCAAAGTGTTTGTAGATTTTATAAATGTAGTAACTATTAAAAGGTAGCATATAGGTATTTTAGTAAGCACCCAAGACTTACTAGTAACTCGAAACTAATAGAAAAATACTTCTATTAACATATTACAAATAAAACTGTCATGGTCCATCAACTGATAGACAGTAAATGTTTTTCTAGCATGCCAAAAGATTTCACAAAATGGCAGATATACGTTCATGATTGATGATGTCATAACATGGCTGTCAAAACAAGAAATAATCTATGTTGATGGAAGAAGGGAGAAGCTTTTAACACTTCACATCTGTCGGTATATATTTAGAGGATCTACCAAAGCTTAATGCCCTAATACGTCAAATTTGATTTATTTTTTAAATAATACCAAAATGTATAGACAAATCTAAAAGGCATCATGCCAGAAATATATATTATCGTGGTGCTTGTGTAAGTTTGGGGTACTGGGGTATTTCCGATAATTACTGTCGGATTTATGGTCATTGATCAATTAGAAAAATTGTTGGCGTATGTTTAGTTGGCTGGTATCCTTTCTTTATACATTGTGTATTCCACATAAATCACGTTCCTTAATGTAAATGTGAATGTTTTAATGTTCATTTGTATGATTGTTTCGTATCTGCAGATAACATAGCCGGTTATAAATATTAGATATCAAAATGGAAAACCCGAAACTGAAAATAGATGCTGACTACTGTGCGCATGTTCGAATTGTGCATACAAAAATTCCAATCCTATGGTACAGTTTTAAAAATTCATATATCAGTTGGATTAATTTTATTTTCGTAAAAGATGTTTTGGTTCTTATTGCAAATATTAAAAGAGCAAATCTTAATACATGCATTGCATATTGGAACAGACACATTCTGTGAAGAGTTGTTTTGACATCCACCTTTCCACCGAGTCAAAACATATTCCATGCTTCATGTATGTTCCTCATGTCTGTCGACAAAAAATAACAAACAAGATCCATCACGTATCAAATGGTAGAAAAATGAAAGGGAGCTTAAGTAGGATTACTTTCGCTACACAAAAGTCAGTTTCAATACGTTCTCAAATGACAAAACACGGTCTGGAAATAATATATTTATCTTTTTCTTCTCATAAAATACCCTTGCATTCATTGTTTTGGTGCTCTAGTTTTCCGCACTTTAAACTTACAGAACTTCCTGAATTTCGATATATTACAGCAGTCCATAGCATCTTCCAAAGCCATCTGTACTTTCAGTACCCTGGAAGAATTGAGAAGGGGTACTTCGGAGAGGAGCTGGAGGGAGCACCCTGGAAGAATTGAGGAGGGGTACTTCGGAGAGGAGCTGGAGGGCAACGGACAGTGAACATAGACCGACAATTTGTGTTCCGAGGTTCACAAGACAATCTATATAATGTGTTTGTACTAAGCAATTATACACATGTTGCTTTTATCTTGTAGGGTAATTATTCTCTGTCTTTCACTCTTTTATTTTTTCCTAGAATATTTTTTCTATTTACTGTCTGACATTTGCTATCTTTCGTCATTAATTAGCAATAGTGTATCTACATGGCTTGACATTAAAACACCACTGCTCGCATATTGTCTAATTTTATTGCCAAGAATCTATGAGTGCTGCCCCAAAAGCTGGCATAAAATGTCGGAATATACGACATAAAACCATAAACACGAAGTGAGGGTCGACTCATTAACGGTGTGAGCGAAATGTATAGTGAAGGCAACTGTCGGTCCTATCTATTCCTTCTCGTTAAGACTCTTGTTCGGCTGACAGCTTCGCTACGAGAAAATGAACAACAGCGCCATCACAAGGGAGATAACCATAACAAGTTGTGACAGCTCTTAAGCGATGGTATTGATAATGTCAGAAATTATAATAGGCCAGGCGTAGATCTGTTTAGACTCAAGATATAAAGGGGTTACCAGTACGACCTTTAACATGCCCCTCAATGCAGGATTAAATGCAACGAGTTTAATAGAGGTCAACTAACTATCAGACAAAGGAGGATGTCAGATCGAGTCTACTGTCTACGACCATGTACCTCAGCAATCTGTGATATCTTTTCTGGGATGTCTTTACTTTAGTTTTAAACTTCGAATAAGTGACATAAAACAATATGAATTGTCTATAAGCGATGCTGCTACGGCTTGTTAGAACCTATTAAAGCCTACCCCCACTTTTCTAATAATTTACGGTGACATAATAGACTATTGAATAGCTTCCATTTGGTCAAACCTTTAACCCAGAGGATGTCTTAAACCTTCAGTTATCTAAAAATTGTGATGGTTATATTATTCAATCAAACCAACAATTTAATAATGTCTGGATTAATATGCATTTTGATTGACCTACTGTTTAATGTGTATTGATTTAAAATCTATATTTATCTTTTTGTTTAGTACATTATGTATTAAATCTCTAGCCATCACAGATGATTTTGACAAGCATGTTGCCTCATCATGTTGGTGTCAGAAATGATGTGTTACCGGCAGTTTGGGTGTCGGATATGTAACGTGTTTTCTATGATAACAGTACAAAAATTGAAATTTTCTGAACCCAAAACTCGGCGATATTCCAATGCTGCTTGCCTTTTCTTTATTCGAACGAGATCTTGAAAAATGGAACAACATAGACGATGTATTACCTCCAGTAGTATGTGCAGGAGGGCCACTCTACACATACTTAAAGATAAATTATGGGATATTTATAGATAAAGAGGTGACCCGAACCGGACACTTGGTGTAAAGCTGTACGACAAACGGGATGATTTTAACTTCCTCGTCATTAATTTCACTTTCAGATATAATATTATATACCCCGATCACAATCTTACAAATGGAGTGAATGAATATATGAAATGGAAATTGGCGTCCTACTTTTCTGTAGTAACTGGGGTTATGAAGATGGACCATGATTCGGAATTCAACTTTCAAGTGTGTTTATATCGTCTAGCATTGCAGATCTATTTCACAAGCACGGGGGTGGTCTCTTGTGTTTCTCTTGCTCGCCCCCCTGGAAAATTTTGAAAACCGCAAACCCATTTTCCAAGCATTTCAGACCAAAGCTTCCTATCCTTCCTTTCTCCTGTCCTCGCCTTCCTTATTTCTTTTCTTTCCTCTCCCTCTCCTTTCTTGTTTTCTTTTTAAGTTCATTTATTTTTCTTTATAGGCTTCGACCCACTTTTTAATGAACAGGTGGACAGGTAGGCCCAGCCCAGTCCAGCACTGATGCAATGGATATTACACTGTTCTATTGGTCTGCACTTTTAAACGCCTCGAAAATTGCCCTTTTTAGTAATATCTTAGTTATTTTAGTACTGACATCCAGCGATCAAAATCAAAAGATCAAGTTTTTCGGTAAATATTGCCCAATACATGCACATAGACGTACGGGCTCGCTGACTGTTAGAGGACAGACAGTTAAGCCCCCCCCCCCACAAACACACACACACACACGCACACACGATATTTGGACAATTTGGCGTTTTTCTGCTATTCCAGCCATAGCAACTTTAAAGTGGTGTGTATACAGCCTAATTTAGGCATCTTCGATAGAACTCTTGATCTCCCTTTAACTGCGTAATCTCATCAATCCCTTCAGGTAATACCCTGCATATCTCGGCACTAATTTCGATTAGCTACTGACCCCCTGGCTCGTACATCAGTGCCAATACATTTTCAAAAGATCAGTTTGAACTGAAACTGGTCAATCTCCGTCAAGACACTTCATTCCTTTATTGTAGTGGTCAAAGGGAAGTAACTCATACCGTTTTTAACCGCCAGGAGAAATAATACGTGAAAACATGCTAGTGCACGTAGAGCACGCCAATTGCTTCGCCACTCATTCATCAGGCGAGAATGGGTTGAGAATTTTTGTTTACTGCATTGCTGTTGTATGCGGGCCCACATCATTTTCGGAATAATTAACTTCCAAAAATCTTCCGTTTTTGTAGTGGTCAAAGGGAAGTAACTCATACCGTTTTCTTAACTGTCGGAGAAAACAATACCTGAGAACAACACGCTAGTTTACTTAGAGCACACTGATCCGATGCCCAATGGTTTGTCGTTTATTGGACGATTTTTACTGCGTTGCTGTTGCATGCAGGCCTACGTGATTTTTAGGGATAATTAACGTCCAATAGGATGGTTATATATCTTTAAATCATAGTATCATTAAATTAAACATGGTATACGGGGGTTGGCTGAAATATTGTAAGTCTGTCTACGTTAGACCTGCACAAAGCTGATAGCTTCCATTTATTGTTCTACATAATAAGTCCCCTTTGAAACGTACACACCCTTGCCAGCGATATTGCAAGGACACCCGAAAAAGTCGTTCAAAGATGACATGAGTTCATCATTATGGAAACACGACGATCGACTGATTCGTTTTTAATTTTTTTTTGGAGGGGGGGGGGAAATAAGGTGGAAGTGTGACATGGCCGTCACGCACCCGGGCAATGTTTTCTTGAATCGTTGCTGTTGATGGCTTTCCAGGACGTGGGTCATCGTCAAGAATTTCTTTACTGTGGAAAAGGAAAGGGCATTGTATGTTGTACCGTAGTCAATAATGATTCATCTTAGCATTCTACTGTCATGCATAATCTCCTGGCGTCGATGTAAGATAATAAAATATTGAAACTCACAGCTGCTGCAATAGCATTGCTTGGCATTCGAACAAAGAAGTAATACGCCGTTCCCACCCTTGAAAGACCAAAGGGCAACATGGGGAATCGAACAAGTGAGGGAATCCTGTGAGGATGAATTCTATACCCGACGAGTGTTGATTTCAGCCACGGTTCCAACTACCCTATCTGACGAATATAAGGACACATACGTTTCTCGTAAAACACAAAATGGCGATTCCTTTCAATCGAAATAAAACGTAGCAAATACAAAAAGAAACATCTAATTCCAGTTGACTTACATACAACATATTTCCGTCAAGATTTTAAAGCCAAGAAGATACAAATACAGTAAATAAAAAAATGCAATTTAGTCGTTCGGTAACGTATATGTATTTGACCTGAATAAAAAGCCATTCGGTTAAAACATCTAGCGAGTTCTTTCTTCAATGACGGCAATTTATAATGACAAACTCATTACACGGGTTAATTTATGGTCGGTTTGCGTTTCTATTTCTCTTCATTTTACTGTTTAAATGACAAACTTCAAAGGAACGGGCTCATAAAATAGATACAAAGCTTAGAAGTGCCACAGAAAACGACGAGGTAAAATAATAAAAGCAGAAAAAGAGTTATTTAAGCCTCTGTTACACGACAGATGTATTACCAATAAAAAGGCAACAGTAGAATAGAGCGGTAATAAATACCAATATCAAGCATTTTTCCAGTTTAATCTTTTAGAAGCACCGTGTTTATCAAGGCGTGCAGTGGTTCAATCTATTAAAAAGATCAGTATAAAAACCACACACTCTTTCTTTTGACCTTTAAAAACATTATGTCTGCAGAGAGAAGATGACAATATTGAACAGGTTGCAGATAGAATATCTGATGTGAATAGAAAAGTTCACAAAAACATATCTTAACCCGTCATCATTTAAAACCACAACATTTCCTTTTATTTATCAATTTAGATGTATTTATATTTCATCCATTAGATTAAAATAATAATTCCTGTTAAACTGTCAGGTTAAAATAAAACTTGAATTTACCATACTCATATTTTAGATTTGTAATACATCGATAATCCAAACACAAATTAATCGGTGAGTCCGAGAGAGAGAGAGAGAGAGGGGGAGAGCTGGGAAGAGAGGGGAGGGGGGCTATTTCGCGACAATAATTCGCCTGCGAGTAGGGGTCTTTAGCATTGGGAAAGGGGCAAGGGGAGGGACCCAGAGAACAACAATAAGCTCGTGATATAAACCACATCGCTTTACTCAATGGCCTAATTTATGATCTAAAGCGCACGCGTGAGACTAGACCACTCGACCGCCCCAGTAATCTTTTATACTTAAACATATCGATAATCGGTACCACAAATTAATCGATATCCCGCAAGACCGACACTCAAGACAAAGTGACCACATTATTAAAAGCTTTTATAAACCTATAACGGGAAATCTCTTTGATCTTTGGGATATATTCTATGTCCGGAATAACTTGCGGTCTGAATATATAGAGAGGAATTTGAGGTTATTCTCCTGAAAGCTTTTCTTTAAACCTGTATCGGGTTATTCTTCTAGAGGTTTATTTTCCAGAAGAAAATACGTACATGTAAACACAGACGATCAAGATAAAGTCCTCGACTTCGGTTATGCTGGAGAAGCATTCGGTTTTCTTCTTTTTCCCAGGTATTTTTCTCCAGTCTTTTTTTCCCCACAGCATAACCTCGGACTGCTTTATCCTACCCATAGACACTCTTACTGCCGCGTATCATCTAAATTACTATCTTGATAATACTGGTCAGTCTTTTAAATAAGAAACGTTAGCTGTTGTTCCCTAATCAGGTTACTAATATCATCAATGCCATAACCCTGTGCTCTCAAGAAATAAAATCTTGGATGTCATCAAATGAATTAAAGTTAAACGATGATAAGACTGAAGCGATAATTTTTGGAACAAACAAAAGCAACAAATTGTAACAATTTGGAGATAGAAGTTTCGGTGTTGCTGCACCCAAAGTCTGGATTAGTTTGCCAATCAATATCCGTGACTGTGTCAAGTTTTAAATCACTTACATATTTATTCAGTAAATAATTTACATAATATAAATATAATATATATAGATCTGGGATCTGAAAACAAGCCAGGGGCTTATATAAATTCATCCAGGCTAAATTAATCGACATGTTTTTACTCCTTTTAAAAAGCACTTGCGTATGCTTATGGGTGGATTTGGCGCTCTAGAAATCGACTTTATTATTACTATTAGTTAGAGAACATACCAGGCTTGGGAAATTCCCTTCACTACCCAGAAGCTCGGGTCCTATGTGTTGTAATTATCACCCAAAGTATTGCTTAATGCGACCGACAAGAACAGATGTGTTATACATAATATGCATATATATTCTACATACTATATCCAAAATTTCATTAGAAAATCGACAAGGCACAGACAGCTTGGACAAGAATAAACGTGTGATAAACAGGTCATGTAACTCGTGAAAACTGAATGAAAAAAAGACTGCCAGACAACGAAACATACGCCCACAGCAGCTAAATCGTCCGGCAGTCAACAAGAGTTGTCCCATAATAAGTAATTATCAGAAAATCATTAGAATTTGTTTGGTTTTTATAAAGTTCTGCCCCATGCCGATTTTGCGTACAATCAGGGGCTATAATTCAGGAAGTTACAATCCGATATAATCCGATATGAGCTAATATCAAAAGGGACCAAGATCTATGGGTTATATTCATGCATTTCAAGTTTCATCAATTTCAGATTAAAATTGTGACCTCTACAGGGTCCGCAACCTTGATATACCATATTTTTTTAAATTAGTATTCACGTACAAGCGGCGGACATTTTTTCCGTCAGTTTTAGTCCGATTTTCACGAAATTCGAACTCAAAATTCATTACAGTGTTACGGTGATATAATCAAACGTTTTTTTTTTAAAAATCGGGTCATAATTTTGACTTCCAGAGGGACCACAATCTAATAAAGGCGATTTTTCGTTCAATCCGGGGCCATAATTCAGGAAGTTATGATCCGATGTCGATATGCGCAAATATCGAGAGGAACCAAGATCTTTTGGTCCTAAACAAGTTTCATTAAAATTGATTTAAAATTGTGACTTCTACAGGGTCCACAACCTTGACGTACCATATTTTTTTTACACTTTTCGGGTACAAGCGGCGGACATACTTTGTCCGTCAATTTTGCTCCGATTTTGACGAAATTCCAACTCAACCTTCATTACGGTGTAACGGTGATATAATCAAACGGTTTTTTAAATCGGATAATAATGGGACCACAAGCTAAGAAGGATGGTTTTTCGTACAATCAGGGACCATAATTCAGAAAGTTACAATCCGATGGGCGCAAATATCAAACGATCTTTGGGTTATAAACATGCATGTCAAGTTTCATCAAAATCGGTTCAAAATTGTGACCTCTATAGGGTCCACAAGCTAAAAATTGATTTTTCGTAAAATCAGGGGCCTTAATCCACGAAGTTTCGATCGAAAGCAGCCGATATCTTTTGGAGATAAACCTAAATTTCAAGTTTCGTCAGTATTGAATTCTAATATTTCTATTTCTTGTATTTAATTTCAAATGTTATGGATAATATTAGGTGAGAGGTTCAGAATTGAATAATTGGCTGTTTTAGTGAATGGGATGAATTCGGTATTAATTAGGATATACATGTAATTCGTTAAAGGACTTTATTTATGAATTCAAATGACCGGGCAGGACAGATTCCACCTATCTAATTGTATAGGTATAATCGTAACCGTCGGATGGTTGGTAGGAAATGTTCATTTGACGAGCTTGTTCATTTCAGCGAGAATTAGAACTCGATTAGATCCTGGTTTTATTTACATTTATTCCCAATCTTAAAAGCCTCCGATAGAATGCATTAGAGAGAGGAACCTGGTTTAACGTCAACTCGACACAAACTAAGTCATTAATTTCTGGAGTAACATATATGGTTCTATTTTATTTCAATAATTTGCTTGCACATAGGTCTTTAGCAGTGGCATGAAACCCCCTAAAAAAAACTCACGAACAGGGACAGGCTGCCATACTTCTTGTCACATAATTCCCCACTCCTTGCCACATACATACTCTGAACTTTCTTATGATAATCAGATGGTAGCCTACAGCTGTAACAGCAAACATGATCGACACCCCCACCCCACCAGGAAATAATCATGTGATCTTGTCCTTTTCATGAAGTGATTACCACATATGGCAGGATTATTGAATTAGTACCGTATCTAAATCAGTTGTCAGATATTCAATTTAACACAAACTACATGTTTACAGGTTTTGAAACTTGGGTAAACTGTTTACATGTAGATTGTTCTCTTTCTAATCTGTTTGAAACCTAGTACTCAGATTGTCTGCTGTTGATATTTTATCCTAAAAATTAACAGGTTGGTTAACATCTTTAAAAAAAAAATTCACAAAACCTTAGTATTAATAATATTTTATTTTAAAAAATACATAAATTTGAATAAAAAATATAACATAATATGAATGTGTTGATTTTAAATGGATTTTACCCCTTTAACATTATGTACAACATATAATAACATTCATTATATATACACTTGAATAATATCTACAAAATCTGTACAAAATTTGATAAATATATAAATTCTGTATAAAAAGTTTAAACATATTGCAGAATAAATAATGACAACAAATTTCTATAGCGTATATGGTTTGCTCTAAGAAATAAAGTCAAGGCCTAAATGGTGTCTCTAGCAAGTAAAGCCATGATAAGAACACTATTATATATGTTGTGATTTAAGTAGATGTATATTATAATTAATATGGAATGATAATAGAAGGAACTTCAAATTCTAACAAATTTATTAAAATTGGCTATTCCAAATTATTTATTTGTAGTCAGTATCTGATGCCAGTTAAATTAATGGAATTAAATCAGGTTATTGTCTCCAATATCATATATTTAAAAGATTAATCCAATGAAAAGTTGATATGAAAAATTCACATGTTATAAAAATGCACCAAAAAGAATCCAAAAATTGACATCATGTGTGTAATTGAATAACCAAGTAATATTCAAATAATGACATAAAATAATTGACCAGTAAAAACAGCATTTGATGTGACCACTACTTTCAACCAGTTTCTTGGGCTAATTACTGTCAAGATGAAATTCTTATAATAATTACTCAATATCACGCGGTAAGAATTCTAATAATTACCCAATTTCATTACATAAATAACGGAATGTTTGATTATTGCTCAAAGCAGATTAATTTGCAATTAAATAAAAAAACTATCATTTTTCAGAAAAAATATGGTAATTTTCAATGGGTAAAGGGAGGTAATCATACACAGTTACCTCCCTTTTTTCATCCCATCTGTGTTGTATAGAATGGATTATGAACTGGAGGTGGTCAGATGATATGGGTGTTACATGACATGATGACCAATGATATACCTTCAATTCTGAAAAATATAATAAAGAAGAAATATTCAATTAAAAGGCAGCTAATAGATTTTAAAATTGTAAAATTAATTGATCATTACTAAAATTATTTTTATGAAAAGCAAAAAAAAACCCTAGTAGACATGTTTCACAGTTCAAAGAAACCAAGAAGGGCTTAGTTTAGTAAAATCAGTAGAAATACTGGTAGTGTATTGTATCTGTAAACAACCTGGAAATGAGGAACAAGTAACAGACATTGTAAAAGCAGCAATACAGGCGTTTAAAGGCATAATTTCTCTTGTGCTTGTCATTTTGTCAGGTACAAGTTTGTCTATATTTGGTGTATTTACTGATAACTTTAATACAAGTCTGTCCCAAAAATCAAACTATCAGGTACTAGTATTTTGAATTCTTTATTTCAGACCTGTCTGTATGTTAACTATCAAGAACTAGTCCAGTAGTTCCTGAAATTTTGTCAGGTATCGGTACAAATGAAATAAAATATGTTAAGTATTGCTTTTCTGCTTCCCGGATCTCCTGGCTACTGAGCCAGTAACCTACTCATCGAATCCCTGAAAGGTGCAACTAAAATCACTATTCCCATAGTTCAATTCAAATAGAATTCAATTACCACACTTACTATTCATTATATATGTTTTATTTTGCACTGTAAAATGATGGGTCATATGTCATCTGATCATACTGTGGCAAGAAGCCTTTACCCCGACTACCAGATACTGAACCATTAAATATAGATGGTGGTGCTGTAGATGGTGGTGGATAGAACTCATTCCTAGCTTTCTCGGCTCTTCGTCTCCTCCTAAAATTATTGTTAAAAAATTGGGTTTATCAAGGTTATAAAAAAAACATTATATAACAATACATGTCTAAGCTGGGAACTTAACAGTCCAGTTAATTACTTTCAAAGTTTCATACAATGATAGGCTGGCACTGACAGGCAATATACGCCCACATTTTCGAGAGATGGATAGAGAACAAGCAATACCGAAAGTGATTTTTCCTAAATCATTAAGTCCTGTATTTCATCCTGTATTGGGAGCAGCCATTTTGTTGGTCAGTTCCAATCTGATATTAATGAAATTCGAAGCCAAAAATGATTATGGTGTGACGGTACACAACCTAGAAATGTGACTTTTCGTCAAAATCGGATAAGAATTGTGACCTGTAGAGAGTCCACACCCATGATATACCATATTTTTACACTATTCGCGTACAAACGGCGACCGTTTCGTCTGGCAATTTTGGTATGATTTTCACGAAATTCGAACTCAACCTTCCTCATCAAAATCTAATTAAAATTGTGACCTATACAGGGTCCACAACCATGATATACCATTTTTTAACGGGACGTCCGGATGGACAGGGGCGACGACATAATACGTCCACATGAAAATGTGGGCGTATAAAAATATAGAGCCTTTTGGAAATCATTGTTGCAGAAAAGCACACTAAAAGAGTTATGTATAAACCTATAAACTGTTTCAATGATAATTTCCAAGCTTGGAACATTTTGTAACATTTTAATGGTCATTTTTCACAGTTAAACAATTACTTTTTGTTTTTTTTCAGATACCCACTGAAAACTTATACAAAACACAATTTTTAGAATCTGAGAAGTAACGCTTATTTTTATTTTGGCTATCTGTCCACAGCATTAAATATGATTGAATAATATGCCTGATTTAATAAAATATATGAAAGTGGACATACCTGGTTATAGCTGCTATTATACAAGCTATTATTAACAATAAAAAACATATAACTCCTACTACAACACCCACTAATACATCACGTATATTGGGAGCTACTGCTGCATCTAAAAATAAAATAACACATCTTTTATGAAATGAAATAAGTTTTAATGATTTATTTTTTTAAACCTACTGGGTTAATGAAGACAGGCATACATCAATCAGTGTTTGTTGTGCAGCCAATGTTATACATGGGCATCCGATTTGTGTCCCATCAGATCAACTGGAAGTTGTTCCTTGTCAGGACTTCCATCCTCATCACTATAATCTAGCTCTAGACCTTGATATCACAAAGTCACTGTACATGTGGTTCCCTATATATGTACCTTATGTAATGTCTTTTGGGTGATGAAATAATAAGTATATTTTAATGTGATGGTATATCAGTAACTTACCAACTCGACTATCACATCTTACACCATTATAATTCTCAGCACAATAACAGATTGTACTAGCATCTCTTCTACATGTAGCACCATTTAAACAATAACCAGAATCACATGCATCTATAATATAAATTCAAAATATTTTGTGAACAAAATGAAAATATTGTGTGAACAAAATGAAAAATCCAGTTCCTATATTTTGAAAATATACAGGTTAATGTTCATAGGTAGATCGGTACTAATTAGAATGAAATTACAAAATTTCCAGGAATTTAATTACAGTTACCAAATGGAAAAAGGGACAAAGATGACTAAAGACTTACGTGTACAGTTATCTTTGGTACCGAAATATGGTAGTTGGCATTGACATTCAAAACCTCCTCGTACATCAACACATGTAGTTGGTGCTGTACAGTTCTGTTGTCCAGTCTCACATAAAGCTGCAATGAAAGTTAATCAAAAATATATAACAGAAAATACAACTTTAAAATGTCAATTAAATATGTTGAATTAGCATGTTCAATTTACTCAGTGAATAAAGAAGTACACTATCGTTAAAAATCATATATTTTTCAAATCATTATATACTTCCGCCATAAAATTCAACAAAATATTTAATTGGACATTGACCCAATAATTGACAGGTTTTGTTTCACAAATGTGATGGGTCAAATGTTTTTAATTCAGACTGCCTCCTTGTCAAATTGGCAAGCTTTTTACTCTAACCAGTATTGATATAATTATTTAGTTTTCAAATATTTCTACAATTTTATACATTACGAAGGGACAAATTAAAAAAAAAAAGACTTACATATACAGTCCTGTACAGAAGCAGCTCCTTCTCTTAATGTCATTTTATTATTAGGACATGTTATACAGCTAACCTGTATAGGTAATGTTTGATAGGTACCTTTAGGACATGCTATACATTTTCCACTAGCTATATCAGAATATGTACCTGCATTACAATTCGCTGAAAACAATAAAAAAATACAGATTAGGTTTAACTAATATTCCTTTACAAACACAAGGTACAATATTATTGATACACAATTACTGAGTTTGATACTAAGCGACGTTTCGACTAGGATACCCTCGTCTTTATTTGAAGATGCATTATGTAAGAGGTAAATCTGCCTATTGCGAGTCTTTATGTTCGTTTCAAAAAAATTAGGGACCAAGCTAAGCCCATGTAAAAACCCTCTTTCTATTGGGAGTACTTACGTATATTACACTGTGCTAATGATACCGCTCCAGTACTTCCGGTAGTAAAACCTGGCGGACATATCTGACACGTCCATGTTTCTCCACTTACTCTATATAAACCTTGTCTACATACTTGACACTCATTGGTCATTTCATTGACCTCTTGACCTGATGGACATTGTTCTATAATAAAAAGAATCAATAAATAAAAAATCATAGAATCACAAGAAATCTTTCAATGTAATATTTTGGGAAGAGAACCAAGTTCTTGTCTTGAGTCAATCCACTCTAGAACAATTCTTCATGTTCATATGCCACTGGAACATACATCCCTATTTTAGGGTAGGGTGTCAAACCCCATTTCATTTCATAAATATATTATAAGCAAATGCCAACTTTGCCTTAGTTTCTATTAAATCCTATAATTCCAAATACCTGTACCGGTACACTATTTATCTATAACTAAATGGCAGCAAAATTGCCCGGCAGGCACATTTTAAAGAATTTAACCATTAATTACAATACAGTTAATTTTATAAAAGTGTAAAAATATATAGGCATACGAAGTTGGAATTGTTTAAAAATTTTCACATGCAAGGTAAAAAATAAATATATCAAAACACCAACTCTCTAACAAAATTTTGAAGTGAAACCCATTGTTGGTCACAAAAAGATCCTAATATGTGTTCCTTTTGTGGCTATTTTTTGAATAACCTAATGTAAATTATTATGTTTTAAACTTGGACTTACTATAACAAGATGACAGGGTTCGTGTGCCTTCTGTTTTAGTTGTTGTTCCAGACGGACAATCTTTACATGACGTCTGCCATTTTACATCCTGGTATTTACCAATAGGACAATATACACATTGGTTGTCTTTACGATACTGACCAGGTGTGGTACAATTTACTGTTTAAATAAAATTATACAGATGTTAACATTAAAGATGGTTCTGCTTTATGCAGGTCATTTTTTTTCTAACTTCAAATCTTGTATAAATTATTATTTATTCACATGATCAGAATATAATTAACTCTCTAGACCATAAGATGGCCAAGACTTATGTGAATTTAACACCCACAAGATTAAAATTTTAAACGAAAAAATCGACAATCATGTCATAGTCTTGGTTGTCAAGTTCTGTTGCTACAATAATAAATGATCTATACCACATGTTCAAACAGTTATAACTTGACCCAGAATAAAATAATTTGAATTAAATTTTTAATATATTCATTTTTCATTATTTATAATTGTTAAATGTCAAGAGTATGTCAATGCCATCTGGTTTTAGACAGGACACGATTCTATGTATTAAAACATAAATTAAGGGAATAAAATTATTAAATTTAAAAGGGGCGATGTTTTTTCGACAATGATTCTCTTGTTGATATTAAAATCTACTAATTGTCTTTACCGATGTTGCAGCCTGCTGTTGATGTTGTTCCGATATCAGCAGTGATAAAATTACCAGGACATATCTGACATGTTGTTTGTGCGGGTGTTGATTTATCTCTATAATATCCAATACCACACGGTTCACATCTATCTACTTTATATTCTTGACCAACAGCACAATCAGCTAAAATACACAACATGTGATTATATCAATATTGTTTACTAAAGTCATTAAAACATACTAACTGTTCCTTTGCTTGACACTAACATAATATTATATAGCTATAATGGTCATAAAATTAAACAGAAATACATGTGATTATGTTTATAGTTGTTGGAGGTCAGGAGCCTATTCTTCAAAATATGCTAAGAATCCTGACATTCATTGGCTTGACACTAATATAATAGCACATATTATTTTAGCTCTTGGCCAGGACGGAGCGCAATACTGTAGACCACTAAGCCCCCCCCCCCTTTACACAATATCTGAAGTAACAATCTTTAAACTTACTGACGCATCCTGCTAGGGTGTCTGTTCCAACTTGAAGAGTTGTCTTTCCTGCTACACAGGTCAAACAAGATTTCTGCCATTTGATTGGTTGATATTGCCCATATGTACATGGTTTACAGTTGTTGTTTGGTTGATCTAGGTAATAACCAGGTGTACATGCAGCTAAAAAACATAGAAATCTTTGTATTATCTAACCATGTAACAAGCATCAAAAATTATCTATTACATTCATGTATAACGGATAATACAGTCTCTGACATCCATATATACATATAATGCAGTCTCTACATCCATGTATACAGATAATACACGTAGTCTCTAACTTCCATGTATACAGAGGATACACAAGGTCTCTAACATCATGGTATACAGATAATACACAAGAGTCTCTAACTTCCATATATACAGATAATACACAGTCTCTAACTTCCATGTATACAAATACACATAGTCTCTAACTTCCATGTATACAAATACACATAGTCTCTAACTTCCATATAGATAATACACATAGACTCTCTAACTTCCATATAGATAATACACATAGACTCTTTAACAAAAATGCACATGGATAAAATGATTTTTCATAAATAGTCTTACAAGTAAATATAGCTTTATTCAGATTCTATTCTAATTGATAAGTATTTTTAAACTTACCAATGCTACATTCTGACTGAAGTATGGCTCCTTCCTTATCTGTGATAAAACCATTAGGACAAGCAATACATAATGTTGCTCCCCTTGACGGCTTATAAAATCCATTTTCACATTTAACACAGGTACCGCTTTTACTCTCATAACCCGCAAAACATGATACTTAAAAAAAATATAAATATAGCCATCATTATAAGTCATTGATAAAAAAAATTGATTTACACATTATAGGTATATAATTTTATACAGAACTAATCAAACTGATTTTGCCCCACACTCACAGGTGATGCTGGCTTGTTTATATTATCTTCAGATAATGAAGAAAGTTGGGAAAATTTCAATTCATCACATCTTTGTAAATTCGACCCAGAAATGAACCATTTTTGGACTGATATTTCTTTCAAATTTGAAAAGGATTTAAAATCTGCCTAAATAACAATCTGCAACTTAAAACGGTATTTTCTAATACTAATGAGAATACAGCATTCTTGTACGTTAAAGCACTTAGTGCAATTAAATCTAATAATTCTATTTCCAATGAGCTGTGAATGTTTCTAGGTGAATACTATATAGTGAAGTGAAAACTTGCTAGTGCTGAAATTGTTGGGAGCTATACTAACATAGTTCGATTCTCAAACTACGCTAGAAGAATAAAACTTCCCAAACTATCACATTTCTCTTTCTTGTCTTCAAATTTATATTTTTACGAGTTTTGTACTTACTTATACACTGATCACGGCTAGTTGAGCCGACGGCTAGTGTGATACTCTGATCAGGACAAGTCTCACAAGACATTTTCCAGTTATCAGGCTGATATTGTCCTATAGCACATGGTTTACATGAATCACTAGCCATATCAATATATGATCCTGCTGTACAATTAGCTGTAAATAACACCATTTATAACTTACAATAACCATTCTTCATAGTAATCTTATAATTAACCCTTTGAATCCAGGTAGCCAGATTTCTGACCATGACATTGTGGTGCCCATAATTTGAAACTGGCACTACAAGATGAAAAAGTATGCCTGTTCCCCAATGTCTATTCAGATACAAATCTGAATAAAAATATTGTTTATATAAAAAGATGGAATATTGCAGATAAACTAAGAAAGGAATGTTGTACAGCCAATCACACAAACAACCAACACATTCCACTCATTTACATCCAGAAGATGGACATCTAAGGAACAACTGTCACAGGAACACAGTGTATAGGCCAAGAAATGTGCTGACACCAAGGGGGTTCAAAGGGTTAATGTTCAATAACCTAATTTATATGTCAAAGCTAATTGTTCAATAATGTCGTGATACAGGCACAGGTACAATAATACGATCCTTGATAATCTATTAAACAGCATGGCTTAGCTGCTTGACAATAATTTAATTATTTGTTTTCTGTTTATTTGAAGCTTTTGAATGAAATAGTGTAATCTATATCATCTAAAGTGTATAATATTAAACTTACGTAATGAGCAATCAGAGAGTGATGTAGCTCTAAGACCAGGTGTAACTCTATCTACAGGACAAGCTTTACATGATCCAAATCTATCCATGGTATTATCTTTATAGAAACCTACACTACATGGTGTACATGTGCCAGATATCAATTCTTCTCCTCCCACACAGAAAGCTACAATACATTATATTCTACCTCAACAAGTACTCTATATAGTATAATGGTTGAGAGTGAGACATTAAGCAATGTTGATACTGCACGAGGTGATGTATCAACAATCTAACTCAAATACAGATCTATATTTCATTGGGTTTTTTTATACTACATAAATATCTGACCGTGTGTAGCGATAGGTCACATCAGAGGTATTACGAGCGGCTTTTGACCCTATGACGTCAGATGTTTGATTAACCAATCAGCATTGAAGTTTCTAGTGGATTACCCATAGATCTGTGCAAAACATCCAAAATTTTGCCGTAACAGACTAATCATTGGCTAATGTTTTACACCATCCAGAACATGTCAATGATAGCCACTCTTCCAGATCATATAAAAATCAAAACAAAATAGGAACTGTGTTTTAATCAGATTACTGTATCAATATATTACATTATGTCTTGTTTAAGATCATTACACACACTATCTTGTATGTACATCTCAATAAAATCATCACTCAAGTCCAATATTTCATCTAGTTTAAATAATGAACATTTGAAATAATGGTACACCGACATCAAAACATGACGTCACATCTGTATTTTAATAGACTAATAAAAGCTTTTATAATTTTCTCATAGCCATGTTTTAAATGTGTATGAATAATTGGAACAATTTGAAGGATTTTCTGAAACAAAGTGGCTGATTATGATGGTTTTGTTTCAGTTAGAAGCAAACTGACTCAATATCTATTTGTGATATGAAATCTTCTTCAACTGAACACACCTGGAATAAATGGTGCAGATCAAGCAAGGCTAGCCTATAAAAGCATAACTTATTTCCGTACTAGATAGATATCAAGAGCAGTATTCTTTGGCATTTCTAATGTAAATGAGGAAATTCTGCCTGGGTTAGGATGAACTAGTGAAATTCAAATCATTTGTCTGAACCGTGTCCTACAAATAACCCACATATTGTTGTTTTTCCTCGATCTTTTTCATTTGTGTTGTATCATTAGAAATTAAAATTAATTGCATAGGCCATTTATTTTGGATTCACATTATATAACATAATAACAATTGCAATAATTTAGTAACAAAATCAAACATGAGGGGCAAACTTCATATTACGTGATATGTAACGAGATCCAAGGTAAGTATTTGTAATGTGATCCAAGGCCAGTGATATTGAACATGATCCAAGATAAGCAATATGGAATATGATCCAAGATAAACAATATGAAACATTATCCAAGATGAGCATAATGGAATTTGATCCAAGCTAAACAATATGGAACGTAATCCAAGATAAGTGATATGGAATGTGATCCAAGCTAAACAATATGGAATGTGATCCAAGATAAGTGATATATATAAAGCATATATTTCTTGTGAAATGCGAAATAACTGTAAAAGTCATTATAAAGTGATTACCTTCGCAATCTGTACTGGCTGAAGATGCTGTGTTTCTAGTAGTTGTACCAGATGGACAACTGTCACAAGATAGCTGATACGGTAGAGATTGATACTGACCAATAGGACATTCCACACAATTAACTCCATCAATCTTATAACCTGCTGTACAGTTTCCTATACAACAACACAAAATAAATCAATGAATGAATTGAAAATGGTGAGGCTGTTTGACAGGCACACAGAAACATTGCAGTCTTTTCATATACAGTAGACATTAAGCCTAGAGCATGTCACATTTGTTTGGACTGCTTAAGCATACACTACTGGTTACAAGACAACCATGTTGCTTTAGCCTAATAATGCGGCATCAGCCCAGTGGTTTAAATACATTGGTACTACAAAACATTTGTTAACTATGGATAATTATGTGTTTAAAATAGCTTTATTCAACGTCCACTGTACATCCCCAAAAGTGATGTCGCTGACGATTACATTATTATGTTTGATTATTTCCAGGCTTGGATATCTATTTATATAAATATGGCACGATTTAGTTATTAATACCATCCTAGTATTCAATTTCTAAAGTTATACAATATTTGAAACATTGAAATGTGTTATATATACTTACTAACAGTACATTGAGAGTCTGTTTGTGATTGTGTAGTTGGTGTAAGATAACCATCAGGACAAGCTTTACATATATTAGATGGCAAGTCAGATTGTACCCTATATTTACCAACAGGACATGGTGTACACTCACTAGTTGAAGTTATACGCTCTAATCCGGATGCACATAATACTAAAATAACAACAAATATTACATCAATCTTTAAATTGTCATGGCTGTTATAAGATTATTAACACTTATGCCTTACATCTTCTACACAAATGATCATATATTCAATAGTGAGAGAGAGGGAGAGAGAGAGAGAGTTATTTCCAACACAAACTAGGTCATTTTGGGACTAACATATGGTTCAATTTTATTTCAATAATTCGCATGCGTGTAGGGGTCTTAAGCAGTGGGAGGAAACCGGAGGACCCGGATAAAACCCACGATGTTGGACAGGTGACTCTACTCCTTGTCACGTTCAACCTGGAAATCGAAACCATACCAGCTGACTCAACGACAGGCTAGAATAATAAAAAAAATTGTTACACCTAGATCCGTCACAGACAGTTCATCATAATCATAAAGTCATAAGTTTATGTTCTAGACTATATAATAAATGAATATATCCTACCTTCACATTCTGCTTGTGCTACAGCAGCCTTTCTTCTAGTGCCTTGACCAGCCGGACAGTTTATACATGTCTTCTGATTAACGTCTGGTTGATAGGTACCATATGGACACATTTCACATGCTGTATTTGCTGTATTCCCTTTATATCCTGCTTCACATTTCACTAAAATATAAAATATTATACATCAATATAATAAATGCTGATATTATTTCAATTTCACATACACCCTTATAAATATTCATGTGATGTAATAAAACACATTGACCAATCAAACTGACATAAGTTCAATGCCAAAAATTGTCATTTAATTCACATCTTTGTACGAGTTGCCATGGAAATTACAATATTATCAATGTCATATATATGATAAAACGTGAATCGCTTAAACAAATACTAGACCAAAAAGTAGTTTAATTCCATTAAGTATTTGCAAATATACATTTTGAACTAAACATTTGTCAACATTTGGTATTTATGATCTAGTCCAAACAAGCCAGTGGGACCATGATTTTTGCTGAAATCTTTTGACACGCCTCTTTTTGTCACATTGAATTCAAGGCAGAAACTCATTTACCGTTAATATATTGATTTCTTCATCAAATAATCAATATGAGTACATTTTAGCATAGAATAAACCGTGGAATATTTGATACTTCCAAAAAATACAACTGACACACAGAGACTATTTGTGATTAAAGCTAATGGTATCATATATTCAGAACTGGCCCCAAGTTCATAAAGCATTCTCAGATTAAAGTTAAAAATTTACTCCAAATTGTGGGCCTTTTTTTTAAACTAAACTATAGCCACTTATATACCTTTGGTTGTTATAATGTATCAAATACATAAATAAGAATCTATGTACAAAGTTCTATGTTTCTGGATCAAAAGAATTTCTCATAAACAGTGATAGAAAGTTGATAAAAATTCTTAACTTAAGTCTGAGAATGCTTTGTGACACCGGGGCCAGGTCTATAAACTTACAAATAGAACAGCCTGAAACTGATGTGGTGCCTGTTGCTGGTGTAATAAAATTAGTTGGACAAGCTTGACATGTTCCATAATAACCATCAACATCATTATCTTTGTATGTTCCAACATCACATATCACACAATCGGTATTACCAGGATTAGCTTGATAACCAGACTCACAGAAAACTACAAAATATATATATATTCATTTATTTCATTGATAAAAAATGCTTTATCACAAAAGTCTAATGAGAATTTTCTCGTAAATAAATACCGAAAGCATCAAATGGAATAGGGTTTAATGCTTCATTAACAATTTATTTAGGTCATTTTGAGCCTCTCATAATTCTATTTATATATAGGTAACTATGCCAAAACTTAAGCATACATTCATTTACTGTGTCCTGTAAAATCTGTATCCCTTTAAATGCATTTAATACTTATGACTGAAGGTGTGGCATGCATCTTTAATTAAAATACTGAATGTAATCTAAAGCAGCCTTTCAACCATAATTCTATCATATTTATCAAGAAAACAATATCCATAGCATTGTGAACTAGAATTTGATTGTCGTCTGCTGACAAAGAGGTCTGTCATTGAGTCAAGTGGCATGGTTTTGATTCCCCGCTTGTACGTGACAAGAAGTAGGGTCACCAGTCCAATCTCTGGTTTCCTCCCACAGTTCAAGACCCCTACGCTCAAAAGACTGATTGAAATAAATCGAACCATATATGTTAGTCCCATATGTTTGTGTTAAGTGGATGTTAAACCCCATCCCTCACACTTTCTCTCTATGACATAAAGAATATGATGTATGATATTAACTTACATCTGCATTGTGTAGGACTAGAAGCACCAGTTGTATCTGTTCTATATCTATTATTATTATTATTGCTTCCACATAATTTACAACTGCTCTGCCATTTGACATCTTGATATGTTCCTATAGCACATTCCACACATTTGTTTTCTGCGGTACGGTATCTACCAACCTCACAGGCAACTAAAACAATTATAAAAATAAATGCAATAATTCCTTCAACTCAATCACATTTTTTTCATAGCGTATACATCAATATTGTGAAGGGGAAGGTTCATTAAATCTTCTGATCATCAATTGAGGGATTCTAATCCATTACAAACTACATTATTGAGAAAGTTGAATCTCTACAATTGCAAGGAATATCTAAATATGGTTCAATTCTGTTCAGTATTTACAACCATATGGTGAAGATATAAACAAGCCAGTGCCACCTATAAATGTTTGGAAGACTTTTATAATATGCTTTGTCTTATTAATTAAATAATCAATGGGAGTATATTTAGCATTGGTTTGCGCCAGTGCTTCCACTTCAAAATTTTCAACTTGTCTTCCATTAGGCCAGGTTAGGTGCAGAAGGGTAGAAAGTTAAACTCCTTTTCGTTTCCTTTCAAAATTTTCAAACTTTGGGCCAAATAGTGAATGAAATTATAATGACAACCGGACTACATGTTTAGGGTGAATCATAATTGTCAAAAGCTTTCAATTTTTCCTTGGACTAGTAGTACTAGAGAGTTAAAAACTGTTTCCCTACTTTGAGAATGGAGATTAGAAATCTATTATTGTATTGTGAGCAGCACAACATGAAGAACTTACCAACACTACAATTAGAGCTTCTGTCTGCACCAACAGTTTCTGTTATAAAACCAGATGGACATGGTTGACATATCTGATCATCACCATATGTTCCTATAGGACATGGTTGACATTGACCATTTACTAACTGATAACCAGCATTACAGCCGACTATAAAATACAAAAATAAAATATATAAAACAAACATTATTTCAGTTTGTGCTACATGTTACAGCTTATATGAATGGTGGTCCTTTTTGTTAATCATTGATGTGCGCATCCGACAAGTCCAGAATATTCAGTCGGAAGTTGCATTCATTCACTTTGTGCTATAGCCATCAGTGATGAAGTAATTGATTTTTTGTTATCATCACTAAACAATAATTTGAAATATTTTCTTTTGAACTATTGTTTGGTTGTCAACTAATTTAAGAATAAGAGTTTTCAAATGTTGTATATGAGAAATATGGAGGTTTGTGAGATTTAATAAGTTAGTTGAAGACTGTAATATAGTTCCGAAAACAAGACATGGTTTGTTTATAGTTTGTTTATATAAATCAATAACAAAGCTGCTTTTCTAAACATGTACATACCATAACACTGTGAAATATTAGTTGAACCTGTTAATCGAGTTATTTGACCGACTGGACATGGTTTACAACTGAATTCTCCGGCAGTATCTTGATATAAACCTTGAGCACATGGCTGACAACTTGTTGTTTGTACATCATAAAAATTACCAACAGTACAGTTATCTATAATTATAAAATATATAAATACATTAAATTACGTCTCGTACAAATACTCATTCTTTGGAAATGTTCTGCATATGAACAACTAATCCCCTGAAAATATTCTCTAGATTATCGATTATCCTCTGAACATATTCTCCAGATGATCAATTATCCTCTGAAAATATTCTCCAGATGATCGATTATCCTCTGAAAATATTCTCCAGATGATCAAAATGTTCTCTGCAAATGAACTTTTAACCTCTGAACATAATTTACAAATGAATGACGAATCCTCTCAAAATATTCTGCAAATGAAAAGGCAATCATCTTAAAACGTTCTGCAGATGGACAGCCAATCCTCTAAAAATATTCTACAGCTGAACGATAATGGGGTACTGGTATGTAGAATATGGTCATACTGTTACATACTATCTTCTATTTTGATTTGTTTCTGGTACATATTTTTGTTAACTTCTTTATTTATTTTTTTTGGTACATCTAACGATTCTTCAAGTTTTAAAATCTTACCTATACATTGATTGGATGCAATTGATCCTGTAGTTTGTGTTGTTTTACCAGGACCACAAGATAAACAGGATGACACACCTGTAGCAGGTTGATATTCACCTTTAGGACAATCATCACATGTAAAGGTCACACTGTTATAATATGTTCCACTGGAACAAGTAACTAGAAAACAAATTATTTTTGTTGTATATAAATACATCCATTAATGACATTAAAAATGTTAGCTATCAGAACACCTTAAAGAAGCTGATCGTTATTTTCATGGTTCATGGATTTTGAATCCCTTGCAAAAAGATATATATGGCGAAAGTTGAATATGTAAAATAATTATTAGTCTAAAAAGGGTTTGATTCTGTTCAGTATTAACAGATATATAATGTATGAAATTTTTTTCGAAGAATCGGTATCCTCTGCAGAAATATAAACAAGCCACAGATTATCTACAGCTGATATCTAAGCATGGATTAAGCCTTGAAAAGTGTAAATGACTATCAGCTGCTTGAAAGGAGAAGTCTTATCAGGCGTTATAAGTAAAGCGATTCAGCATCCTTTACTCATAAACACCAGTGAAATATTGGATAGAAAACTCTATTCTAACATATATATTCTATCTATATTCTTTGTCTCAGAAACATCAGCAAATTATTGAATAGAAAACTGTCTTCTTACAGACAATTTATGTTACCCCACCCCACCCACTATCATGCTTTATAAACAACTCTTTAACAATACTGCTTTCATTTCTTAATCAAAAATTTATATGGAACAAACATCAATTTAAAGAGTTATATAAACAATATCTAATTTATAAATTGTGAGAATATTACTGTTTTGTGAATATGGCAATATCTGATAGATCACCTATACATGTGTGTTTTTAATCTATGTCAAATATTCATTGCTGTCCATTTTCCAAATAATTGCTAATCAATAACTGAATTCAATCATAGAATAATAAAGCATCTTACCACATTGATTATCAACAACTGTTTGACCAGCTGGACATATTCTCTTCATATTAACTAATAAAGTATTAGCATCTATTCTACCATTTACAATATCCTGTAAATATCATTCAGTAATTTCCTTCATTCTGCATTGTTAATTACATTCTTAATTGATAACAATTACCGTATATTGTGTTTTTTATGGAAGATATGAATTAACGAAATAGACCACAGTTTTTTTAAGTTCCAGGATAACCATGTCCATACACTTGCTTAAGCTCAAGACATAAGTGATTATCAAGCCTCTTACAAAAATGAACACTAACCCCACCCTATACAACAAAATTATAGGTCATTTCCGAATATTTTGACTCGAAGCTTTGAGACAACTTACTTAATTGGGTGATTTCAACACTTTTTCGTATTTGATATGCTCAGTCAGTTTCATCAAAACCGGCACTTATACACTGAGCAATAATTACTACTTACATTATAAGTAAATATATTTTCATCTAATGTAGCCCTGATTAAAACTTGTTCTGCTGTTAATGTTTCACTACCTTTAGTTAATTCTGGTCTAAAAAAGTAAAACAGAATTCAATCAAACATCAAATCATTCTGTACATAATATCAACTGGTGATCTAATTAATAAGAATTTTAATATGAGCTAAGTCTAGTAGATTTTGTGCCGGACAAAAAATGTTGGTAGTTATGTAGTGGCTCAGAGCATACGATGCTGGAAGTCTAACAAGGAGATACCTGGCTGGTGTTGGATGAGAAAGTTCGATAAGATTTCACAACCTACTTTCCCCATTCTCAGGGGTGAACTGATCGAGGACCTGACAAGGACAAGCATCTAGTCATTAGGACAGGACAAAATATAGGATCCATATATATCATGGGAATCACAGTTGGAAATTGAAACGGTTGCTGTATGGGCAAAAATGTCTTCATTGTGCACCGTATGGCGTATGTTTATCTACTTTAGCCCAGTCTGTGCAGGAAAGTAAGATTTTATATCATTTAATTTATTCAAACTGTTACTTACTTAATATCTTTAACATCAAATGTTACTTTAGTGTCAGGATTACACACAATATCAAATGTTATATCTGAACATGTAGTTTGTTTACAGAGCTCATTATTCCACTGTGTATTTAACTGTTGTATACTG
Source organism: Patella depressa (assembly GCA_948474765.1). Classification (NCBI taxonomy): domain Eukaryota; kingdom Metazoa; phylum Mollusca; class Gastropoda; family Patellidae; genus Patella; species Patella depressa. The sequence goes on from OX419718.1 coordinate 23,189,868, forward strand.
GTGGTTAGTTTCGTATTTAATGTGGGTTTAACTGTCAGACAATCTGTCGGTGATATCAAATAATTCATCTGTACGTTCACATCCACATTTGCAGGGCCAACAATACCTGGAAAATAATTTTAAAATAATTAATAAGATACAGTTTTCCTGCCATTTAACCAACTGCCAATAGCAATCTGTGAAAGAAGTATGGATATTGCTAAAATAACCTCAAATTTAACAAGGGACTTAAGAACATCATATGACTTCTTAGAATGAAGGACTCAAATTTAAGTCCAAATGAACACCTAGCGTGCAACAGTTTAGGAGTCAAAATATGATCCAAAATTTAAATTGCCAAAATGAATTCCAAATTTACGATCTGAAAATACCTAAGACCAGACTTGGGAAATGATTTAAATTCTAGTGCGTTTGAGTTAAACGGGAAGGTAAGTCTTAAATTTGCAACTGATAAATTTAGAATATTCTAATACTAGGGTGCTAACTTCGTACTAAATGGAAGTCTAGATAACCCAAGGGACAGCAGGTACATAAAGATAGGTTGCCAGGCAACGAAACATACGCCCACAGCAGCTAAATCGTCCGGGCAGTCAACAAGGGTTGTCGCATATTTTTACTTTTTTTTGGTAATGAAACATTTGTAATACACTAAAATCTGAGTAACAACTCATTATGTAATTATCTGAAAATCATTAGAATTTGTTTGCTTTTTATAAAGTTTTGCCCCAAGCTAACAATTAGTATAGGAAACATTTAATATCATGGATTTAGCTGTTCAGTTATCAAAATTCATTGAAAATCAAAATAATTGTTTGATTCAACACCTTAAACTCTGTGTATCAATCTGAAGTCAATCGGATGATAAGTTTGGCATCTACAGCGCCACAAGGTTTTTTGAAGTGATCAAGGAAGATAACTCTGGAAGTCATTATTTGAAATCGATGAAAATTAGTAGGCTTCTTCCTCTCAGGACCTTAAACAGTGTGTGTAAATTTAAAGTCAATCGGATATTAACTTTGGCCTCTAGAGCGTCCACAGGATTTTTTGATGTGACCAAGGGCCATAACTCTGGCACTAATTATCGGAAATCGCTGAAAATCAATAGGCTTCTTCGTCTTATGAACTTAAACACTGTGTATAAATTTAAAGTCAATCGGATATTAACTTTGGCTTTTAGAGCGTCCACAAGATTTTTTGAAGTGATCAAGGGCCATAACTCTGGCACTAATTATCGGAAATCGCTGAAAATCTATAGGCTTCTTCGTCTTATGACCTTAAACACTGTGTATAAATTTAAAGTCAATCGGATATTAACTTTGGCTTTTAGAGCGTCCACAAGATTTTTTGAAGTGATCAAGGGCCATAACTCTGTCACTAATTATCGGAAATTGCTGAAAATCAATAAGCTTCTTCGTCTTGTGACCTTAAACACTGTGTATAAATTTAAAGTCAATCTGATATTAACTTTGACTTTTAGAGCGTCCACTAGATTTTTTGAAGTGATCAAGGGCCATAACTCTGGCACTAATTATCGGAAATCGCTGAAAATCAATAGGCTTCTTCGTCTTATGACCTTAAACACTGTGTATAAATTTAAAATCAATCGGATATTAACTTTGGCCTCTAGAGCGTCCACAAGATTTTTTGAAGTCGTCAAGGGCCATAACTCTGGTAGTTATTATCGGAAATCGCTGAAAAACAATAGGCTTCTTCGTCTCATGACCTTAAACACTGTGTATAAATTTAAAGTGAATCGGATATTAACTTTAGCCTCTAGAGCGTCCACAAGCAATTGTGGACACGGACCGACGGACGGACGGACGGACGGACGGGGGCGACGACAATATACGACCACATTTCAATGTGGGCGTATAAAAACAGAACAACACTTACTGCCACAAGGAGGATAGATATCTTCACTGGATGGAGGCCACACCCAATCACCCTCAGAGCTACATGTATACCATGTCTTTCCTTGTTTATTTATAGTAGAACTACTGGCTGGACAATCTACACTACAAGTTGTAAATCTCCAATTGTTATTTATATTGTTACATGTTTGAATTCCATTATTTCTAGGTACTGGAAGTGCTGGACAGAACTCATCTGAAATAATAACATATTACATTGTATTGAATTAAAATTGTCCAATTCCAAATCTGGAAGATAGTTGCATAAATAAACAGAGATGTAATGAAATGAAATTCATTGTCCTACTGTTCAGCTCCTACTGGGCATATGAAGACGGGCATACACCATACAGTGTGCCAACATTTTTTATTTGCCCACCAATGTGTATACGAGACCTATGTTTTTTTGGCCCAAGGATGAACCATGTGTGAAAATCCTGATCAACTTGCACCTTCAACACATGCTTCTAACGTGCAACCTCCAGGCTAGCGAACCAACAGTTTACTCACTGAGCCACTGCGTAAAATAAAGAGAGTTGGATCATACATCCTGACTAATATCACCATCTGCTCAAAAAAACTTACCATTTATATAAACTTTAAAGTAGCATAAAGCCTTGTTTTTATTCCCATCTACAGCTTCATATACAATAGTGTGTGGTCCTTTAGTTAGCAGAGCTCCTATAACAAAAAAAAAAATATCATACAATATTACAAGACAAATGACTGTATATTTACAATTTTAAATCAATACAGAATTAAGAGTAACAAGCTATCCATTACACCTGTATGTATCAAGGCTCTAATTTCATTCACATTAGCCCATCTTGACAAGCTGGTAGTAAAATTGACCTACTAGAGAACTTATCTGTCCGTCATTATATATTACTTATGATCTTTGTGTGGCATTTAGCGATTAGAAACGCATTAACAGAACACAGTTCGTGCTTTTAGAATAAAACTAGCGATTGTTTCCCATAGTAACTGTGTTCTGTTATATTAATTAATCAGAATTTCAAAGAATTTATCCTTCAAAGACAATAAATACAGGTCCCTTTTAAATGTAAAATCAATAAAAACATATTTTAATAAACATTGGTCATATTCTTTTGAAATTAAATAAAACACATCAAAATATGAAAAGCTGGCCAAATAATAAAGTGAACCCCTCTATCATATAAATAATATTTATTCAATATGTCATCTAGTAACACAGTAAAATACGATATTAAAACTGATATCCATTCCATCATATTAAAAATCAATAAAATGTTTATATTGTATTAAAATAATAAATATATAATATTATACCAGAAAGCTGTGTAAATGTAACAGATGAAGCACCAGAGAATACGGGCTCCGTCCACATTGGTTGTCCTACACCATTTGTACTCTGATAAAACACGTTATTAGGACAACTATCAACACCAGGTTTTGTTTTATCTATAAAAAGAAATCAAACATACTTGTACACCATGGCATAACCTAACATAAAATAATTACAAAATTCTATAAAACCATGCAACACAGTAGTGTAGTGGTTTGACTTGGTAATCAAATTAATTTCAAAATATGGAACCTTAAGCTGAACATTTTATCAAGTAAAATCATAAACTCTATCAAAATATAACACAGAAAAAATATAAATTAATGGCATGAAGCATTATTATTAATTATAAACAAAAAACCAAACAGATACCTAAGCGATGCGAGAAAGAGAAATGGGGTTTAAGGTCCACCTGACACAAACTAGGTAATTTCAGGACTAACACAGGGTTCAATTTTACTTCAATAATTTAGATTGAAGCAGGGGGAAGAAACCAGAGGACCAAGAGAAAACCCATGAGGTCGGACTAGGCGACCCTACTCCTTGTCATGTACAACCAGGGAATCGAAACCATGCCTGCTGAATCATTTGGTCATCCAACCCCCCTCCTAAGAGATGCATTGTCACTCAAATCCTAATGGCAAGGAAAAGAATTATTTAACCAATAAAAACTCTTACCGTTGGTTTGTGTTGAGCATGATGGGAAACCAGTGTAACCTGTAGGGCATGCCCCTTTAATTACTCTCGATGGTTGAACCTTGACAACATCATCATTGAGAATATAATCCGTCCAACCCTGGTAAACATTGCTTGGATAAATAAAAGTTGGGGCATCAAATAAACTTGGTAATTCCGTGCCAGTCTCTAATATCTTATTATAAATATTCAACTGAGACACACATCCTATAAATGATTTTGACATGGGATACTGAGATCCAATTGACACCCAAATTCTGAAAAGAAAGAATAATAATTAATAATTCCAAAATATCACATCCACCAGATTCATGATAAACAGATGATATATATAAGAAGATAGCGTTGTTTCTGCTCAGCAGAAGTACAACAGACTTGTGTATAAGTAAGCAGGAGTTTAATACAGACTTACTACGTATTAAACATTGCTGTCAGTCCATCTAAGTAAGTCTACAGTACTGAGTGTTGTTACTTTTTCTTAAAAAACTTCCTACGATTATTTTTCTACTCGTGTCTAGTTGTTCAGTTTGAACAAAAATCCCAGGTTTTATGTAAACACGACAGCTGGGATTCAAAATCAGAGTTGGGTGTAGCACATCTGTCCAGGAAAAACTTCTCCCACAGCACACGACATGGCACATGATCATTAACTCAGTCGGTGCAGACAAATAGGAAAATAAACCCTGTTCATATTTTAATCCAGATTAATTACAAGAGAGATTTATTGACTTACTGTTGAACAGACGGAATTGATGATGTATATTCTGTTACTTGTATCTGTCGTAAACCATCAACATAAACCTCTACCGTAGTACTCCTCCAACTTATAACTACAGCATGCCATCTACCACTACTTAGTTTAAAGTCACGATAATTAGCTGTTACTTCTGGTCCTGATACTCGTAGTTTAATACCAGTCTCATCAAGTGATACAATATCTGGTTGTATCAAACTGGATGTTGATGTGCTACTGTAATAATAATAAAATTATTATTATCATGGAATTATTTCAGTATATCTACAAAGTGAATCAAATTTCTTCAATGTATCTTGCATAATTAGTCTCTACTCTTCATTTTTGGAATAATGTTGTTAAAATAAATTAACATTAATTAACAGAAGTTGATGATTAATTCACATGACTCCATAATGGAGTGTGTGTTTGTTGCTTCCACCATATGTGATATCACAGACAATCCTCATGATGGAATAGTTTAACCACATTATCAATAAGTTGGTGATTGATTGACCAGACCAGACCTGCATGACCTCTTGTTTGGCCAGTGGGATGACATTTAATTGATATCCATAATATGACAGCATAATGAGAGAGAGAGAGCGAACGGCTGTTTAAAGTCCAGTTGACACAAACTAGGTCATTTTGAGACTAACACATGGTTTTGGTTTTTTTTGATAATTCACTTGTGCATAAATGGGAGGAAACCAGAGGAATCACAGAAAACAGTTTGGATATTTACAACAGAAGGATTTAAACCCTGGCAGCTGACGCAATGACAAACATCATGATACAACATGCAAGCGCTAACCATTTAGCAATCCAATCCCCTCTTTGTAGGACAGTTATATAATTTAAATCAATTTTCTGGATAGATTATACAAACTTGCTCAATTGTTAGACTAGTTATAGCTAAGAAGTAATAGCTAAATCTTCCAAAGTACAAATTTAATTTAAGTAAATAAAATGTGGTAACTTACTCAGCTTTATAGAGGCTTAAGAATGTTCCCATTCCACCCATCATATCATATTTTACCCATAAACCAATGGTGAAACCATCCACAGAATTGATTGAGATCGGGAAAGCCAACATGGCCGAGCCTCTAGACAGAGATTTACGTAGACATATATCATAGTTTAAATCTACATCTGAAAATAAAACATGGAAATCAAAAACAATTACAGACAGACATAACATGTCATTTATGCATAATGTCTAACACTCTGCATCTGATACCACTGAAATAATCTAATACTGCCAAAAATAGTGCTCGAACAAAACAACCAGTTTGGGTAACTGTAACCTGGTGGAGGTCGATTAAAATTGAAAGATCCTTAGTGTAACTTGATTTAGAGTTTTCATACTTACTCTGTTGACAATTTGGTAATGCTTTTCCTGCAGGACATTTACAATAGTGTGAGTTTTTAAGATTAATACAGGTAGCAGACGTCGGGCAATTAGCAGACGCACATTCATTAATATCAGTAGCACATGTATCACCAGTAAATCCTGCAATACAAATTTCAATACTTTAGTACATAAAAAACTCAATTACAAAATGAAATCTTAATTCAGATTATTTTAAGCTGCAACATAACCGTGCATTGATACAATAAAACGGGAATATTATATAAATGATTGAGTATAAGAGTATTGCTACGATAATGTGTGCATGGGATTGAAAACTGAATGATGTTGGCATAATCTAGAATTATTTTGCTGGATGGGTACATGCTGAGCTAACTGATTGAGCTATGTAAAACAGGACACTAGTAATACTCCTTATAAGCTTAAACAGTATTTACACTTTAGAATGGTATAATGATTCTTTAATCAATTATGTAATTAATGAGAGTGTTACATCCTCATCTTTAACAATTAAGGGGCCAAAATTTATCTAATTTCAATAATTTCAACTAAGTCAGGTTTATCTAATTATAATAAATAATTAAGTCAATCACCACTTTGATTTACAGTATAGTCAATAGAAGAAACTAACCTGCATCACAAGAACATTTATAACCAGTAGAATCTACACTACATGTACCACCATTTAAACAAGGTGATGAGCTAATACAATCATAATCCTTTCTAATCTCACAACTTAATCCCATAAAACCTACAAAAATAACAACATAGAGATACAAATTAACATAATCAACAAACGAATCAGCATTATTATGCCCATTTAATAGACCTCTACCATTAATTAATATTATTAAAAGAATATATATAATATCTATTGTCTGCCACTTGTAGGGGGGGGGGGGGGTTGATTGTCCGTTCAGAATGCTCTGAACTGCAGTCAACACAGAATTAACTCCTGTCACAGTTCCTGAAAACAGATGATGTAGCACAAGCAAAATTGTGACATAATTAAATGTTTCAGCTACGAGGATTGGTCAAATAGTATCATATTCAGTTTGCGTCAAACAAAATTCTTCTTTACTCCACTGACTCATTTAGAGAATTCAATTTAAACATTCATACCATGAAATATTTATCATACCATAAATGTTCACTGACACTTTTTTCAAAAATTTCCCCACATCCCTGGAATACTTCATTGTTATTTACCTGAAGGACAGTTACATTGTGGAGACTGATTAACTAATGAACATGTAGCAGAGTTGTAACATAATGGTGTTTTAGTACAAACATTGTCAACTATCTCACAATTTTTACCAGATGAAGTTCCATTACACCTTAAAAATAAAATACATATTCATATATAATATATTAAAATAAAGCATGTTTTATGAGACAATTTTTAAAAAAATAATTAAACAAGATTTAGCTTCTATAGTTATTGCAGAACTTGTAGAAATAAAAAGATCTACTTACTGACAATAGTAATCATCAAATAATGTGTAACAGGTTCCTCGTCCACTACAGGTTATTCCTAGTTGTGTACATTTATTTATAGGCGTTTCACACTTTTTACCCGTCCAACCAGCTTCACATACACAACTATAATTATTAACACTATTTACACATACACCATTATGTAAACATGGAGTACTATCACAATTATCAATTTCTACCTGAAAATACAGAAAACAATATAATGAATGTTTACATGTAAATGAATGAATCAATGAATGAAATGAAATGGGTTTAATGTTCTACATGTACTGTTCTGCACCTGGAGTAATAAAGACGGGCCTATGCCATGCAGTTAGAAAGTTTTGCCTGGATAGTGGCACTATGGCATACTTTTATATTGAATTCCAACTGTCATGGGTTCTTTTAAAAGCATGTCAACATGTACACTGGACCTTGGTTTTTTGTCCCAACTGAAGGACTATATTCTGTGTTACAACACTGACAAAGGGGAATCAAGCACAATATCCTGATGAACTTCCTCATCCAACTAAGGGATCGAACACGGGACCTAGAGGTTAGTAAGCCACAGTCCTATGCACTGAGCAACTGTGGCTCCACAATGAATCAATCAATGTCTTTACTTCTGCACCAGTAGACTTACACATCCAGGAGTTCAATAGATTAGAAATAAACAAATACTGAAAAGCCTCAGTCTATAGTGTCATTATTTTATCATATTTTGGTAGAATAGGGGTCTTTCTATGTATTTTGCAGATTAAGAATCCATAAACTATTAGTTGGCATAGTTTCATTCATAAACTAAAAGCCTAACTATAGATTATATCATAAGAATATTTGTAGGTTGTGCATTATTTAAGATATAAATTACGTACATCACATCGATCTCCTTTAAATCCAGGTTTACAATCACATCTATATGTTGTACCGGTATTAATACAGTTAGCTGTATTACCAGGATTACATAAATTACTATCACATGGTACTGGTACATTCTCACAAAAACTACCTGAAAAATATCATAACATCAAAACTCAAATGGGTGAAATCTAGAACATATGACAAATTCGATACATCTAATTCTTTTAAATTTAATGAAAAAGTTAACATTACTCTGATATTAATTATAATATATATCGACATAATATAGCTCTCGAGTTACGACTAAGAGAAGTGTGTCCCTGTAATTCAAGTCTTAACCAACTTACCTGTATATCCAGAAGGACAAGAACAGTTGTAAGATCCAGGGAAATCATTACAAGTACCAGTGTTACAGTTTATACTTAAAGTATTACATTCGTTGATATCTTGATCACAGTTGACCCCAGTATAACCTGTACGACATTTACACACTACCCCTCCTACTACTAGCTGACAAATATGATTGGAGTCACAACTCTCGGAGCAAAGATCTTGCTGTATACACTGTTCATCTTTAAATACTAAAAATAGATACCAAAATAAATATACCCATAAAAAGAGAATGAAAATTCCATGGACTACAGTTTACCAAGGGAGGCAACTTTGTATGGATGCAGCCCACCAAATCACCCCCCCCCCCCCTTTATTGAATACACAAGAAATGTAGTTTAGCCCTTTCTCAAAACCTGTCTTTCCCTCTATTGTGTTCTGGTTTTATTGATCTTGTTAGGATTCCGATAATACTTAAAAAAGAATTTCTGCCTCACTGTATGCCAGTGTAGGCAACCATGCTTGAAATGTATACAACATACTCCTAGATTATGTCAGAGTATAGCAGTGTGTGAGTAATATTTCCAATGTTGGCATTCCAATGTCTCAGTTTTGTAAACCAAAGTACAACATGCAACGTGTAGTTTAAAGAATGAAACAAATTACCTCTAGCAAGACTACATCTATATCTGACTTCTATATCAGGACAATTATTACCAGAACAGCTTACTCCATCAGACGTACATAGTACACCAGCAGGTAACGACCCACCTCCGATAACATGACAGTCAGTTTGCACCGGTGTAGTACCTCCACAAACATTAATATTATGCTGTGAAAGAAAAATTGTAAATGCTTATTTTATAAAAAAAACTTTAAAATGATTATTAAACAGTCTGGCACATTAAGGCTTTAGGTTTGTGGAATATATTAATTATATAAATAATGTAGTCTATATAATGTCATGAAACTGAACATGTTCAATTTGAAGAAAATGAACCACCTGAGTGTCAAGGGAGTTTGTAAAAATTTTAAACTCAGTATAAATTTTCTAAGTCTTAAATGATTATTGGGGTTGACTGACAATATTAAGTTTATATTCAAAATTAATAAGCCTGGCTAAGAAATGTCTTACCAAACTCAACAGCTGTGATTTTGATTCTAATTCAATGGCACCCTGAGGTGTATCAATACTGTAATATGGTGTCCAAAAATCATCTGTAATGATAAAAATATTATGTTTCTAGTAGACATTAAACTACACTGATACTAAATATAATATTATGTTTCTAGCAGATATTAATTCACACTACATTGGTACTATTCATAGCTATATGCAATACAGGTTTTGAAGCCGTCAATCGCTGGAATATTTTACTGGACACTTATAAATGGAGCTGTTTATCATCTGTAGTGAATGCCTAAAGATATAAAAATCTTAACTTATCATATCTGTACAAAGAATTGATATATTTTTATTTCAGAAATTTTTTTTTTTGAAGTGGGAAGAAATCAAGAGTACTTTTGGCAATCACAATATGATTAGGCAAGTGACTATACACCTTGTCACACACCCATCATAGTATGAGACCAATGAATTCCAGTGATGCTTTATCAACCAGAATGCGTACAATACTAAATACAGCCACCCAACTCCCCTATATTCTTTAAGAGAAAATAAAGACATTTTTTACCTGCTGGATGGAAGCATTGTTTAATATATACATTAGACACTGTGCTGCCTACAAGGGAGTAAGTTGATAAAAGTAGCTGACAGGTTCTTGCGTTTTGGTTATATTGGAAAGCAGCACAAGCTACACGGTTAGTTGAAGATTCACATTGTGCCATGCACTCCATTACATTATTCACATTGGTTAAAACCGATCCTAATAATCCACTGCTTGATGTCCTTGATAGTTTTAAGTCATACTGGCAAAATTGTCCTGAAAAAATATTAAACATGGGTTATTAAAACAAACTTATACTGATCTAAGCCTGTTAATATCCTCTCAGATTCAAATTCAGGCATTGTGTCAGATATTTTTCTTTCATGCACAATTCCTCTACTGAAAATTTCGTTAGGCACAATTACTCTGGTGTCATGCACAGACTTTTTTCCTTACATAAAATCATGGTTAAATTATTCCTTCCTGGTTTCCTCTACTGAAAATTTCGTTAGGCACAATTACTCTGGTGTCATGCACAGACTTTTTTCCTTACATAAAATCATGGTTAAATTATTCCTTCCTGGTTTGGATCGAGGAGACATTAAACCGAATTTCTCTCTATCTCTCAGGAATTATTTTGTAGATAAAAGAGATTCTTACCATAGCTATAACCTTGTTGACATAAACATCTAGGTAAACCTATATCTAACTCATCAACACATTCCGTGGCGAAACCACAATTAGTTGTAGAACATGATCTATCTGGTATATTACATAGTTGACCTCCGTAACCTTCAGGACATGGAGAACAAGTGAAGGTACCAACGCCCTGAATACATGGTGCTCCATTCATACAAGGAGAAGAGTCACATTCATCTAAAAGAAATTAATATAATAGTCAATGAACAGTAGATTGAATGGATCACACAATTTCATTTTTGTATCATATTTTTTATATATTAAAACTTATTTTATAGTTATCTTAATATTTACCTGTCTAACAACTAACATAGCTTTGTCTCACAACTTAATAACATTTGTCTCAAAACTTAGTAATGTTTGTCTCACAACTCAATAACATTTGTCTCAAAACTTAACAACACTTGTCTCACAACTCAATAACATTTGTCTCAAAACTTAACAACACTTGTCTCACAACTCAATAACATTTGTCTCAAAACTTAACAACACTTGTCTCACAACTCAATAACATTTGTCTCAAAACTTAACAACACTTGTCTCACAACTAAATAACATTTGTGTCAAAACTTAATAAAATTTTGTCTCACAATTCAATAACATTTGTCTCAAAACTGAATAACATTTGTCACACAATTTAAATCAAAATTTCATTTGTCACAAAACTTATTAATATGTGTCTCTCAAGATTTGACTAGCATACTTTTGTCTCAAAAAACTATTTGTTTGTCTTGCAAGATTTTAAGATTTGTATTCATGTTTGTTACATAACGTAATTAGGTTTATATCACAACTTATCCATTTGTCTCACAGTTTATGTTTGTACCGTAACTTAGTTAAGTCAATTCCCCACCTTCATGTAGTCATATAACTGATTTATGTTTATCTCTAAATTTACTTATGTTTGCATAATCACTTAAATTAGTTAAGTTTGTTTCACAAATTAGTAAAGTTTGTTCTGTTCATCTTGGAACATCAAATGTTTTTCACATCTTACTTAGATTTCCCTCACAACTTACTTATGTTTGTCTCACAACTTGGTCCTGTAAATCCTGCTAAACAATTACAATGTCGTAGAACTTGATTTACTGCTACACATATTCCACCATTTTGACAAGGCTTAGCTTGACAAATATTGATCTGTATCTGGCAACTGTAATAATAGTATCCTATTTCAATATTAGCTTCCACTCTAGCCTCGATCATCATTACTAAAGTCGGTACGATCAATAACACAGTCGAGATTATCCAAGTAATGATAAAATAATGAAGAGAGCTGAGCAAATCTGATCCTTATCCAGTATATATTGCATGCTAGCATTGACTTCGATAGTTGACTATGGTCTGGATAAGTTAATTAATGTCTAATTAATAATTTAGATAACATTTCAGGCCAAAAGAAAGACCTGCAATGGGCAGATTTAGCTGTAGCATAATGCATGTTTAAATACATATTTAACTTTTATTCTTTCATGTTGGGAATCTTAATCTTTCCATCCAACAGGAAATGAGGCAAAAAATATGATATTCATCATTATGAAAATATTGATGAGGTGTTATTATTCTTACTTGACTCCAGTATAACCCGGTAAACAATGACAGTCTACAGAATTAACACCATCTTGACATACTCCACCATTTAAACATGATGTACTACTTGTACAATCATTGTTATTAACTTGACATCTATCACCACTAGTACCTATATATATAAACAAATATTGTTAACAACATCTATAATACAAGAACACAACAAATATAGGAGGGTTGGATAGCTGAATGGTTAGCAAGTGTGTGTTATATCATTGAGTCAACTGGTGTGGTTTTGACTTCCCAGTTGTACGTGACAAGGAGTCAGGTTGCCTGTCCAACCCTATGGGTTTTCTTCAGGCCCTAATGTTTTCTCCCACTGCTAAAAACCCCTACACACAAGCAAATTATTGAAACAAAAAATTCTACCATGTGTTAGTCCAATAATGACCTAGTTTGTGTTAAGTAGATGTTAAACCCATTTGTCTCTCTCCTTCACAACAAATATTGTTAAGAGTGTTGACTCTCGTAATTGTATAAAAATAACAGCTTATTATTCTGATATCTAAGCTTAGGATTCAAAGGGGAACTCCTGTAGTGATATTTTCACTATGTCATTCTTATTAATCTCATAATCAGAGATACAGGTTTTTATTTACAGAGAAGGGATACAGGTTAATATTTCACAAAATGACAGTTCTTCTCATAACATCATATTAAGGATGAAACAGTCTGCACTTGGTTGTATATATATTAAAAGACAACACTTTAAGTTCTCCTGTATTATATGGACCTACCTGTAGGACACTGACAAGAGAAACCAGTTGTATTAAAGGTACATGGTGCATTATGATAACATGGTTGTGATGCACAATAATCAATCAATGTTTCACAATATACTCCTGTATAACCTGAAGAAAAAAACCAAAAGTAATATAAAACAGAAATATGCCTATTATCTTTACTCCATGGGTATCTGGGTATGGTAAGAAATAAGATGTATTGGTGAAAGTATCTGTATATTAACTTTACCACTCTAGAGTATCTTTTTCTTTGTCTTCACATTAGCTTATTAGCCTTTGATTATCTTTATATTAACATCATATGTTGATATCTTTATATTAACATCATCCGTTGATATCTTTATATTAATATCATCTATCTTTATATTAATATCATCTATCTTTATATTAACATCATCTTTTGATATCTTTATATTAATGATATCTTTATATTAAAATATTTCTATATTATCATCAGCCGTTTGATATCATTATATTGATATCTTCACATTAATGAAATCAAACATAAGTCTTTGGTTATCTATATCAATTACTTTTTTCTCATATCTACCAATGAATATTCATGTAATTATTATTACATATAATAAGCATACATAAGATAATTACTGATTTTTTAATAAGTTCAGAGGTTAACCTTGTATAATTACCTGGTAGACACTGACACATTGGTAAATTATTAGTAATGGTACAAGCCACATTATTCTTACATAAACCACATAGAAGAGGTGCTGTTATAAAAAAATAAATTACAAATACAGTACCATGATATAAGACCATTATTCTTATTTTTAGTCAGATATAAAACTTGTTGTGAATAAATAAAATAAAAATTTGGGGAATAACATATTTTTTTTCTATGGTCATATGATCAGAGGAATGCTAGGAATGGGAGAGTGGAATTTTACGTCTACTCTTCATCGAATTCCAAAAGTACACAGTTCTTTTATGTGTATACCAACACATGGAAAGTGCTTGTTTGTTCATTCAAACAACTAGGCAATACTTTAGTTGTCAGACTCATGACGAGTGAGTATAGGGTTTGAAAAATTCCAAGATTATTCTTGGCCTACACAATCCGAAAAGCTACCATCAATTTATTGAGATCCTGGTTATAGTCTGATGAAGTTTTTCAAATTTTCAAATGAATGAACATTATTATATTATATAACAAGATAAAAATGGTTGGGGTGCCTAAGTTTAGATTTGTTGTTGATTCCATGATGTGGAAAGATTTTTAAAACATTCAATACCATGTAATAGCGCTCGAGAGATTTAATATATTAACATCAGCCTTTGATATCTTTTAGGATATGGTTTTTTTTGTAAAATAATAAGATTAAGGACTTGACCTACTTCCAGGAACACATGAAGTAGATCCTTCCCCTACAGTTGTCTGTTCTGTTGGACAAGCCAGACATTGATTTGACCCTGGTTGAGATGTGTAATAGCCTTTGGGACAATTTCGACAATCTGGTAAATGACCGGTAAAGGAGAACTGACCAGCAGGACATAGTCCAGCACAATAACATTCTGAAATAGACAACATGGAAAATATAACTTGAAGGGAATATAACTTGATGGAAATATAACCAATAACTGTCCAAAATAACACTGAAATATAAATGGGAGCTCTGCTTTAAGTTGTCACAAGCATTATATTTGTCATATTCCTGAAGCAATGGCCCGAGAAATCTCTGTCTGCCAATTGCTATATTGGCTTCTGATACTTGAGTTTTTGAGGGAGTATGTCTATTCTTCCTGTTCAATCAAATCTATAACAAGTATAGCAACATGACAGCCCTTCGATTAATCTGGGGTCTTCCCAAACACTTTGGACAGTGATTTGAGGTATTAAAAACAGTGAAAGTATTGTTCCCATTGTATCTGTGTTTGACACACGATTAGTTTTTTTGCAATATTTTGCTATGCACTGGGTAATTGGGAATAATAAAATCTTGATTCATGCATAATGCTATGCAAACATATTTGGTCCAATTTGGAGCTCTGTTTAAAGCATAATGATATTGTTACGCAGTTAGCTATTCAATGCTAATAAGATTATTGACCAGTCATAATTTGAAACAGAAATTTACTTCGATTACAGCAGTGTTAAATGGGATAGGCCCTATTATCAATCGAAACACTGCAAGGAATGTGTTTATTTGTTAACATCCCAAGTTCTACATCAAAATGTTGAAATAAAGCTTAGTGATTACAATAACACAGTCATATAACCAGCCCATGGGTTCCAGATCGCAAATATATGCCGGTCATGACCGATTAATAAAAAAAAGTGACCGAAATATCAATTTATACCCAGTAAAGCTAGCATATTTTTCAAAATTGTTACCTTGATCTGTTTTTGTAATACATTTTCTTCTGTAGAAATCGTGTTGAAAATTAACTTGTGGTGTACCATCTACTGTCATTAGTTTGCATCTACTATTTGTTTTATCATAGTCAAATCCAATACACTCTGGCTGTCCAAAGTTACTATATCTATTACAAGAATCTTTACAATTATCTAGAGTAGAATCTGTAGATTGTAAGTTACTAACAACTGTATTTCCCAACAATCTGTTCTCTTGTTTTTCATATGTACATACTGGGTCTAAAATTCAACAAATTCATTTTAATATTAAAAACCTAAGTTACAAAACTGAGTTAGACGTGGTCCTCAGATCATTTAATTGTGCTTTCACAGGAAAGATGGATTGCAGTGAATACGACACATACCATATTTTCCAATAAGATTGAAGTATGTTTATTAAATATGCACAGATGGCATTGATGTTGGACTTCAGCTATAGACTTATTTTGATATATCAAAGATACATTACGTAAGATATTCACAATGTGCTGACCATTCTCGCTATAATAGCTCATTCCATTATCACTGTTAATGGCAACCGTGGCACTGGTATATTCAAGATTTTCCCATTTTTAATAAAACTATAACAGAGAAATTGACTCACTATTACATTCTGGATACAATGGATTTTCTCTACCAACAGATCTGGTATTAGCGGGACATTGACTACAGTATGTACTATTAACACGATAGGTATCAGACGGACATTCTTGACAGGGAGGTAAGCCACTAGCAGATACTAGATTACCAGTACAGATATCTAAAAAAAATACAAGCATTTTTAAAAAAATAATCATAATGCTTATATATTCACCTTAAGTAATTTTTCAACTCTGAGATCACTTTTTAATATCCAATCTCCAGTTAATATCTATAATGTATTTATTCTTAATCTCAAGTAATGAATAAAAAAGAAATGAAATGGGATTTACTTTTCTGCACCAGCCTGACTAACGAAGACAAGGCATATATGCAGATTGCGATAGGAGAATTTCACCCACTCTTCATTGAAAATTTATATTGAACTTTCTAAAGTATAAGGCAGGCCATAACATATTTAGTATAGCATCAACTTTGGTTTTATTGTGACTTATTCTTCCAAAATTTGTCTATAAAATAAACATAACATGTAATTATAATGTTTGGTAACAAATAAATTAGGAGTTATCTGTGTATGCTATCATTGAACAAACTAATATAATACCAATAAAATAACGCACCTTTACAATCTAATACACCAGTTTTTCCTGTGCCATCAGTAGCACTATCTGCAGGACATGGTTGACAGAAAGAGTTATCACTACCTGCCTGGTAAGTATTAACAGGGCACTTCTCACAAGTTCCAGAGGTAGTCTTAATTGTTCCTGCTGTACATGGAACTATAAAGAAAGAATGTATATTAGTCTCACTAACTAGATACAGACACGACACTATGGATTGTGTTTCACAGTATTCTATAATTTAACAATTTGTAAATTATCTTATGAATGAAGCCATGTTATTTAATTAATATACTAGATACTAATTTTCAATAGTGACGGTATCCAAACTATTGCATATCTCTACGGTGCAAAAATTAGTACCAATCAGGGATACTGTTACATTTAAATTATTTATTGTCTGGCGTATTGAGACTTTAAGGATAAAGTTTTTGATTATACTTACTGCAGATGTATACATCGTTAACCCTGCGTGGACTTTCTGTTGTAAATTTACAAAACTGTCGATTACGTACATCCTTTATGTTAAGGACAATAGTTTCACAGTCAATCGTTTGGAAGGTGTGGATATTGGACAAAAGTGATTGAGTGGGGTTGGCTGTAATACCCTCAATAGCTCGGATAACTTGCTGTACACATACAGAATGTATATTTTGGATAAAGGTATTGGAAATAAATTCCACTTTAAAAAAAGCATGCAACTGAAAATTTAAAAAAAAAAATAAATAATCAATGATGACATTTTTATATTGGCAAACCCAATAAAGTTTTGACAGTAATTAATCATTTCTGAGAATGAATTTACTGCATGCATAACTTATTAATATCTAGACAACTAGAAACCAGTCTGTCTAATTTGATTAATGTATCTTTTACCTACCTTTTGATCATAGGTAATATTAATAGAAGATTGTATAACAGCGACAGATACTTGTCCGTTATTACAGTATGTATTAAGATGTGATGCCGAGTTAACGAGTCGGGTGGATAGTTCACCTCTATACGAGTTAACACAAGTAGCAGATAAAGGACTGTTTGATGATGTATTATAAAACAAATCGGCATCCAACTCAAAATTAACGGCATTTGAGGCTAAAATGACAAAACAACATTTATAAATAAACATCACAGAAAGCAGATTTTGAGAATTTGACTTTGAGTCAATGAATCGATGAAATATAGTTTAATGGCAAGTCAGCAACAACTGGGCTATATTGTGCAATACATAATTAATGGGGATTCTTTCGAGATAAGACCTCGAGTCAAATAGAATGTGCCATACAGTAAGGCATTATATGAGCTTTGATAGCGCTAATGACGTCACAACTTCACATGACAAGTAGTAAAGACAATAAAAACAATAGAAAAACATTTCCAAAAAATTCAGAATGTCTACAAAGGATAGTTTTCTAGTAAGTATTAGCAATATAACCGCCTAATAATATACAATAATTAAAAATTCCAGTTTACATTTACACCAAAAACTAACCTGAACAATGAGGTATTTCTGCTTGAGTCCAGTTTCCGCCAAAATTACATTCTGTGGTGAAAACTTCACCTGGATATTCATTTTTAAAATAATATCCTGGCTTACATGATATATCACAAGTATACCCATTACCGCTAGTCTTTAATCTACAATTCTTAATTCCATTAATAGATTCTCCCAGATAATTAGGCTGACAGATTCCAACTTAAAATAAAAATAACATTTATATAGAACGAAACACTATGACATCAATAAACAAAGATAGATACATTGCCAGACAGCTAAGTTATCTAGCCGTCAACAAGGGGTATCGCCAATTTATCTTCAGTTGGTGATGAAAACATTTACAATAGATTAAAATCTGATAAAGAACAACAACCCATTAAGTAATCATCAGAATTATTACGATTAGTTTGGCCTCATGCTAACGTTGAGTTACAGTTTAGTATACTAAACATGTAATATCATGAACTTAACTGTTTTAATTATCAGAAACCATTGAAAATCAAGGGCCATAACTCTGACAGTATTCATCAGAAACCATTGAAAATCAATAAGCTTTGTTGTCGCGTGACATTTAACATAAATTTCATCAAGGAACTGGCGGCGTAGTAAAAAGAGTACAGGAATTCTACATACCAACAATTACTTGGAATCTACAGGAAGCCATATTTCCCGCAGCATCTTTAACTTCAGCTACTACTGGATTAACTGATCCTACATCAGACAAACTTAATGATAGAGATGCTGGTGAGAATATTGTTGATGTCACTCCAACATTATCATTTAAAATCACCAGATCATTGGCCGTCCATGTTACTGTTGTAGCCTGAGCAGCGTTCTCAATAACAATTGTTCTAGAAGCTGGACATCGAATAGTTGGTGCTATCTCATCTGTAAATAAAATAAATCAAATCTTTATCCAGCTGACTGTTTAACAGAGAATTATCTTTAACAAGGCAGAACAAAAGATTAATACACATTTATACATGGATCAATTTCGTTTCAGAAATTCAATATAAACAGTGTGAGTAAACCAGGAGACCCTAAAAAGATAGGCTGGCACTGCCAGGCAGGATACGCCCACATTTTCGAGAGATGGACAGAGAACAAGCAATACCGAAAGTGATTTTTCCTACATCTTTAAGTCCTGTATTTCATACTGTATTGGGAGCAGCCATTTAGTTGGTCAGTTCCAGTCTGATATTAATGAAATTCGAAACCGACAATGATTATGGTGTGACGGTACACAACCTAGAAATGTGACTTTTCATCAAAATCGGATAAGAATTGTGACCTGTAGAGAGTCCACAACCATGATATACCATATTTTTACACTATTTGCGTACAAACGGCGACCATTTCGTCCGGCAATTTTGGTACGATTTTCACGAAATTAGAACTCAACCTTCCTCATCAAAATCGAATTAAAATTGTGACCTATACAGGGTCCACAACCATGATATATCATTTTTTTAACAGTATTGTCTGTCAAATTTGGTCCGATTTTCCCGAAATTCAAACTCAACCTTCCCTACAGTGTGACGGTGATATAATCAAACGTTTTTTTAAATTGGATAATAATTGGGACCTCCAGAGGGACCACAAGCTAAAGAAAGGGGGATTTTGCGTATAACCAGGGGCCATAATTCAGGAAGTTACGATCCGATTTGCGCAAATGTCGAAAAGAACCAAGATCTTTGGGTTATAACCATGAATTTCAAGTTTCATCAAAATCGAATTAAAATTGTGACCTTTACAGGGTCCACAACCTTGATATACCATTTTTTAACAGTATTCGCGTACAAACGGCGGCCATTTTGTAAGGCAATTTTGGTCTGATTTTCCCGAAATTCGAATTCGACCTTCCTTACGGTGTAACGGTAATATAATCAAATGTTTTTTTTAAATCGGATAATAATTGTGACCTCCAAGCTAAAAAAAAAGGCGATTTTGCTTATAATCAGGGGCCATAATTCAGGAAGTTACGATCCGATATGCGCAAATATCGAAAGGAAGCAAGATCTTTGGGTTATAACCATGAATTTCAAGTTTCATCAAAATCGAATCAAAATTGTGACCTTCACAGGGTCCACAACCTTGATATACCATTTTTTAACAGTATTCGAGTACAAACGGCGGCCATTTTGTATAGCAATTTTCGTCCGATTTTCCCGAAATTCGAACTCAACCTTCCTTAGGGTGTAACGGTGATATAATCAAACGATTATTTAAATCGAATAATAATTGTGACCTCCAAGCTAAAAAAAAAGGCGATTTTGCGTATAATCAGGGGCCATAATTCAGGAAGTTACGATCCGATATGCGCAAATATCAAAAAGAAGCAAGATCTTTGGGTTATAACCATGAATTTCAAGTTTGATCAAAATCAAATCAAAATTGTGACCTCCACAGGGTCCACAACCTTGATATATCATTTTTTAACAGTATTCGCGTACAAACGGCGGCCATTTTGCATGGCAATTTTCGTCCGATTTTCCCGAAATTCGAACTCAACCTTCCTTAGGGTGTAACGGTGATATAATCAAACGGTTTTTTAAATTGAATAATAATTGTGACCTCCAGAGGGACCACAAGCTAAAAAGGGTGATTTTTCGGACAATCAGGGGCCATAATTCAGGAAATTACATTCCGATAGCCGCAAATATCGAAAGGAACCAAGATCTTTGGGTTACAAACATGCATGTCAAGTTTCATCAAAATCGGTTCAAAATTGTGACCTCTATAGGGTCCACAAGCTAAAAACGTGATTTTTCGTACAATCAGGGGCCATAATCCATGAAGTTTTGATCCGATACATGCCAATATCGAAAGCAGCCGAGATCTTTTGGGAATAAACCTATATTTCAAGTTTCGTCAAAATCGGATAAGAATTGTGACCTGTAGAGAGTCCACAAACAAATTGTGGACGGACGGACATACGGACGGACGGACGTCCGGACGGACAGGGGCGACGACATAATACGTCCACATGAAAATGTGGGCGTATAAAAACCAAGGAGGTTGTACAGGCAACTATATTAAAAGGGAATTGAGCAGAAAGGATTTCAATTTTAGAGGACTACTATCTGTTTTATAATTTGGTTCAATATAATCTGTTGAAAATCTAGGATGGTTAAAAAAAATACTTTATAGATATCATCATTTGAAATGCAATTTGAATTTGAGGTTAAGCTGGCAATTCTACACTTAAAAGTCACAACATTTCACTTGATGAAAGCTGTATGATTTAATGAGCACATCTAAGATCACTTGGACACCCCAGTCACACTTCCTGTCCAAAAATGAAATGAAAACAAACCTTTGACTTGAATATTAATACTGCATGAAGCTTGACGTCCAGCATGATCAACTGCTGTATAAATTACATTAATACTATCGGGTACTGGTATATTAGGTCGAAAATATGCTGGATTTACAGTTAATCCAGATAAAGAATTAGAATTATCAGTAGCACTAGGAATGGTATATGAGACTGTTCCATATTTTGTTATAGAAATGGGCGTTTGTGGACAGTTGGTAAACGTTGGTGCAGTAACATCTGAAAATATCAAAAACATAACTATAAATATATAGCCATATATGAACATGGATTAATTTATTATAGCTATGATAGCCATCACAGAAATACAACCCTGAGTATAATCGGTATCGCACAATAAATACGTTGATTACATAAATACCTAATCAATCCAACGACAATCAGGATGAGTAATAGTTATAATACCCAGTACTGTGTTTCAAATTTGAACTATATTCATCATATCTTTTTGTCCGATTGGGCATTTTCCTGGTCTGCCATTTAGAAAATAGTGCAGGACATGTCCAGCATATACAGGAGAAATAGCATCCATGATGTAAACCCCAAACTCGTAACATTAATATCTTACAAATCTCATATTATCACATTAT
Organism: Patella depressa; assembly: GCA_948474765.1. Lineage (NCBI taxonomy): Eukaryota > Metazoa > Mollusca > Gastropoda > Patellidae > Patella > Patella depressa. The sequence goes on from OX419718.1 coordinate 23,212,285, forward strand.
TTTTAATCTGACTGAATTCAGAACTGCCAAGGAGATTATCTATGTTGATAATTTGGTTTTATTTACTTAACTAATCAATTTGAGTTTTGTTCAAAAAATGAATATTGTCCAAAAAATGATATTAAAAGTCTGCCTTTAATTACTGTGAATTAAAGAGTTTATGATTTTGCTTTTAATCACCACACATAATAAAATTCTACCTTGACATGTTGGTAGAGTGTCATTCCATTGTAAAGAGGCACCATTTTGAAGACAGGCTATTGCTGAAGTAGTACTCAACTGGAAGCCTGATCTCAGACAACTAAACTTAGCTTGGTCATTGATACTGTAGGCTATTGAATTTCTTACACCACCAAGCGGTATTCCTAAGTCAGGGCAGGTTTGAGCTACAAAACAAAACATCATTTACATTAATAACATTATGATATCTGAAATATTATGACAGAGTACCTGGCAAAGAACAGCATAGAACTCTGGCAGTTGAAATATGGTGAAAAGTTGGCAAACAGATAACAATAAACTCATTAACCGTTTGTAACATGTTGATTGTATCATTGCTTGATAAGTCTGAGAGTGTCCGCATAGAAAGGTTGCAGTTAATAAACCTAGTGAATGTTATCCATAAAGCTGTCTGTTATTATATTTTGCTCTCAATAAATGCCTTTTAAAGGAGTTTTGATATTAATATTAATACTTACGTAAACACCTGAGAGTACCGAAATCCCATCGTCCATTTGCTAGACATGTTACTGTAGTACCACCTTGTCCTGCAGCACCATCAATTACATAGAATGATTTACATGTATATGTAAATGAACCAATACCCGCCTGTGTACTAGTAGTTGTAGGTGTCTGCATGCCATCACTAACTTCTGGTACACCACAGTCAGTTACTGATATAAAAAAAACCCCAACATGGTGATCTTTCATATATTTTAAATTTAAACAATAAATCAGTATTAGTAGTAATACCATAGTTCATTAATGTCTGCTTCGTGATGTTATAGAAAAGAATTTGTGATGTTATAGAAAGGAATTAATCGGTCCTCTATTAATAGAATTACAAAAGAATCAATGAATGATTCATTTCATGGGGGTTGTACGGCCGAATGGTTAGCACAGACGCACTGTATCATAAGTTCAGTCATTCAGTCAACTGGCTTTGTTTCAATCCCCCAGTTATAGGTGACAAGGAATAGGGTCACCTGTCCAACCTCGTGGATTTTTCTGGATCCTCCGGTTTTCTCCCATTGCTAAAAACCCCTATGCGCAAGAGAATTAATGAAATAAGATTGAACCACATGTTGGTCCCGAAATGACCTAGTTTGTGTCGAGTGGATGTTAAACCACATTTTTCTAACATTTCATGGTTATCAAAACAAGGACACAAGGGAGGTAACTATGGATACCTTACAATTGTTGACCAAGAAGATTACTTTATGTCTGTCTACACATAACAGCTACAAATGACAGTCAGGTTATGGGTTAGCAGACGGAAACTACCTAACACTTAATTAAATTGATATTAAGATAATATATTTATCTTACCTCTACAAGTAAAGTCTCCATCAAGTTTATAAGTCTGAGTACTGACATCGTACACACACTGTCGATCGTTAGAATAAGCTGGTACTCCAGCAGATCCGGAACAAAATACACCTACATTGGATTTATAGTTTACAGATGAAGGAGGTGATACAGATGGAGCATTAGTTCCTGTAGGCGGGGTATAATTACACATAGCCGCTACAAAATATAAAACAAAGAAAATGAGAATAAGATTATTTATAGAAATGCAAATGAAATGAAATAAGATTGAACATCCTACTGTTTTGCATCAAATGCTATTGACGACAGATGTTTCGGCCAATTTATCCAAATGTCAATGGGTTCTTTACAAGTGCATGCCAACATGTACATGGAACCTTGATTTTTAGCCCCATCAAAATGACTATATGCTGCTCCAGGCCATAACCCTAGATACCACATCTTTGGAAATTTCACAAAGGCTACAATTTGTGTTGCACTTTTGTAATATTAGTAATAACGCCTGACCTAATAATTTTTGACAATCATAGACTGACCCAAAAGACCACTGTCCAGAAGCTGACCTTACAGTTTTTCACAATCGTAGACTGACCAAAAAGACATACAAATTAAAATGATTGAAAATTACCTGTGCATGAAGGAGTGCTTGACCACTGTCCAGAAGCTGTACACTTTATATTACTCTGTCCAGTAATAATATAGCCAGGATCACATCGTACTGTTATCTCATCATCATAGAAATATCTTGTTGTTGACGGACTAATATAACCGTTAGGTATATTAAATACTGAACACGCTCTTCCTAAAATCAGACCAAAAAATTGTAAAATTTTGACCATAGCACCATACGTGAACCTGCAGCATAAGGAAACCTCCAAGCTTATATATATTTTGACAAGAATTATGAGCATTTTATTGTAAATCTTTACTTGAAAGAGGTACTAGGAGATAAAAATTAGAACATGGTGTAAAATTGTAAATAACATTGAATACATTGTTTAGGTTGTGACATTGACAAGTAACGCCAAACACCCAAAAGTGTGGAAAAAGATTTAAAACATATATCAGAACTATATAAAACAAATAAATTGTATTTAGTAGATTTAGTACCTCTTCATATTTTGTACATAGACTGTATCAGATTTATATTTAGCAACGTCTACAGAAAAGCTACTTACGTAAACATGTATGATTAAAGTAGAGTGTATCACCAAATTTAGTTCCTGTTTCTCCTGATGGTATCATATAACCTTGTTCACCATTAGTTGTAAATAGGAAATAACCAGTTGGACAATTACATGTATAACTCCCCATTGAATTACTACATGTATGACTACATCCTCCACTACTTGATGCACATTCATTTATATCTGTTAATATAATTTAAAGATACATTATAGGAGATTAGATAAATAAAGAGCTGGCAAATCTAACTATAGTAGTTAAAAAGAGGTAATGTAACAGAAATTTGCTGAAAATTCCAGTCAAAGTGATCCACTCTGAACCGAGAATTTGGTGATTGAATTTTCAGCCTGACGTCGATCATCGCTCAAGTTGGTACGATAAAAAAACAGTCTTGATTATTCATTTCATGGTTAAATCACGAATGATTGATATAATGCCGAACCCCAGTTCTCTTCATTAAGCTTTAAAAAAAAAAAAAATTATCATACATATCTTTCATTGTTTTTACAGTATCAAAATTTGGAGTAAGTTATTTTCACTAGCAAAATTTAAAATTATTCATTTAGAAGAACAAGTAACCTTACCATCCTCTAGTATAATGAATAAGCTTAATATGAAGAAGTCCTTACCTTGACAAGCTGATGTTCCTGTAGCTCTATATCCATCTAAACATTTACACACGTAAGATCCTATTGTATTTACACATTGTTGTATACCACATGTACTACTATCACTACACTCATTAATATCTAGTATAATACAGAAATTAATATATCAACAATCTATATAATCATTCTTATACGTCTACAAATAATAATAGAATTAAACAACAGCTGAAGTCCTAACTGACTCTCTCTTTTAATTAAAGATATATTTTGGGTACTGGTATCTTAAATTTAAAAGAAATAAATAACACTCTCAACTTGAAAGCATAATTTTGCAGTCTGTATTTGGAAAACTTTTCTATATCTTAATTTCAAAATTCATAAATAACATTCTATCAACTTACCAACACAACTGCGTAGAGTTCCAAACGTTTGATCTTCCCCACATGCCATGGCTTGTGTACCAGAGAGAATGAAACCAGGCTTACATGTTATGGTCAGCGAATCACCAAAATTTGCTACAGCCTTACCACCACCTATCTGAGCATCTCCATTAGATATCATTGGTATAGGACAGGATAGGACTATAATAAAATATATCAAATATAATATTATCATATAGAAAATTTCCAGTTACAAAATGCACAAAACATAATTCGAAACAGTAAGTGTTTATCTCTAATTTGGATTAAGGAATATATGAAGGAATTAACGAACTAACTGCAATTCTATGCCAAACAACCATGACTGCATATGACTTGGAGTGTATGAACTGAGAGGCTTAAATACTGACCAAGTGGCAGTGAATTTATTACACCCAGACATACTTTATAGCTTAACATCTTATCAACAGGCTATTACTTTTTATGGTTAAGAGAATTTTGCCCAGAAAGCAATGATAATGTTTCGTCAAAACAATACTTTGAGACCAAAAATGATATTTTTTTTAATTCTTTGTTACAGTCCCTGATGCTTCTCAGCTAGTGATCAGGTTCCAATATTTTATATGAAACACCAGTGGCTAACTATACAACAACTGTGACCCCATGTGGTATTATCCAACTCTTATCTTACCTGAACAAGTTGGTTGTGATGATGTATAACTACCATTATAACAAATAGTAACTGGTGAACCTTGTAATTCATATCCATTATTACAACTATATGTTACTATAGAACCAAATGTTGTACCATCTCCATTCTCTGTCTTTAGTTTAATTACTGGTGCCGTAGCACCTGGTAGTGCTGTACATGTTGAGGCTAGAAAGAAATGGTATTTATATATAATTTCTCAGCTATACAAGACAAAAGTAATAATTGAGCTTCACAAATTTCTTTTGTTTAGGACAATAACAGATGTACAATAACTCAGTCAAATTTTACATCTTAAAAAATATATGTCTGATGCTGAACTGTTTGTCAAACTTGACTGTCTCATCCGATTAATATGAAACTAGTCTGAATAATGCATATTAATTTCAAGCAGAACAGATGACAACTTGCTTAAATAAAGCATTCACAAGATTTTACAAAGTGAGCAAGAGCAGTAAGTCTAGAAGTAATTAACAAAAATTGTTGAAATGTGTCACACTAATCTGAATAATGGATATACAACCACATTTCTTCATTTAGACATATACAGGCAAGGCCAAATCAAAGACGATTAGCCACATTCACATACCACAAAAGAAACCCTGACAAATGTCCTTTCATTCTTGTTGTCCTTTTAAATGAAGAGATTAATTATGATGAACTTATCCAGACCTGAACATTAGGCATCTAGAATATGATTGTAGGACATAAATGAATGAAATATCGTTATAAATTATTAACCTTGGCATGTTGGTAAGTTGGTCCATTGTCCGTTTATATTACATGTAGCTGTTATCTGGGTATCTGGTATATAACCATCAGTACATGAATAAACTACAGTACTCCCATACCCTACACCATTTCCTGATATAACACGGGCACCACTAACAGTTGGTGGAAAACCACAATAATTAGCTAGAAAACAGAAAACATTTCATTCAGCAATATCATCCTAATAACCATATCAGACATGCTTTTCTATAATTTTTTTAAGTAAATTATGTTAGATGTAGGTTGTTAAATAATTTTACACATACCTTCACAACTTGGTATAGCACGGACATTCCACTGTCCACCAAATAAACATTTCATTTGAACAGTAGTTCTATTATATAATTCTAGAGTATCAAAATGGTAGCCAGGTTTACATGATATATCAAATGTAGAACCAAATGACTGATCAGATGATGATTGTAAGAAATTAGAATTAAAATTGGTAGCAGGACAACCTGAAATTAAAAAGAATGAATAATAACATTATAACTATGAAAGTCATGGTGTGCATCATTCACAAACTCTACACTATTTATCTGAATCACGTCTCTAATTATCTGTATTAAGGCCCATTTGATTAAGATACAGATCTATATTTTGTTTCTTTTTTTATACTTATAGTTTATACTTTTTATATATTGACAAATTTCAAATACCAAGGTCGAAACCATTGTCTTTATATGTTGCTTTAAATTTTGTTATATTGTATTAGGTTGAAAACATTGAGAGAATACTCTTCAAAATGTCACCTAAATAAATCAGTAGCTGTTTTCCATAAGTATGTGTATAGTTTATTTTTCCACTTCAATGATGTGTGTCAAGATACAGATGTCTCAAGCAATGAGGCTAGAGGTTGAAAAAGCAATATTTAATTGTTACTAGAAACTGACTGTCTAATTCTATTTTTCGACTAATTGCATCAACTATACATCTGTCGCAAAATAGTCCACTTTAAGATGTAAAAATTCCTAGGCTATAAGAAAAAAAATTTTCTACACTTCATCCCTTGTAAATAATCTGAATAAACTCGAAGTATCAGGGAAGTTTACACAATACTAAATACAACTCTGTAATAATGTATTTAAGGCAATACATACCAACAGAGAATTTAGCCATAAATCCCTTTTGATTAATGATGGAATTGGTTTTTAATCGCAGGAATAACAATCCATTGTTTACAGAGATAGGGCCAGGTGCGGTGCTGCCAGAGAATCCTGAACCACTACCATGAAGAGCTGTTCCACTATCGTCTGCAGAATTATATACCTAAAAATATATCAAAATTCTTTTCATTTCCAGTGACTTTTTTTCCTTGCAATAAAACCATCCACATTCAAGTTTTATCGGCAGTGTACTATACTGATTGTATCTCTCTTCACAATCCTATCTATAACATTAAAACAGATTTGCCATATTATAACCAGTCTACAAATGATTTGTAGCCAAGTCTAATAGATTCAGTACTTTATGGTATACTGATTCAATTATTTTTTTTTATCACAGTCTGGATGCAATACCTCACTTACTGAGACAATTTCTTTCTAAAAGCTTATTATGAGGTGCAATTGGAAGCCCCTACATATTGAGATCATGCAAACTTTCTAACATGAGTTAGATTTTGCAAGTATTTGAAACTCAGGTCAGAAGTAAACTAAACAACTGGTAGATTGGCCCTCACCACAAAAGATGGAATTGAAAAGTTTACTAATATTGCTTATCGTAGTACTTACTGTATTCACTTTTATATTTAACATTAATACATTTTCTCATAATTACCTCAAGAAAATCATCTGCATTTAAGTTAAACTGGGGATCGAACATCAGAGTTACTTCTCTTGGAGGATTAGGCCTGATTAACCAGGTACATGTTTGATAATTTGGATAGTTAACAATACCATAACCAGGTGATGACAGCATTTCACTATTACTACTGTATTCATAATTACAGCCTGTAAAAATAAAAAACATTCAATAAATAGACATAAAAGATTGGAGGAACACTTATCCGGTTTTCAAACTGCAACGTACTGATTGGTGATTCTGAAATGAGGGTTCCCTAATACTGATAAATAGATCCACTAAATAGATCATTTTGTATGATGGCTGCTTTTTTGACAATACATATCAGTTTGTATAACATTAGTATCAAGTGCCCTACTGTTCTCCTCCTTCCTGCATCACTATACAGTGTTATACGCGAATGTGTACATTGCACCTTGGTTTCTGAACCCTCCGTCCTGCATCACTAACAAGGGGGAACCATGCCAGAAAATCACGATGAACTTTCTTGGTTAATGCAGGGTTTAAACATCCGACCTCCAAACTAGCAAGCCAGCATCATAGCCACCATGGCCCCCAGTTTATTAGATAGCTACATTATTAAGAATATGAACACTTATAGCACTTTATCCACTGATCTACTCTAAACATATACAGAACACAAAAACAACATGTCATTTACATATAATCAATAATCATGATGTCCTTATCATTATTTTCAAATTAATATGACCAAGAAACATATCAATTAATAACAAATATTTCGACTAGTAAAAGGTATTGGTCAAATAGTGAGGAGTATTAAAATTGCAGTTTGACTCACCTTGTGTGTATTGAAACTGGAAGCCAGTATGCTGTTTATTAACATTTTGACCAGTCTTAAAGAAAACATGTAGAGAGTCACCAGTTGAGGTAACATAATACGGTCCACCATCAGATGTAAATGTGGCTAGCAAGGGAGAATCAACTGTAGCACCATCTCTTACTTCGATAACATCTCCTTTAGCTAAATCTAGACCGATATTCTACAAAACAAGAAGACTCAGTTATCATCATGCTAAATAATATAATGTTACAATGATATTTGAAATGACTTGACTCATTTGATCAAAGTAAAAATGAACTTATCAACTTTATGTTTTGCTTTATTACAACACAGTTAAAGACAAAAAACAAATTTCTTACTTTAAGGGTGACAACTTCTCTTAATGGTGATTTGATGATCCATACAGATTCTTGGTTACTGAGATATGGTTGTGGAAATAACGGTTGTGACAAGGTCTGTATAGCAGTAGTAGCCATAAGTTGGACACCAGATGGATTAGCACTATGAGCAACTGAAAATTGTAAACAAAAGATTAAATAATTTTTCTTACATGGGTAAATGAAATATCTCCTTTTTTGCACCATGAAAGTGACAGCGAGTCTCTGGTATATTTGCTACTGGATTTAATTTTTTTCGTCTCATGATATGAACATGTGTTACACACAAAAAATGTAACCTACTCAAAACTTATACATTATTTTGGTTGCAATTAGGGTTCTTGAGAAGTGGAAATATAGATGCTTAGACACAACTCTGTGAGCTCAAATATATTTCATACTTAGTCCAAAGTTAAGAGTTAAGCATACCAGAAGTCTTCAATTTTTACAAATTACCATTAAAAAGTGAATTAAAAATAAATTTTTGACCCTGCTATTGGATAGCTTCATAGGTATATTTGTGAGAATGCAAGTGTTCCATAACAAGTATGGAAGACTGTGTATTAAACAATATTTCTATACTCTATAATGTATCGCTGACAAGCTCACTGTGTACCGGTATTACACGTGTATGTGCTTTGTACACTGAAGTATATGGAATAAAGATGTATATTCAAAAATACCTGAAGACCAGCTTCCTTGGAAACCTGTTAATGTACCACTGGCATCTGATGTAAACTGCACTATCATAAAGTTACTGGTGCTGACGAAGAAAGGTTGTGGAAAACTAACAAGAAATCCTGTTATTCTGTTGAGTCTTACAGACTTCATTACTGTCTTACCACCACCATATATGGTTATAAAATCTTTATTTTCTTCTATACCTAATGATGACAACTATAAGGCAAAGTTCAATACATTACAATATGAAATATAGAAATAAATAACATGTAAAATTACACAGGACTCTTTACAACTACACTACATTAGTGAGCATGATTCTATTACACAGCTGTGAATAGAATTCCAGTCAACAATAGTCACTACCCTTGAAGTCATTAGAATTGCTTTTAGGTTATGAATAATCGTATTTACTGTTAACTTATTGTCCAATGTTTTGAATGTTACTATTTGATTGGTTTTGTTTTCAGTTTCATATTAATAAAGTTGTTAATACACTTACATCTAAACGGACATTGGTTCCTATTGGAGTTTCAATTGTCCAACTACATGATAAATTATTAGCATAATTAGCTGGAAATCCTGGAGAGGAAATTTGACCTGTTCTTCCAGTAAGGTATTGTACACAACTGTTAGCTGCAAAATAGCACCATATGTTAAATAATATAAAACAGTGCTTACATTGATTTTATGAAGCATAATAATTAATACACATTATTCATAACAAATCAACAGAAAAATTCACTTTTAAAATTTACAACTTGTACAAATTCAATTCAATATGAGTCAACTTCTTGGTCACCCTGTTTTTACTAATCCCCTCATTATGCATGTAACAACTGGACTGTACCAATATGTAATAAAATTATATAAATATTGATTGCTGTCAGCTCCAAAAGGTGAGCCTGCAAAAACAAGAGATGTACCTAGCCTTTAATGTACATTAAAATCTAAAGTATTAATATTGCCCATTTTCACAGTCAATTTGAATAAACCAATTCCTAAAATAACCATACCTGCTGCACAATTCCTTTCATCTGACATATCGCCACAATCATCTTGTCCATCACATACCCACTGACTATTAACACATTTACCACTCAAACACTGATGACTTCCTTTAATTGAAGAGATTTCAAAATATATAAATAACAGATTTTATGCTTCAACCGTGCTAGGAATCAATTCTAAACATTATAATATGATGTAAAGTTCCCCAGTGGTAAAATAAATTGGGCTGTTGATTATACATAATAAATTGCCCTTTCCCCATTGCTGTCAAACTGGCAAGCAAAAAAAAGTCTTGTTGCTGTCCTTTCAGCACTGAGATCATCATGTATGCTAATTCCCGATCACCTACAATTGTTTTTCTCTGATATATTAGCAATACACAAACCTGAAGGACAAGCTGGGAGTTGACAAATAAAGTTTTGTTTCCATTCGCAATTTCTGAAGCTCCACCAGTACCTATCATTAACAGTTTTAACATAACCACAAAGAGGCTTGGATATATCTGGTTGATCTGTTTCCCAGAATCCTTCGTATATTGTTGTTGAGCTTCCGTCACTCCATGTGGCAGAAACATTGTTAGCTGCAACATCTTTACGGTTGAAGCCTATAAAACAGAACAAGTTCAAAGATTATTTACATCATCATAAAACCAACTTCTGAATGTAGTCTGCCAACAATTACACACAAAGAAATCTTTATATAAACTGTGATGTTTAGGACAATATCCTTGGAAACTTCCTCAACTGACAAGGAGTATCAACTCCAACTAAACAACAATATTATGTTTATAAGAGTTTAATGCTCCAGGAAATTCATAGATATGCATGATGCATTTTCAGGCAAATTTGGACATTCCTTTCAACAAGAAGAATTAGCTACCCAACAACTTAAATGAAATTCAAACACATGTACCGAGGAAGACAAAGGGAATTTCGTAGTATATTTCAAGTCGTGAAATGACAGGATATGATATAGGCAGTAGCTCGATTTACCCAACTCAAATGAAATTACCCAAATCCAGCATTGATCACAGGAATCTGACCTTCTATCTGTATATACATGCATATACCATGTCGTACCAGACAATATATAATAAAAAAAAGAACAGGAATAGAATGCCTTTTGAAGACTCGATTTTACCTGCTCTCGCTCCCGCTCGTTTTTTTTTTCAACAATTCGTAATACCAGGCAATCAAACCTCTGTCGATTCACTCAGATATGTTTTTCCTTCAATCCAGTCATTTTGATTTGCATAAATACTCCCACAAAACGATATCATAGCCACTTGTTTCCAATATTTACGTCCATTTCCATTTTGTCCTCAACTCCATGCGCTGACGTCACACAAAACACAAATTGTCACCTATTCGACTAGCGACCTATTCAACCGATCCAGCTGGCAACCTATTCAGCGCATGGAGTTGAGGACAAAATGGAAATGAACGAAAATAATGTAAATATTGGAAACAAGTGGCTATGATATCATTTTGTGGGACTATTTATGCAAATCAAAACGACTGGATTGAAGGAAAAACATATCTGCGTGAATCCAGGTTTGATTGCCTGGCATTACGATTTTGTTGAAAAAAACGAGCCGAAGCGAGAGCAGGTAAAATTGAGTCTTCAAAAGGCATTGCTGAATTGCATTCCTGTTCTTATTTTTTTATATTGTCTGATACGACATGGTGTATGCATATATTCGGATAGATCAGATTCCTGTGCATTGGATTTAGATCATATTACCTTAATTTATAACTCTTGATAATTTACCCTTCCTTGTTATTGTGCACAATTGTCCTTTTTAATTTGAAATCACAGCGTCTTATCAAAATCTGATGTTGAAATCACAGTTGAAATGGTGGCTTTGGCCACTTTGGGTAGATTTGTGTATTATTTATTTCCCTCAAACTTACGGTGCAGTATGTTGATCAGGGTACGTAGGGTTAGGGTTAGTAGTGGAAGTCATTACGAATTTCAAATTTATTTGGAAATTGCATTTTGATGGGCATTTTTTTGACGGAACATTAAAATATTAAATTTTTAAAAGAAAAGAACCATGTCCTGTTTAGTTTAGGCCTAGTACCGATGCATTTTAAAGACATTACGTTTTTATCATTTCAACCATGTATGCCCGAAGACATGGTATTAATTATAGCGTAACACTGATAATTCTCATTCATACTATAGTTTTTTTAATAATTTATTGAAAATATGCCGCCATTTTCGTTTTATTTGACAGAATACGCCTCTTTTCATTAGAGAACTGTGTGTTAGAGTAACCTCCCCTACAGTTTTTAATTGGGATTCAGACTGGTCATTATCTCCCTAAAGAATGTCCAATCTATTTGAATATAAATGTAATAATAACGCGTAACCTATTCTGGTCGACTGCGACCAATTTTTATTTCTATTAGATTTAGATATCACTGAGAATGGCCCAGAACTGATTTTCCCTCTCAACGACCGGTAAAATTTTGATTTGCGCTCCTCCCTTTTCCAAAATCCTACACTCACCCTAACTTATTATTGTGTAGTTGAATATATAATAAGCTACATACTTAGTACGTGTGTATATATATATTATTATATTTTTTTCGACAATCAATTATGTTCTAAAAATCTACAAATAAATTATAATTAAATTCAAATAAACCTGCTTACCTATCCAAAATTCGGATAATCCTTGGCTTTTGGCGAAAGTTCCAATTTCCACATTGGATTCATAATCTCTTATATCAGGTAAGAACGCCCCATCTCTGAAAATAAAATGTTTTGTTTTGTTTTTTTTTAATCTGAGCAGCTTTCTATGCCATACACTGTGTTGTGTGCGATACATTTTGCTTTGACACCTACTACTATTTCCATTGTCTTTACAATTTATTTGTGTGTGTAATTTGCGACATCACTTCATTTACAGATATGTAAATTTACCTTTGATGTATAATAGCTATAGAAGTAAAGTTACAGCCTAAAAAGGGTAAAAATACATAATAATTTTAACAGTGTGTAGGTTTGTGATAGGTATGTATATATATATATATATATATATATATGGAATTTTATTAATTTGTAAGATATAACCCGGTGAATAAAAACTACAAGACATTATAATATAATAATTATATTAGTTCTTGATATAACGTAAACTTACTGCTGACACAATTGTAAAGCACCATCCCATGTTAATTTATCTGTTGTTGAACTTGCTTTAAGACATTTTACATCAGATAGAGTCCACCCTGAAAAGATTAAAAAAATATATCTTTATGATTAGGTTCAGCTAATTTATAAAATCAAGTTTTTCCTTATTTCAATCGATACTGATCTAATACTACTACCTGTATGTATCTATATGTAGCCTACATTGTAATATATTAGTCCCACTCAATACATTGCGCAACCAATACATTAGATAAGTTATTGGATGAAAATATCGATATTATGAATTTCGGTATCTAAATATTTTGTACGATATTACATGCATAATTAATGATGCTGGCTGTCGGTAGTTAACAGCACTATATACGAACCGTGCAGTAGTAACTGACAATACAAAAGTTAATGGTCCCGATTGTAAGTCTCGTTGTGGATTTATAAGCTAACGGTCTCGTGTAAATGAAAAAAATGGATACTATAAATCCCTAATATATTTAATATACTTACCATTTGGACAGACGAGATTTACCGGACCCTGCAAATAATAAGAAAATCATTATTCAATAATGCACACGGGATACAATTACTGTATATTACTGAGTGAATTTTCGGATCGGGTTCTCGTGCTTAGTGTTATTATATCATCCGAAACGTTGTTCAATAATGAATTATTATAATTATTCCCTTTGCATTTCCGGTTAAATTAACGAAATACATTAAAAATATTTATAAAATGTTAGTCTCGTTAATTTTATAACCGTCCGTATATACATTGTATAGTTATAACCACAGCTTTCTATTTCAATGCATTACTAACTTCACAGTGGATACTTATACGTTCCGGTGGAGCGGGGCACTTTTCGCCACCTTCCTTTGCACATGGGCCGTCAGTTTTGATGGCACCAGTTACCTTTTAAACACGGCTATCGTTATATTGAAACTGAATTCCACTTTGAAACACGAATCAGTGGTTTCGTTATATTGAAACATTTGATCTCAAATTGATATACAAGACAATTACATTTTTATACAAATCTACAAATTTTGACTATATGCTATATACTTTATTTAATAAAATTCATGTATTATGGAATCTGTGAATCGAATAATGAACACGCCAATTGGAATGCTGTTAAATTTCTGCACATACATGGTGATAAACTTTACTTGTTAATTGAAATGTTAGATGGGCGTATTATTGAACAATGATGAGGCAAAAGTGGTGATATACTGAAAATATGGCCGATCAAGCGAAGAAATTGGTCAATAATTACTGTAACCTTTTATTGCAATACTAAATATAAAAAAATAAACGATTCCAAACTTATGTTGCAATATTCTGTATATAATAAAATAGAATTGTGGCGTCATTTTTTGTCTAGTCAGATTCGGATGTGCATAAATAGCCCATCAATTATGGCTGCTGTCCATTAAAGATTGAATTGACAGATTCATCATTCCCGCTGCCTATACAATATATTATATTCATCAATAGATATACTCTTTATAATAAATGTAGTAATGAATGTCTAAAGTGTATATATGATAAAGCTTGGTATATAATGGAAGAAATGAAAGTAAACAGAACCCACCCATTCCTGTATCTACCACGTTACACTTACATAGAAAAACCCATACACTTATAGTTTGTTTAACCAACTGTAATATTTTTTTTATAATAAGTTTATTTTATTAATCAATGTTTAACCGCATAGATAGAACTTTGGGGGGGGGGGGGGTATCATCAAAGGATTGTAGAGTAGTAGCGTTTTCATAAATGGAAGTCTTATGAAAACCCAAATTCTTTTATGCCAGGTTTTATACTGAATGTAATTGTGAATACATCAAAGTTAAACTAAATAACATATCTTAAAATAACTTATTCTTAAACGTTTGTTTTATTGCATAAAAATGCCTCTTCAAATATAGCAGTAAATTGATCCCCCACAATTAAACCTTTCCATTCATGAGCCGATGTTTTTATTTTAACTGTTTATGGAAGTCTGTTATTTAAAGACAGTAAATGCCATGAATTGCGAGGGCTGATTGACAAGTTCTACACAGGTAAAGGATAGATCAATTGGGTTGACAACGTTTGCCATCAACCAGTACAATCATTGAATGGACCATAGACATAAGGGCTGAACCTATATAGTATTGACAGTTGGAATTCGATACAAGACTAGGCCGTAGTGCCGCTGTCTGGCGTATTCGGGTCTTCATTAGCCCAGTTTGGAGCAGAACAGTAGGATGTTAAACCCAATTTTATTTCATTTTAACCGCTAATTATATTCAACGAGAAAGAATAACCTTTTTTTTTTGTTGGAGCACATATAAAAATTAGCCTATTCTCTTACTGTAAGTTGGGTTTTGTTCTGCCAAGAAAGGCACCATGATCATTGTACGAAATAAGAGCCCATATATCCGTAAATGTTGTTGTCAGTTGAACTACATGTATGTGTACTCATCTTTCTCTTTACAATATCTTTGATATAATAGTGACGCCTATAATTCGTCACGTCTTTTAAATAAAGAGATGTTGGGCGTTTTATTTTACATGAAATACATATAATAGTTCAATTTATATTATATATATCAAACAATATATTTAACACACGGTACTAAATATTCATTTTTCTAATTAACCAAAAATGTTACGTCTATAATATTCAATATATTGTTTTACATTCCCATGCAGTTATTCCGTGTACTATATACTGCAAATACCAACCCAGACCTTATATTATAGCACTGTTTACCTTTCTGTGTGATATTGTATTATGTAGTACTTCCGGCTAAATTGTTTAATATATTACTGTCAGGTATGATATTATTCTCCAGGCCATGTCGTATGATCTTAATATACTCACAGGTCATATTGTATGATATTACACTCACTTGTCATATTGTATCATATTATACTCCAAAACCATATTGTATTATATTATACTCACAGGTCATGTTGTATGATATTATACTCACTTGTCATATTGTATGATATTATATCGGATGCTATTAATATACTCCAGCTCATGATATTATGATATGATATTAATATACTCACAGGTCATGTTGTATGATATTATACTCACTGGTCATATTGTAAACTATTATACTCCCAGACCATATTGTTTGCTATTATACTCAGAGGCCATGTCATATTGAATATTATACTCCCAGGCAATTTTGTATGATTATATACTCCCAGGTAATTTTGTATGATATTATACTCCCAGGTCATATTGTATGATATTATACTCCCCAGACCATACTGTATGCTTTACCCCCTGGCCAAATTATATACTATATTAATCCAATGCCTTATTGTATAATGTACATTGCTTCTCTAATATCCCAACATACCATACACCGACTTGAAATTATAAGTTTAACTATTTCTTATTCATTCATACATTCATCACGAAATATGCCTTGAGCGTATAGAAAACAGGCACGAATTGTAAACAATGAATACTCTACACATAAAGAAAACTGGTATATATAGCTATTTATAAGGATGCAACGATAGTTATAACTTCTCTTTACCAACGTAAATTACAAAATATAAAACGGGTTTCAATGTTTAACATCGAGACTCACTCCTCCATGGTCCATACATCCCGGATAATTTAATAAAGTCTAACTGCATTCTCGATACCCAACAATATTGTCCGTAATGGAAACAGATGTACAAATTTTGGTTTTGTTATGTTCCTGCAAGCATGCGTAATTTAGAGTTTGTTCGATTTAGATAACAAGCTTTTTTTGTTTAGGTAATGCTTTAGGTGATTAATTAGACTTGTATTTGTCATTAATTTGTCATTTATTAAACGGTTTGTAATTATGGCTTGATAAATAAGAATATTGTATGATTTTGAATAGTTTGATATTCTGACAACATTTGTTTTTACGAGACGGTGCTGTTTGTAAACGAACAATATCAACTCATCGAATTGTCATTCATTCTTTAAATAAATTCACGGTTACTACCTTGGGCTATTTTGTTAATAACACAACAAAATTAAGCCCCCTTTTCGAACTATAAAAATGTCCAGTCTTTTCATCTGCACAAATTGGTTTTGAATACCAAGAGTTCAGCACACCGTGGACAATATTTAAACAGTATTTTAAGTCTTCATGCTAGGCTATTTATAATAAAGAGTGGGAGACAGGGGGATAATATGTTTGTTCATGCTCTGATAATTCTTAAAACTAAAAGTTGTTGATTTCGCTAAATATTTAAAATATGTCAATAGTCCTTCTCAAGCAGACACATATGGTTTTAATGCCGAGATTGATTTAATTGTGTTATAAATCAGCAATCAATGACCAATCAAAGCTAACTGATTGGTATCAAACTTATACATATTATTTTTATTGGCTTACATTTTTAAGAGATCACTGGAACACAGCATACGAAATCGTTCATGCATATTTGCATGCTTGCTACTTCAGTGCGTTTTTACAGAAAACCATTTGGTTATGCATATTTATAAAGACGTAACTTATTATTCATGTCTTCACCAAAAATCAGTAGGAAGGTCTTTTTATTTCATTTCTTCACCAAAATTCTTATTATCGTCCATTAAATAACAGGGGGCATATTTTCATTCAAAGCAACGTTTCGAAATGTCTTAAAAATATCTATATAAATTCTTTAATTTCGTGCATAATTCTTGATAAATACTAGTCATAAACCATGTAATGTATACAAAAATATACGCTACATATATCCATATTGACACATCGTTCAAAGTTTTGCCTTGGGCTATACTCAAGATAAATCTTGGCATGTTAATGTCATTGTTTTACTCCTAAATAATGATAAATTGCTCACAAAAAACAAATAAAGTAAAAACATAACGAAAGTCTTAAGACAATAATGATCTCCTTAAAGTGTATGTAGCACCGTAATTTGGCTAGATCGTAAATCGGGCCATATGCCATTCCTGGTTAGGGATCATTTGGGAAAGAAAAATTTACGGGATTATGATAATTATGCTGTTACATATTATCAAGATCGAGTTAGCAGTTAGATCATAATAGACAATTTATCAGATGGCCCAATTGCCTCCTAATAGACATCGACACACCCGATCTGATGTATGTAATTGATTTTATCTGAGGATAGTAAGATTGCTCAGTTATAATATCAGACTGAAAGAAAACGCAGCAAACGTCCCCACCTATATACTCAATACATTTATTCGTTCTTTCTTAGTGTTAATAAAATCCTTAATAAATATGTGTGACTGAAAAATCACAATATTGTCATAAAAGATGCCCAGCATTCATACAGCGGTGGTGTCATAACGTTACCACTATAGTGTTCATTATTGACTCTCCTTTAAATTCGCAACACAAATCATAAATGATGCATAACTTAAAAAAAATAATGACAAATTATAGAGAGGATGGGTGTATGTCAAAAAATAAATAAATGTATATGATGATATAATGCATTATGACGTTGTTGTTTAATACATTATACGCCTTATACCGTGTACTACTGAAAATTTAATGTATTCTTCAAGACCCCATCAAGCTTATAAGTCAATTCAAGATGCAAGAGAACAGTTAAAATGTTTTTAAACTCTGACGACTTTAAGAATTATTTTTTATAGAGTGTGTGTGGGGGTAGGGTGGGGGAGATGGCCGAATGGCATCATAAGTTTTGTCATTGAGTCAACTGTCGTTTCGATTTCCCGGATATACATGACAAGGAGTAGAGTCGCTTGTCTAACCTCGTGGGTTTTCTGCGGGTCTCCCGGTTTCCACCCACTGCTAAAGCCACCAGATACCCACTCGCAAGTCAATTAATGAAATATAATTGAACCATATTTTAGTCCTGAAATGACCTAGTTTGTATCGAGTGGACCTTAAACCCCATTTCTCCATCCCTCTATTTATACCATTATATACTCTTGCACAATTTATACTCTTTGAAGCTCTACCAAGCTTATAAATGAATTAAATATAGATGAAAACTGTTCAAATGGTTTTTAACTCGAGCAATATTAACCATGACCAAGGGCCACACCCCTGATTACAAAACATGAGAAAATTAATGTGTAGAACTAAATGGATCAAGTCATATATAAAAGCTATATTTTGTATAATAGAATATATAACACACCTTGTTGAATATTATAAATCATGGGATTTTTTTTAAAAGCAAGAAACACCCTCTAACAACGTCATAATCTTGCTAATCCAATTCATTATGTTGTATTCGAATGCATGTATACGATATTAGCCCAATAGGTACTAAAATTCAACTTTCCAGTTTGTCCATAAGCTAGGCAAGGAAAACAAACGGGTTTGAACGTCTTACTGTTCAGCACTAACCGGGATAATGAGATGGATATACACCATGTAGTATGATATGAGGACAATTTAGCATCAAAGCCTACTCTTATCACAATTTACAACTCCCAGGGAATATTTAATAGCATGCCATTTTAAAAGCCAGGCAATTTTTTTAGCTAGAAAAATGTAGAAAGACAACCGTATCTTGTAAAATGCAATTCTGGAATCGAACACTTTCAGGGGCGGATCTAGGAATTTTGAAAAGGGGGGGGGGGGGCGCCGCAAAATGAGGGCACTGACCGCGGAGACGGGGCAAGTCAATTCAAGAGCTATTTGGCTGATATTTTAGTCTAAACGTTCTAACAGAGCCTCAAAATCGAGCAAAAGAGCTAGTTGAAAGGCACTTTCAGTAGTAAAAAAAAGGCACTGTCGAAAATTAGGGGAAGGGGGCGCCCTTTGCGCCCGCCTTTGAATCCGACTCTGACTTTAAACAACCACCAACTGATATGAGTTCTCATAAAGTCCGTAAGCGACATTTTGAAATTTTGATGTTTTTATACGACACATTTGAATCAGCTATTTTATGTTACATTACTATTACATTATATATATCGTAGTATATATATATTCTTCCTGTAGAGGGTTGTGTGTGTGTGTGTGTGTGTTTTTTTCTTAGATATACAAATTATGTTTTAAAAATTTAGATCAAGATAACATTCGGATGAACTTATGTCTTAATTCATAAGTGAAATGCTTTTTTAAATGAAAATCTTAACCTGTGAAATAGAAGCAATGAATTGAGTATTAGCTTACTGGGGATCGTGATCAAATAGATATATAGAAAGAACCCACTGTCCACGGTTGTAATAATATACTTATACCTGTACTCGCATAATGGCCGCACAATAATTCAGTCAAGACTTGAATGTGTGAATAACAATGTGTGATACAATAAGTTTAAATATAGGTAACAGTAATAATATCTACTAGGCCTTACGGTTTGCCAGTTTTGTTGTTGCCACATGCTAACGTAAAACAAAGTTGAATAAGCCTATATTTTATTAGAATGGTGTTTACGATTTGAGTTGACCCACCGACAACCAAAATACAATTATTCAATAATAAGATCTTTGTTTCCTAAAGACTTTGGCAACGAAATGCAGAATAAAATCTTTACGTTAGCCGATTCAACCAATGTATATACGATTAGATATCTGCGCTGAAAACAAAATTTCAGGCTGTGATGTTGCTGACTTCCGCGTGCTCTAAGGAAAAGACATTTTAATTTTAATTGTGAAGTGATTTCACTAGCACCATCAGAGATAACACATCTGATCTTAAACATTCCTTTTATTTATGCCACTGAATTTTGAAAATTTACAATAACTATTATCAGAAAAAGTTGTATATAGCAATGCGTTTGTGTAAGATACGATACGATACAAAAAGTGCTGCCGTGTCAAAATTAATCTCCCAGTATCTCCTTTGACTAGCAGTTACACTCACGTATTTTATGTTCATGTTTTGTAATATGATAGTCACGTGTAAATTCGTCCATTCATAATTAACCACCTAACCATGCCCTGCTTTATTATAAACATATGTTTACTTATATGCGAAAATAAATATCATAGTATATCATAAATTAAAAAATTACTTACCTGGATTGCGTGTGCTGTTAATGTCAATTTCGCAAAGATGCCATAAAGTATATAAATAAGAATTTCCATCTCCATGTATATAAAACAATCAACGTATCATATCCTATGTTATATATATATACACACACACTCCAGGTGAACAAGTTATGATGTGTTATTTAATAAACAGATAGTGTGAACGCAGGTGTAGGAAAACACGAAAATAACAAGACGGTGTCCTTGTTGTCGATTTACTATATTAACTAACACAGTCTCTTCTTTATAACAATATTAAATGTACTGGAAACACCCCATAAACTTGTCCCGTTATACCTGGTTGATTACGGGTGTTGGCTGTTACTGTGCAGGCAGGCTATGGGCCATCTATAAATATGCTCTCCTTCAAACTTGATCTGTTTCATTTTATTCCATTGAGCCGTGTGTATGCGGTCACGCCTTGCTGTGCCTTTGTTAAGTCGGCTCTCCCTCTTTTTATTATTATAATACCCCAAACCTTTCACATCTTCATAGATATGGAAAGCTAAGAGATAAGCAAAACAAAACAGTATAAGCTTCTTTAAAATAAAGCCGGCTTGTATTGGGTATTATAAACATAAAGATTTAATTATTATGGTTAAGTATTTATTGTGAATACTCACACAATAAATACTCACCCCTACAGTTTAGTACCGAAATCGTCCCAGGACATTCACCAGTTTCAATATATTATATATTAATGCATAATGAACAGGGAAGTGTTATCTTTGAGTACAATACTTAGGTTATTTGAATATACTTACTTGAAATAACCAGAAATAGTGCAATAAAATTCATATTGAGTGAAATGGGGTGTTAATGCTTTAGGGTTTTTCATTGTGTTCAACGTGTTCTATTATTATGATTTCTACAAGTCATATTCAAAAGCTTTACTTTTTGTATTTAGGGAGGCCTACTATAAAAAAAATTTATGAGCTTTTTTTAAGTGTGCACATTTTTATACAGCAGAAAGAATGTAAGAATCTATGGTATGTCTAAGTGCAACGACGTCATATCTCTGGATAAATATGGATATATTTCCCTTTTTTGTGTGTTAAATTTCATTATTTTATGAACAGATTTGAATTTCAATGCTCTAATTTTATTCCTGATATTATTCTAAATTGATGCACTGCAAAACCACAATTGAATTTCAAAAAAGAAATTTAATTGAAAGTGAGTACTGATTTTATCTAACATTGATGTCACTAATTGACAGAGTGCATGTTTGCTGTAGATAGTTAAAAGAGATAAGCTCTAGCATTGTGGAAAAGATGGATAGTCTATATTTATTATAGTAAAATAGTCTATTGATAAACATTGAAGCGAAACATCACCATTGTAATTTAATACATCCTAGTTTGATATTTGTCAGATTGATTTCATTCTGATGATAGGCCCGTGTTAAATTAAAATTTAAATATAATAGCAATTTACATACCCTTACTAAGAGACACATTGATCCAAAAAATATTAGAATTGGCAATTTATGTTTACACTCGTTTTATTCGATCATTTCATATCGTCATCTTTATATTTCTTAGCTAAATAATAACAATTATGTGTTATGTTCAATATAATTTAAAGTTTAACTTTGTTTCTGTTGATTTTATATCGCCATCTTCATATGTCTTAGATAAATAAAGTAATAATAATTTTGCTATCTATATCATATGCCATATTTAGTAACAGTCTGTATTTTTTTTTTAAATTTTGCTTGTTCGAACTGGATAACAATAGCATTTTAGTCTGATTCGTAAATAAACAGCTTGTCCAGTGTTTTATTTTTCAATTTAAACAATAATTTGATTCGTGTAATAAAGATTGCCAGCAAGCAAAGGTGTTCACGTTTGTATTGGTGTCGAAAAAATGTTAATAATCCCAGTTAGAGCTAAATCCGTACATGGCTTATACGGCATTTGTTTGAATATACCTCATGGGACGTAAAATAAAGAATTCCCGTGAGGTGTCATAAATATAATTCTATTCAAATCAAGTGTCTAGATCGATGTCTTTGTATTTAGATTCTGATAATCGGGATAATTACAATCGGAATACATTACAATGTGATCATTAAAGACATTGTTCTTCATACAACTTGTTGGGAAACTTTGTAAACAAAAATCAACAAGATTATTTAATATAGGTTCGAATCTACAAACAATGGCATAATAATATATTAACAACAATGGCATAATATATTAACCGCACTTCAATTTTCTTAATCTATAATACTCATTTAAAAGAAATTTTATGTGTCTGGACACCTTTTGTATATGGTGAAAGTCCCCCCTCCAAAATTAGACGAATTGATCACAATGCAAATTTCAGTATCAAAACGTCAACGTGTTATCTAAATAATCAATTGCTTACCCGTCTATACAGACAGAATCCAGGATTACAAATTTTGCACTTGTTGCAGCAGTTAGTTGTGTTGTGCACAAACAATTACGTTTCCATGGTTATAGTTCTTTTTTTAAAACCCGATACCTTTAAAGTCTGTTTTGGTGTCACCTTTCTATTTACCTACCTCGCAGATTAAATATACTGTATCCTTTACATAGTGAGGGTGATAGTCCAGCACCATGATTTAGACCAATATGTAACTTATTGTATTTACTAGACCATTAGTTCATGTTATTTTTTCTATTAACAATTAGAGATCGATATATAATCAATCATTATATGACTGATACTATAATATTAAAGCCTTTTAATAAATCGATATAATTGATAGAACATTATTCTTTGAAATCATTCACGTATTTGATAGAACATTATTTGATAGAGCATGTATTCATTTGGTATATTTAGACCCCGTGCTTTCAGGTTGTAGTTTTATTTACACATTTCATTCTAGCAATATTTATAATTGTATTTGATTAAATAGATCAGGACAGGATCTCTTTTAAAATATATCTTTTGGGTTCGGACCAAGATTAATCGTTACGCAGTTATTCCCCTTTATACACGATAAAATACCAGGGGCTGGTTGTTCAAACTGAGTTATTTTAACGATTTCACAAACTCCTGCGGATCGTTATCTTATGATTGTTTCTTTTGTTAAATGTCCGTTAAATTTTTGTGGCTTGAAAGTTCATTTCATTATCAATTAGCTAATGGACTGATTAAAGTTTAATCCAAGAGAAGACTGGTCATTGGCAAATTTTAGAATTTTAAATTCAACTTTACAAAAGTTAGAATTACCAAGTAACTGAAAAAAGTGGGACAACTCGGAACTCGGTTAACAAAACTTTAATATTAAAGACAAACGGCCACAGAACACTAAATATTTCTCCATTGATTTTAATATTAATTCTCGTCACTTAGACCTGCTGTAACTTTTCCCCAAAGTTTCGTTGGGTAGAACGCTTTCTGCCACAGACAGAGCAACGCGTGGCAAACTCTTGACCAAAAGCATGTATGAGGTTCTTCATGAAAAACAAGCTCGAAGTAGAGACAAGTGAACATTCTATTTAGGCTCTACATTTCAACGTCACCAACCTCACAACTCAAGTATCCTTCCGCCCCAAAATCATGAAGATTCACCAAAACCTGACAGAAAATGTATTTTCAAACCCTTTCCTTCGATTCTACACCAAAAAGTTATCAATAGTCGCCATGCAAAAGGGGGGAAAGGGGAAAGGGAGGGAAAGACTAAAAATAACTTTCGCCCTACAAATCGTGGATATTTAGTGATCTGTGTCCTATATAGGGGTTAAACTTCCAAAGGCCTTCTTTTTTATATGCTTCACATATGTTCTGGCAACACACCGGTGAAAGAAAATCAAAATTAAAGAATGACTGCAAAAAGATGACTCTTTAATGTAGATGCTGCTTTATGTACAGCGGTGCAACCCAGGTCCATGGGCCATTTGTGCTAAATTCTTATTAAAGACAGTATTTAAGCTTTGTGAAAAATTAGACAAGTTACAGACAAATTACACAGAAAACACTCATAATCTTGTTTTTTTTTTTCAAAAATATAATTTTTCACTGCCGTGCCATGAAAAATGTACAAAATTTACATGCAACATCTTTCAAAAAACCAATAATTTTACACCTTTTTATACGCCCACATTTTCATGTGGACGTATTATGTCGTCGCCCCTGTCCGTCCGGACGTCCGTCCGTCCACAATTTGTTTGTGGACTCTCTACAATTCTTATCCGATTTTGACGAAACTTGAAATATAGGTTAATCCCCAAAAGATCTCGGCCGCTTTCGATATTGGCATGTATCGGATCAAAACTTCATGTATTATGGCCCCTGATTGTACGAAAAATCACGTTTTTAGCTTGTGGACCCTATAGAGGTCACAATTTTGAACCGATTTTGATGAAACTTGACATGCATGTTTGTAACCCAAAGATCTTGGTTCCTTTCGATATTTGCGGCTATCGGAATGTAATTTCCTGAATTATGGCCCCTGATTGTCCGAAAAATCACCCTTTTTAGCTTGTGGTCCCTCTGGAGGTCACAATTATTATCCGATTTAAAAAACCGTTTGACTATATCACCGTTACACCCTAAGGAGGTTGAGTTCGAATTTCGGGAAAATCGGACCAAAATTGCCATACAAAATGGCCGCCGTTGGTACGCGAATACTGTTAAAAATGGTATATCAAGGTTGTGGACCCTGTGGAGGTCACAATTTTAATTCGATTTTGATGAAACTTGAAATTCATGGTTATAACCCAAAGATCTTGGTTCTTTTCGATATTTGCGCATATCGGATCGTAACTTCCTGAATTATGGCCCCTGGTTATACGCAAAATCCCCCTTTCTTTAGCTTGTGGTCCCTCTGGAGGTCACAATTATTATCCGATTTAAAAAAACGTTTGATTATATCACAGTACACCGTAAGGAAGGTGGAGTTTGTATTTCGGGAAAATCGGACCAAAATTGACAGACAAAATGGCCGCCGTTTGTACGCGAATACTGTTAAAAAAAATGGTATATCATGGTTGTGGACCCTGTATAGGTCACAATTTTAATTCAATTTTGATGAGGAAGGTTGAGTTCTAATTTCGTGAAAATCGTACCAAAATTGCCAGACGAAATGGTCGCCGTTTGTACGCCAATAGTGTAAAAAAAATATGGTATATCATGGTTGTTGACTCTCTACAGGTCACAATTCTTATCCAATTTTGATGAAAAGTCACATTTCTAGGTTGTGTACGGTCACACCATAATCATTGTAGGCTTCGAATTTCATGAATATCAGACTGGAACTGACCAACTAAATGGCTGCCCCCAATACAGTATGAAATACAGGACTTACATAATGATGTAGGAAAAATCACTTTCGGTATTGCTTGTTCTCTATCCATCTCTCGAAAATGTGGGCGTATCCTGCCTGGCAGTGCCAGCCTATCTTTTATATAGCCAGGCTGGCAAGTAATATTAGTGAATGTATCGGGGTGGGGGGGGGGAGCTAGCCGTACGCAAAAGTACAAAACCTTTCTATGATGTTCTCTCAAATTTTATAGAAAACTATATTTGTAGCGTATAGGACTTTTTGCTAGGGGTAACGGAACTTTGAATAACCGGTCTCAATTGAACATCAATAATGTGATGGTATTATCAAAGTAATCCATGAAGTTGCCAACAAATATCGAAAGGAACTATATTTCAAGTTTAAATCGGATAAAACTAATCCGATAAATTTTGTTACTTGTATGAAGACGTGGGCGTATAAAAAACGTCCCAGGTAGGATGTTATGCAATTACACACGCGGCGCCTTTTGAGCAGCGCAAATTGGATCCGATCATCTCTGTGTAAAGGGAGGTAATCAAGCCAGTAATTTTGCTGCGTTTTCAGGTGTAGGTTAAGCTAATTATAAATATACAAATTATTTATTATTATACAAATTACAAACCTAAATTACAGAAGTTCATACAATTCATGTGGCTACTAAAGGTATTTGAATTCAGTAACAACAAACAGCTTTTAATCAACATTTGAATGTAAGCGAATCGGTATGATTTTGACTCGATCAGAGAGAGATCAATAACTGTAATACCATGATATCTAATGATTGCAACGTAAATAAAAGGTCAGCATATTTTTGATTGTTTTATAACCTGTTTCATATTCTCTATACAATGAAAGAAGCTTGATCAGTAAATATTGAGTTAGGGATGTGTATGGTATATATTTATCGGTTATCAGCTTGTCATGCAGTCACTAGAGATGGGATTTTCAATTGTGTGACAGTAGACACGAGTGATAAAAACATATACTAGTGAATTTATGAATGAATACATATCCTGAACATACTTCCTAGTCTTCATATCACTCTCACTGGCGTATGCTGTCACGTCACATAGAGAGCGCATCTGGTTTTTTATTGGTATTTAACGTCCACTCGACACAAACGTCGTCATTTCGGGACTAACACATGGTTTAATTTCATTAAATAAAACTAGCAGTGGGAGGAAACCGGGGTAAACGGAGAAAACCCACGAGGTTAGACAGTCGACCCTGCTCCTTGACACGTACAACCGGGAAATCGAAACCACGCCAGTTGACTGAATGACAGACATTATGATACAACGCACAAGCGCTAACCACTAGACGATCCAACCCCTCAAGTGTATATAGTTGATATATTTAGATGTGTTCCGATATAGTCTAGTCCTCGACGTAGTAATTGTTCCAGTATAGTTTAGTTAGTTTATGTAATGTTGATGTAACTATTTGTTATTCTGTTCCCGTTGTAAATAAACCATATATTTACGAAACTGATTCTGTTATCACTTACAATATAGTGTTACATATACCGGAGTACCAGGCGTAGGGACAGCTGGCCTCACCCCTTGACCCTTTGCCACGGGACGAGGGTTTAAGAGGTCGGGTTTGGTGGGAGGCAGTTGTGTGATATGGGGTTTAACGCCCTACTGTTCTGCCCCAAACAAGAGGTATTATAATCTGGTCATGATAGCCCAGCCCTTAATAGTATCAACAAGTGCGGAACCAGGAATTTTTGCAGGAGGGGGTTTGCCAGGTTTCTGTTACGGAAATCTGCCCTCATCGTCTCTAAATTACATAGGCATACATACAAATTGAGCTTTTAAAACAGAGAAATCATTTTTATACTGATGTAGGATCACTTTGTGATGTAATTTCATTGATGCAAGGAATTATTTTTTTTATGTAGCTGAGCAGGGGTGGGGTGGGGTGGGGGTGCCCCCCCCCCCCTCTGGATCCGCGCCAGATCAAACAATATAACTCAAGGCTATCAGCTCTGCGTTTAAGGCAAATATTATTTGTGTTCATTTCCAGTCTTCATTATTTAGTTCCCAATATTTTGGAATTCGTTATAAGTTCGTGGGGCTGTATCAAAATTCATCAAGCAAGAAAATTCTATCAACAACTGCCTACAATTTTATTTATAAGCATTTTCAGAAAAAAGGTTCTTTGTATTGCATCGCAAAAACATATCTATTCCCATTTTGAAGTAAGTAAACACCACAATACAACCGAAAGCATTTTATTCCAGAAAAGCCCAGTTACAGAAAGAAAAAAAAAGGGGTGGGGGGTAACATTGCCCTAAGAGGCATGTGGTCTAGGCTTCACTTGCTCATACTTATATCATATTCAGACAATGACTACATTACCGAATTGAATCCAATTTAACGCATCTCAAGCACCCCGACCCCATATTATTCTTACCCTTAGTCAAGCAGTACAATGTCTGATAACTCCAGAAAAACAAATTTGAATTCTATCACGATTCTGTCAGAGCACGGGTTTATATAAAACATTGCCCCGCCTCTTTGTTTGCCAGGCCATCTGAAATAAATGCACTACGGACTATCTGTGTGGTTAGAGGTACTATTCATGCCTTACATTATACACATGCTGGGTTTGTCATAAATAAAGAGAGAGCGAGAGACGAAAATGGGGTTTAACCAACGCCGGATTAACCATGGGGCACCATGGGGCACAGGCCCCAGGGCCCACCACATTAGGGGGCCCCCCACAAAAATCTTAGTTGCGCGCCTCGGGCATGGTCGGACCGAGGACTCCAACGGCCGGTGACCTGGTGACGGGGCCCCTCCGATGCTTCGACGGCCCTCCATCGTAAGTCCCTGGGGCCTCCTCAATACATGTGTTGCGATCGACATCCGAGAATTCGGTGTAATCCGATGGTGGGTGTAACACATGTTTTTTTTTATCGGACCGACCATCGTCTAACTCGAATTATCGTATAACTCGAACAAATTACACGTCCCCATCATTTCGAGTAGCGCGAATTTTGCCTCAGTTTTACGTACGATTGTATATAAGCTGTAGATGTTGTTGTTGTTGATATTTGTTGTGGGCATAAGCTGAATTTGATGAGATGCACACCATGATCACACAAAATATTCATATTTCTTGATTAAATCTCGTATTACCATTTTGTTTGTCAAACATCGAGTCCGGATTGGTCGTAACGTTACGGCCTCCATTCATCAAATCATCGTGGGGGTATAATACGATTCCGAATCAAGTAACCCCGTTATTTATCACTGAGCGACTTCAAAATTAGTGCCTGAAATGCCAGGAAATCACGTTTCTGGCCTCCAATTTCTGAAAATTTCTTAGGGGGGGGGGGGGAGAGAAAACACCCAGACCCCCCCCCCCCCCTATGCGGACCTTCGCGCCTTTGGCGCTCGCGGTCAGTGACCAGGGGCCCCCCACATGTTCCAGGCCCCAGGGCCCCCATCATGGTTAATCCGGCGTTGGGTTTAACGTACAGTCGATACAAACCAGGTCATTTCGGGACTAACGTATAGTTTTAATTTCATTTCAATAATTCGCTTCGATTGACGAAAATTGAAAGGAACAGCGTCTATTTGTTCGGGAGGGTGCGAAAACATGAGGTGTGTGCCTGTCGCCATTAGCTCAGCTGGTGGAGAAAAATAGAAAGTTAAGCCCAATTTGATTTCATTACAACTACAACTATTGTGGTTTACGTCCACTCCTACCGTTGGTGATATCGCAGACAATTATTATTATTATTTTGAAGACTGCTTCAATATTAGTACAAGGATCTGCTTGAACATACACGTGATTTAATATCCGGCTTCTAAATCACTTGATATTGAATGGTAAGTTCTCGTAGAATGGATTGACCAGTCTCAATACCTAAACTGCATTAACCAACACACGATGTCTTAAGGAAGGTTCCATACGTAATATATATATATATATATATATCCTGGAATAATTTGAAGTCACGTGAAGACTGAATGAAAAGTCATAGGATATAAAACTAAATCCGTTATAACCCCGATGTTATAAAGATTATTTGAATATCGTCATATTATCATTCGATATATTGCTACAATAAGGTAAGAACGTCTTTATTAATTTTAGTGGAGAGAGAGAGAGAGAAATGGGGTTTAACGTCCACTCAACACAAACTAGGTCATTTCGGGACTAACATATGGTTCAATTTTATTTCAATAATTCGCTTGCGCGTAGGGGTCTTTAGCAGTGGGAGGAAACCGGGGTGCCCGGAGGAAACCGAGGTGCCCGGAGGAAACCCACGAGGTTGAGAAGGCGCTAATTTTAGTGGAATATTCTGTAGACAATAAGGAAAAATCGCTTTAAAAATTATCATATGTCAATGAAAATTAGTAAATTTTCCAATCAACTTACACATATTGGTTTTAAGATAGCCTAAATAATAATATATAGATTCGGCACATGCGGGAATAATCGAGCATAGAAAATATAAGTAATTTAACTTTTCTTAATTAAATTATCCCAGCTTTAGCGCTGGTGGAAAATATGAATATAGGAATGAATTTAAATAACAAGAGACGGTAGGAGTCTTATGGTGTGAGAAATGGAAATGGGAGTTAACGCCCCACCTTTCTAGACCAACTGGGCTATTGTCACGATTACTTTTAGAGGGACAAATTAATAGTTAGTCCAACCTGTATTAACGGACCGTACAACACCTCCGTCTACGATTTTTTTTCGGTTAGAGTTAGAGCTCTTGTTTGCTACCGTAATACCCGTCTTTTGCGGACACTGAAAAAATTATTAAAACATGATATTTATTTCATTAAAGAGACAGTTATTACTAAAAAGTTACCATACACCTAATATTGATATCATTATAGAGACAACCTGAACCATTAGAGAGATTAGTGCAGAACGAAAATGAAGGTTTTAATAATGATAACTGTGCTGGGCTTCATAGCAATTAATGCACAAAATCGTAAGTATGATACCGATTAAATATATGTAACAAATCCCTCTAAAACTGATGTACAAATGTAATGTATTAAAGCGAGAATTGGGTTTTTTAAAAGTCATATGTTTAAAATATGCTAAAGTAAAGCCTTAAGCATGGCATCTATACGCACAGTCCTACTTTGTTAAAAAAATAATCCAATAATTATGTCAGTTGAGAATTTGGCAAATAATACATTTTCTTTTTGAATCCAACGTTGACTTTTACGCTGTTATTATCACGTGTGCAGGTTTGAAAAGTCTGGTTCAAACAGGAATCATTATACTTATCTGTTTAGCCTCGGACTTAGGCAATCGATTCAACTCCCTCTTGCATTGTGCAGACTTAGTTGTCCAGCGAAAAGAAATGATACAATTTCCGAATACTGTCGATTAGAAATTATTTCAAATTTTTATGTGAATGTTTTTTTAAGTTCTTGAAAGATTCCTTAGTAGTGATTTGGTAACATGTTAATGGTTTGAGATTCTTAGAAAATATGCAAAAGCACGGATCATCTGAGTCTTCTCCTGTAATGATCAGCTGGGGTCAAAACCTTTAGGCCTACCCAACTAACATGTGTACAAGTCAATTCTCCCGTAATCTGGAAAAACCTAGTAACACTGTTGAATGTAGATTTGGGAAAACAAAGGAAAACTGTTTTGTTTCAGAATTAAGATACTGAATATACACCCAATTTTATTTTGTCTTTTTAGATGAAGATAAATAGAAACCTTTTCAGTGAAGGAGAAAAAAAAACTATTATTATATACATGTGGGTCTGACTCAATTTTAACCAAAATTTGACTTGCTAGGTTTTCCCAGATTACGAAAGAATTGTTGCACACATTTTAGCAGTTTGTTCATTTTGGAGCCATTTCAGAAACTTTAACAGCCTTATTTGATTGTCTACTCCTGCTATACAGATAAAAAGAGATGTTTATGTGTTAGGGTGAATAGTTACTGTTTCCTATATATTCAGTTTTCGGCCCGTGGTTTGCCAAAGATGTGAATGATACCTGGCACAGGGACATTCTTTAGAACGTCCCCAAAGCATTACAGGCGAAATATTGATTTCGGCCATTCGACTTTAAGTCCTTCATGACCAGAACTTGTATTAAATGAATTAAAATGATTAATTCATGCATTGTCGTTTATTGCAGCATGCGAGTCACTGGATGATGGGCCCTTTCTAGCGACCACACCAACACTGAATATCCGGTTATTAGAGGCCACAAAGGAAGGTAATATCTAAATATAATTGTACGGACAACAGGATATTATCTACACGTGAGAAGGAGGATATAATATTAATGTATAAGATTGTGTTTCGGGGAATAAACTTTAGTAACGTCATATTTTAGGAACGACTTCAACGAAATAAAACCGTCCGCCCACCGCCACTTATAAGGAAACAACAAACAACTATTAGTTACCATTCTAGATACATGTATATTACGCACGAATCAGCAGTGAATAAAATGAAATGAGGTTTAACGTCCTGCTGTTCTGCTCCGGTTGGGCTAGTGAATGCAATGAGGGAAAATTTTAGCCCGGACAGCGGCACTACTGCCTACTCGCAATATTAACTTTTTTCTTTCTGCAAATTAAATTCTAGAAAAATAGATACAGATTTTTGAAGTATATCTCAGTAAAAAATATTTCCTATTTAGTGTAAATAGGTATTATAAAATGAGTAACGGACACCATTCCGTCCGGACCAAACAATACAGGCGCCATTAGGCCCATGGTCGTCGCCTCTTAATGTGACGTCACATTATAAGGCAGTCATCTAAAACACAGTTATTTAAGAAGATTTTTGCAATTTTTCTGTGAAACAGATGTGATATTATCGCTATGTCCAGGTTCGACATTGAAAATGCACTTATATTTATAATTTTTGTTGAGTTTAGTTGATTATTTCTTCTTCTCCTTCAACAATAAATTGGTAACTGTTTTTATTCTTTCAACAGATTTAGAACAATACCCAAATAGTGAAAACTACAGAGATGCGTTAAGATTTCGTGGTAAAATAGGGGAGACAACTCCCGATGGCATAACTGTCACCGTTATGGAAAACTTCCCCTTGATTGATCCTAGATCATTGGTAACGTTTGAAACTTTAGCAAGTGGTGACAATATTGTTCGATTAGTTAATCCAGTGGATAGAGATGTAAGTAATAACAATGCATATTGCATTAACTATTATACGGATAGAAATACAAGAAAGCACTGGCAGCCTAGAAGTCTCAACCGATTGTCAAATTGTGGCAAATTACGCTGTTTTGGAAATATACCATTACTACAGATCGTTTTTCGCAACGTTTTGTGGTTGCATAAAGAGCTACTATTTGCATACTGGACAAATGCTTTGGTCTATGGTTGAACTGGAAAAACCCGATTTACTTGAATTATGTTACATTTGTATATGTAATCGCAGGAGTCTGAATTTATTTCCGTATACACAGATAACATACCATAAATTACCCTTGTTTGATCGTTTTTCGTCTAGTAGGGTATGGTGTATGTATATATAGATTATAATATATGACGTAATATATGATATATAATGACGACCATTAACTGTAACTTCATAAATCCAGTAGAAAACTTATTTTGTTTGTCGCATTTATTTTAGGGTCCAACAGACGATCCGGAAGATGACATTAACTTTCTAACATTCACACTGAAATGTACCCCAGTCGCCAATACTACAGCAATGGTAGGAGTGTTTGCCTTATTTTTTATGAATACATTACTGATAACTTTGTTCTTGAAATGGCTATTTCATACAACGCAGGAGTTAATTTAATATCCGGGGAAAATTCCTGCACAACGACACATAACAAAATAGTGCACTGAAACACTGATGGTAAATTAAATGTCAAAATTGACAGCTACGTTTTCCTGTCACAGGTAAATTTCGTTATCACAGACAACCTAGTGGCAAATGGCATCAGGTATCAAACATTGATTTTAACCAGAGTGTTGTTATCCAATCTGTTTCACAGAGAATTACTTACGAATTATCTCTGTCACACATGACTGTCTACAACATGTGCATTGACTTCACGTGCCGTCAGTCATTGGCTAAACGGCTCGTGCATTGTTTACATAACACCTAACTGCTTCGGGCAAAATGGTGCGTTTTACTCATTTTAATACCCATTTACACTAAATAGGAAATATTTTTTAATTACAAATGCTTCAAACCTCTTTATTTATTTTTCTTATAATTCAAAAAAATGTTTGAGAATTTAATTTGTCGGAGTAAAAAGTTAATATGCCGTACTCATTAAGCCTCGCCGATGTCATGCTTATCAGTGATTGTAGCGGCAAAGCGAATATTCACTGCGGGATCAGTTTGGTTGTTATCCTGTAAAAGTGCCATCTCAATTTGAAAATCAATCCTTCAACTATTTACAAGATCTGTACAGGCATAAAGGCTGATATCTGTATACCGACCCATAGGTGATACGGGTCATAACGTAGAATTAACCTATTCATAAGTCTGTGACGGTTAATAAATGTAGTCGTCTTCTCATTGGAGCTCGATATCTCAATCATATTTACATGTATGGGCACAGAACTATGACCTATTACACCTGTCGATTTTATTTTACAATTTACGGATCGAAAATTGTGATCATCAGGCGCGGATCCAGTGGGGGCGCACCCGGCGCACGCCCCCTCTATTTTTTGAGGTGGCGAACAATTTTTAGCTCCATATATTCTCGCGAGAAAGGAGGACGAAAATAGTTTAGGTTGGAAATCGTAATTTACAGTACTAGTACGAAATTAGTCCTTGTGGGCATTTTTTACACTCAAAAATCACGGTTCCGGGCTTCGCACTCCCAAGCTGGTGCGGCACGCCCCCTCTTTCTGAAAATCCTGGATCCGCCCCTGATCATAGTATATGTATTTTTTTTTTCTTATTTTTTAAAAGAAGTTTTATGACGTCAGAATCCAGATCCTAGACATAAATGATAATTACCCACAGTTCAAAGATTCACCATACAATATTACACTAAGTGAAGTAAGTTTTGTACATTTTTATAATACGTTCTAGTAATAGGGTTAGAGTTGCAAAATTCCCGAGAATTTTCAAACAGGGTAAATTTCCCGGGAATTTTCCGGGAATTTGGGGGAATTTTGTGAATTTT
The DNA here is from genome assembly GCA_948474765.1 of Patella depressa. NCBI lineage: Eukaryota > Metazoa > Mollusca > Gastropoda > Patellidae > Patella > Patella depressa. The sequence goes on from OX419718.1 coordinate 23,247,702, forward strand.
CAATTTGGTGTCATAAATTGAAACCTGTGTCGCTATTAATGAGTTGCAAGTGACAGTAATATTTTAATAACTAAAAGATACAAAACATATTATCTGATATGTCTTATATACTAAAATCTAATAACTTAATAATAGTTCTGTTAAATTGTTCATACACATTTTACACACTCTATAATTAATGCTCAGAGTGAGTTAGGTAACTCTTCCATTTCATCATCTTCAAAGTCATTATCTACATCATCATCGGTGGCGGTGGGTAAAAGGGGTATTTCAGGTTCAAATGAATCCTCATGATTATCTGAAATTTCTGTGCTGAAAGGATCGTTGTCAGCTTCGAAGAGTTTCAAATTAGATCTTATATTTTTTTTTGTATACCTTTGAGAGCAGAATTTACATAAATTTATCTCTTTAGTTTTACCATTTGAAACACAACTAACATGGTTAAATAAGTTCCAATAGTTTATTTAGATGAAAGTAAAAGAGAAAAAGAAAATTCTAGTAAATAATTGTAATTTTAGTATTTTTCAGTTCTAAAAATAGATTTGAAATTTCCCGAAAGTTCCCAACACTGAAAAATTCCCGGAAAGTTTCTCTGGAAACTTTCCAAAATTCCCGGAAAATCTCCCACCCTTTGCAACAAGCCTGTAGCCAGGGGTGGCAACGGGGGCAATGCCCCTGAAAAAATGTTTTGCCCCCCCCCCCCCCGAAAGAAAATTTGCCAACCATAACTCTAAAATACCTACTGTAGAATGTAACGGGTGTGCCCCTCCTAAAAACTTCATTGCCCCTCCGAAGCCAGCAAGCTGGCTAAGGGCCTGCTTTGCACCCCTAAATAGGGTCTACAAATTAAAAATGTATTCTTGTAATAGGGCCTGGTAATACAATCTGTGAATATATTTTAATTAAAGGGCTTTAAAATCTAGTAATATCCTAATAAAACTAACCATATTCTATTAATATATTATAGTAAAATGGCGCCTACAATCTAGGGAGGGAGAGAAAGATAGAGAAATGGAGTTTATTAACGTCCACTAGACATAAACTAGGTCATTTCGGGACTAGCATATGGTGTAAATTTATTAAGGGATCTTTAGCAGTCGGAGGACCCAACTCTCTGATAGGTACAGTCGGGGATCGAAACCACGCCATTTTACTCAATGGCGGGACTTATGATACAGCGCGCCTTAGGCTAACCATTCGGACATCTACCCCCCTACAATCTATAGGGACTTGTTCATATTTACATACATGTACCACTGACAAGAGGAACAACGTCGAAAAAATCCTCATTATTTAACTAATACATCAAATATAATCATATGAAACAATTATTTTTTCTCAGCATTTAAAAAGTTACAACTAAAGTAAAGAAAAGCGTAGACTAAATTTCTTAAACAAACCGACTGCCCTTTACTCCTTCAATATACAAATTTGTTCTTAATGTATTTGTGTGTTGCTATATGAAAATGTTATAAATATGATTTCAGCTAACGCCTGTGGGCATGAGTGTATTTAGTGTACAAGCTACAGATAAAGATTTTAATTTACTGGGAAACATGACGTATGAGATAATATCTATGCCTGGATCATTGGTAAGATGGCCTGGAAACATTTATGGTTTAATTACAATCAAAATATAAATAAATGCAATTATGTCAATGCAATCAAGAAATTAGATTATTCATTTTCGGAGAGATTTTTCGCCAGTTTTAATGACGTTGAAAATCTTCGACTTTTTCCTGTTAATTTATATAATTAAATACAAACTATTATAACTATAAAACTTTAGTATATAACATATCTAAAATCGATTTATCAATTTAAGTGTTATGTTATAAATTCGTTTAAGCAATCAACCGTTTAAATTTCTATAGTGTAATTTGGTTATCTTTGTTTTTTTTTAAACTCTTTTGGTTTTATTCCAGACGGATGGCTCTGAATATTTTGATATGGATATGTATACGGGCAGTTTAATGGTGAAAAAGACATTAGACTACGATCAACTTGGTGTTAACAACAACTATCTTACTATTAGAATAAAAGTCACGGTAAACATTTATTTATGATTTGACAAACACCTTCATGTTAATTACCTTGATTCGTTTATATTGTGGGCATGGTGGTTTCATCTCCTGTAAATGATAAGAGCATTTAGTTTCCAACAGTGCCATTGACCAAGGCCCACATATGTACGCGTCGAAGGCTCGCGAGTCTCAGTGGGGGAAAGTTTTAAAAATTGACAACCATAAACTCATTTTCCAAGCATTTAAGACCAAAGCAGAAGAAGGAAATTTTTGATTTCCTGATACAATTAGATAACAGAATGACCTAAAAGCACTATCATAAGATGAATTTGAGAATTTACTTGAGTTTCAAAAACAAAAATCTTTTATTCTCCGTGATGAAAATATTGCAAATTATGATATACATACAGTACACGAATATAGCGAGAATTTTCGAACTCACAGAAGTAAACTTATTTCAACATAAGCTTATGAACTTCACGAGCTGATGGTGATATCTGTTTACTTGTGTGAGGATAACTGGTGATAATTGTTATCTGGAGAAGTAACAAATTATTTCTTTAGCTCGATGACATTTCCTATATTTTCGTTTCTCTATATTAGGCTTGCTTGAAATGAATTGATTCATTAATATAATCAGATTTGTTTATGGAGGTAGAGGTTATTAATACGCAAAGCTACACAAATGAAAAACTATGAAAATATTTATGTTCATTTGAAAATAATCATTAACAGAGGCCTGTATTTTTGTTATTTTAGGATGGTGGTCCGAATGAGAGAAAAACTAACCAAACAATCATGACCGTGTATATTACGGATGGAAACGACCAGGGTGTGGCCTACGTTTATCAAGGTTGTTTTCAACACATGGGTACATGTGCCTGGCCAAAATATACAACATTAGCCAGTCAAATTAAACAGGTAGGTTATCACGTAAAATATATGAATGTAGAGTCAATATTATTTTTGTTCTGTTTTACCCTAGAATCCGCTCGATTTTGAATTAATCATACATCTACTTTTAAAGTCATACAGACATTATGCAAGAGCTAAATTTGCCTATTGCAGGCCTTCCTTTGCATCAAATAACAAAACAATATGGACGCCGGTATATTTATGCTTTTTTAAAAATTTAATTATATTCGAGTATGTGCGGTAATATCAACATCAAAAGATTATCCAATCCTTTAAATTTTTATATTTGGATGATCTGAAAACTTTCATTATGTAATGACGTTTCTTGCGAATACGTCAAGAGAACAGTAATTAAAACTGTAATTGTGTTCCATATTATGGTTTTGTGTTTACGTAATTTATTGTTGAAACTACTTTCAGGGACAAAATTTAACAACTTACCCTGTTCCTAATAAAATATCAAGTTCTACAAAAATACAAGCCAGAGATCTTGACTTAACTTTAGCAGCTGAAATCAAATTCACCATTGCTTCAAGTAAGTTGACATTGGTTTAATTTATTAGTATATTATTTCCACAGACAAATAAATATTCTCCCCTTTCTTAATGGAGCCACATAGGTTCCGTAACCAGGAGGTACCGGGTTCGATTCCGGTGTTAGCCTAGAAAGTTCCTCGGTATATTCCGTGCTGCTTTCCCGTTGTCGCGACCTGACAAGGATTGGAGGAAAAAATCGAGGTCCTGGGAAAACGTTGGCGTTCACGTAGGAAAAAAAAACTGAAAAAAAAAACGTGATAGTTTGAATTGGAATTTTTATTCCGTAGCGCCGATGTTTGGGTAAAATCCATCTTATATAAGATTGCATGACGTATTCCCGTCTTCATTATCCTATTTGGTACGGACTAGTGGGACCAGAATCTGGTGTAATTCTCTTCTGCCATGACAGTGGGAGAAAACTAACGAGACGCTTTAAATTCAGCAATATTAAGATTTCTGTTTTTTTACAGCTATTCCACCGGGTTCTGAAATGAAGTTTCGTGTAGAAACAAGAAAAGATGAAATGGGATTATATACAGCTGATGTTATACCGACTGAAGCTTTACCAGAAAAATTAGAAGGCTTTGAGATATTTTTAAAGGTAATCGTGCTATTGACTACGCTTTAAAAATAGCATGGGTTTGAACCATTTTCAGTTTCATTCCGGCTAATGAAGACAGAGTGCCCTGGGTAACAGTTTGCTCATAATATATGCTATAAACCCAAATATCAAACTAATTCGAAACGCATAGCTATACGTGGCATGATAATAACTATAGCCTTCACAGAAGAGATATCGAGTGTTCCCACGTTTGTTTAAAACTTTTGTCAGAGCAGCAGTCTAACTTCATGATAACGATTCTACCCTCTTCTACTTCTATTATAGTGTTTACTGTCCAGTTCCTACGAGGGTGATGTCGCATACAAGATGTCTTATTTTCATTTTATTAGCGCACGCGCAGAGATCTTTCCTGTGGTAGGAAACCGGGATGCCCAGAGTAAACCCACGAAAATAAGAAGGTGCCGCTATCTTCAAGTCACATACGTTTCCCACCGGTGATCGAAACCACGACCACAAACCTGAGGTGACCGCCAGCTAGAGCTCGAAGCGCGACACTGTATTTAATCATCTTCATGGCAATCAAACAACATTTTACCCTCTCAATTTATTATTTGTAGGCAGAAGAACAAACAGATTTAAAAAGACATGAAATAGCTATGATATATTTTATGGTAAGTATGTTTGTGGTAGTCAGGTATGCAAGGATGACTACAATGCCCCAGGATGGACTCCCGACGTGTGCCAAAAAATCCCTGGGGTTTTCCAAGCTCTGTACTTGACTGTTGAAATTTGAGGAGTAGCAGAGCGTATGTTAGTCTCTGTAGTACTATAATCACGAGACTTTAAACCCCATTTCTATATGTTATATTAATTAAGTAACAATTCATTCATTAATATTATAATCCCATTATCACAACACAATCTAATACATATTAATAAATGAAAACACCATAGATATTATTATAATCTAAACACATTAGTAATAAATGAAAACATCACAAATATTTTGATTTTGCCTGATTGTTATTTTGACAGGATGACAGGGACGATGATAAATCTACAAGCAATGGACAGGGTAAGATTGATTACTTTCTTTATTTTATATGATCTCAGTCAAATGATTTCTTATGTTTACATTTCACACTGATTTTAAGCAGTGGTGAGTTAAATCAACCAGTGAACGACCGACTTGTGAGAAGATGCAGGGGTGAGACTATAGCCTAGCTGGTTTTAATTAAACCCAATTGAAAACTTTAGTATTGTTTAATGGGTCATAAATTAGCCCATTGGATGCATATCAGGTCAGACGGGGATTTTTATGGGTAGTTTAGCAATTGTAAAATTTGAACGCCTGTCGTGATGGCTGGCATATTGGGGTTCCAGCCACGATGCGCACAGTATATCAGATATATTTTATTTACAGATGGAGATAAAACCCCAGTTTCAGAATATTCAGAACCAGTTTTAGCTCTTATCATAGTCGTATCCATTATAGCCGCCATTTTACTATGTCTGAGTGTAGCTGTATGCTGCTTTATGAAGTATAAATCGTCGTCACCTGCAAGATTTGATGAAGTTGGGGGAGTAAGTATTAATATGCATTCTTAAAAGCGCGTGTCCATTTTGATAACGGCAAGCACTATAATGTCCATATATTGGTCTCTAATTTATATAAGCTGGCGAACACCCTTCCCTCTCCAGCCAAGTCTGAACCACGGTGGCTCGGTAAGTAAGGCGCTGGCTCTCTAAACAGAAAAAGTACCTCGAGATTTTCCAGCGTGGTTTCCTCTTGTCGGCCATGTAGGCTGGAGGGTCTGGCAAGGAAACGTATCTAGTCCTTTGGATGAGGCAAAATACCGAGGTCCCGTGTAGACGTTATTGTGCACGTAAAAAAATCCTTGACGGATGGAGTTCAAAATTAGAAGAGCTTCACTGTTCGAGCAACTAAATTGTAAAGAACAATGTGTGGCGTATGCGCATCTTGGTGCAGAACAGTAGGACGATAAACCCAATTTGATTTAATTCCATTCCCGCAGTAATTCTTACTTTGAAATCATATGTACAAAAGGAAACGCTGCTGTCCGAGCAAAATGTCCCCTATAGTACACTGTATGGCGTATGTCCGTCTTCATTATCTCAGACGGAGTAGGACGTTAAACCCCATTTCATAAACGATATAACGGGGAGGGGTGGGGGTCTTAGTAATTTCGGTTCCACTCATTATACGACGGTTTCCGTTTTGAGCTCGGAGTAGGCATGAAAACAATATTGTTGTATTTGTCACAATTTAAATAATGTGTAATGGTATTGCACAGTGAGCTCATTTGGGTTTCGTCGTGTTATCATACCGAAAGCCTTCAGGACTGCGCCGCACTTCTAGGGTCAGGGATGATTGTTTAATGATATTTTAAAAACCCAATTTGTATTTCTAGGGTATGACGAATGGGTTTTAATCCTTTATAATATCATCATTACAGTTCAGATCCAAGTATGCATCAACTGGTGTAGACAGCACAACAAGGTTATAGAAAACAGACATGAATATATAAATAGGTCTAAATGTTCTGTTCAACAAATATATAGTGGCAGTATGATGACAGCACTGTCTTACCATACATATAATGACAGAAAGATGACAGTACTGTCTCACCATACATACATACAGGGACAATATTTAGTATTTAAATTACAACATTACAATTTTTTCGGAAAACGTTTTTAGGCATAATTATAGCAAAATGATATTATATAAAAACATTTCGAGGACAAGAGCCGTATGTTATTATAAACTATCTAAATGTGTATATTATTGATGTTGTCTGAGAATGGGTGCAATATGATGATGAGTCTGCAACAAGAACTGCGGGAAATGAAACGATGTTTAATTTCCCAGTAAACTTCACTAGGCAGTATTATGTTGTAGTGTTGGGTAGTATGTGGCGATATTGGGGTGGTACTGGGGTGGTATTGGGTAGTATTGGGTAGAATTGGGTAGTATTGGGTAAATCGTACCGCCGTCACTAGGCTATTAGATATAAATATTAATGGAGGAAAGGTTAATTTATGGCATTATTAATTTGCCTATATTAATAATTATGTATTTTTAGTGCTTCATTTTTAATTATGTTCCAAATACTGTACATTTTCTGAGCTCTATGTTATCATACAAATTCATTCGAAATCATAAAAATCATTGATTATTAATTCTAGTAGTTAATTTATATATTTATTAACGCTTTGTCATCGTTTCATGACTTATTTCGAAAGCCATTAGAGTGGAGTTTTTACTTTTAATTTGTTTCATATATTTCTACATTTTATTATTAAATTTTGATATATATTTTAATCATTTAGATCTATGTTTAGTATAAAGATATTTAATTTGTGTATGTTCATCGTTTTTTACCCACAACAATAAAAGAAAATGGAGGGGAGTTTTGTATGAAAAAGTTGGATGGCCGTGGGAAAATGTTAAATTAGAGAGAAAGTTCTCCGACCACAGTATATTAAACAGGCATTGTGCAAGATGTCTTTCTTTAGGCCTTAAATGTTAAATGTGATTCAATTTTATTTCATTAATTCGCCTGCGCGTAGGGATTTTAGCTGTCGGAGGACACAGGATGACCTGGAGAAAACCCATTAGTTTAGACGTGCGACCTTACTCCTTGTCACGTACACAAGAGGTGGATCGAAACCACGCATAATGCAACGCGCACGCGTAAACCATTCAGCCACATACCCCCCGTGTTCGTCTGGTTTCCTCAAGATTGTTAGAACGGAGAGTATAGCAAAGAAAACACATCTAATCTTCCGAATAGTACTCGTATTTGTTGTGCGACCTTTGACAGTTGGAAGTCGAGGAAGAGAAGGCGAAAACGCCCGGGGGGAGATTCCTACTGTTCTGTCACGACTAGACTAATGAAGACATGCATACACCCAGCGGTACTAAGGCCTACTCCAATATGTACGAGACCTCAGTTTTTCGTTACATCCGAACGACTAGACAGCTGTCCTTGCCAGTCCCTCCGTTCTGCACCACTGATAAGACGAAACCGCGCCGGAAAATAAATTCCGATGAACTTTCAAGGGCAACACCGGGAGCAAAAACACGACCCCCAGACTACGCGAGACAGCGCACGTGACCCGGACAGTACAGAAAAGTTATTTCATTTTTGTTATGTACCAAGATGTAGGTCATTATTTGTTTTAAGTCACATCGACTTCATTACATATACCGGTATCTGAATTTGCATATAGACGTTCTTAAATCGGCAATATTAAAATTTCACCTTTATTATATTATTCTGGAACTACATGTATTTAAGTTTACGTAGGTTTGAATGTTACAAAAGCTGGCTTATTGAATGAAGATCTTGGACTACTCACGTATCGATGTACAGGCGATAAGAACCATCAAAGATCAAGGTGTATCTTTATCTTAATAATAAACAACATGATAACAAGTGGTTATATAACAAAAAATAATAATATATGTTATAATAGTTGCTCAACAATAACACAATATGATAAGGCGGAGGAGTGTTACTTTTTTGTACTGCCCGGGGATGTACAATTATTTAACACTGTGATACCTTAATAAGTCTGTGTCGTTGTTGAACCCTTAAAGGGGAAGTAAGCCAAACTAGATGATGGTTTTCTCTCTTTAAAAAAACTCAGTGAGTGTGTATGCATGGAGACGATTATGACGCAACACGCATTAACATGGCCACTTATTCTCCCTATTATGTTTGGAGTCATATTGTGCAAAACTCTTAATAAGTTTTCGCCGACGAAAAAAATAAACGAATAGTTTATGTGATGAATTTTCTTGGTATTAAGGTGTTTGTCACAGTCGCTGTCAGTTTTTGCTTCTCTATTTAGCTTCTTTGAAGTTTCCTGTCAAAATCGTGCAGAACTGCATGTTTTATTGTGTACCAGTAAAACTAAACCATAAAGTAGTAGGTGCATATACATAAAAATATATTATGTGAAATGACAATTTTTACGTGAAATCCCAGATTCTGTGTTTTGTCAAGGTGAGCTGTGGTGTACCACAGATATGCGTCAAAATGACAATAGATATCATGTATTTCTCCTCTCTCCCCACTAAAAATGATAAATTGTCTCAGAGACCTGGCAAATCCCCCGCTGCAAAAATTCCTGGATCCGCCCATGCAAAGGCCCATCCAATAGACCATAATAATATTATCTGAAACTAAAGGCATAGTGAACATACCATACACAGGACAACAACCACCTCGTGTGCCCATTTGTGAAGTTAGCGTCTGTCTACTTGAAAATTGGTATGCTCAAAGATAAAGCCAACATTTCACTATAACTGCGTCTCTCTTCTGTTCAACAGTTGATAATGTTGATTCTTAATACATGTAAAATAAAAAGAGGGGACTATCATTGCTGCATAATCCCCTCGTAGCGAGAAAAGTGATCCATCATTAATGTAAAAAAAACCCATCAGATCCATCCCATTCAATACTGTTTTGACCTCTAAATGAAAGAATTCTAACGTCTGGGTGTCATCAACTATTATTATCGTTTTTCAAATCCAATTCATGTAATGTTCTAGTATGCTCATTTTTATATAAAAAAACCCCCAAAAATGATATACTATACGAGAATATTAAATATGTTGTAATGAAATATGAAATTACCCCGAGGCTTGACATTTACAAAATGACTATTATTTTGATGGATTTTGACAAATTGTTAGTTTTTCTTTTGGTATTAGCTAAAAATAGCAAAAAACTAGACCAATATTACATATTGTTGAAATTTACATGTTACACGTGTTATAATGGGGTTATTTAACAGCTTATTCAATTTTTGGTTTACCCCAAATTCTTCTTGTCTCAAGCCTATTTCAATTCCAATTCAAATGCAGTATATTATATAACATATTGTTTTATTTCATTTGTCAGTTATGTTGCATATGGTGGAAGCTAAAATCATTCGGATACAGATCGTCCTCAGTGAATGCTCCTAGACATTGGAACAATCTTCCAAATGTCATTAAATTATCTCAAATTCATTCTTGTTTTAAATCAAGACTTAAACCCAGCTTTTGGAGAAATGTTATCAGGATTAATCAAATTAATTAAATTGTATGTACCGTGAGCATGCCTTTGTGCATGGAATACTAGCATATTATTATCGTTGAGTTAAACTTTTATACGAGATATATAGTAAAATGTTTGGTGTACATGTTATTTCAGAATGGATTAATCGACATTTTTGTGTGCAAAAATCAATTTGTAATATGTAAATGCCTCGAGGAAGAAAATGTAGATATCTACGTTATTGTAGTGAAATAAAGAAAAGATAACATCATACATTATGTATACCGGAGGCAAATTAATACTTGAACACATCTTCTCCACTTTACTAAACCAGCTACAGCGATCAACAAGGTAAGAACTCGTTTCTATATATATCAGCATAATAACTTCTTTATGCACTTAAAATATAAGCAATATTTTTTATTATTACTGTATGCACCATTTGTTTTAGCATAATAATATGACATATTCTGATCAGCTACACACTTAAGGAATCTTACAAAACTCCATATGTTTTCAAATAAATCGTTTGAAATTATTTTTCTTAAAAACCAAAATAACCACTGTTTGCTTAAAGTGGGGGCAGTGGCAGATTGGCCAGGTTGTCAGTTTGCCCAATTTCAAGTTGATCCTGGGGAAGTTGGCCCCTTAGACATTAGACAATATATTTAAAATATAAATTACCAAAAATATTCGAAAAATATTATTAGCATAATTTTTTTTTATAAAAAAAAATCTATTACATCCTAAACTCTATCAATCTTATGATATATCAATCTTAAAATGTCAAGAACAACTCAGCTATTCTATTTATATTTAGCTTGTTGTAAGGACTTTACCTTGAAATACCTCAAATATTACAGTTTCTTTGAAGAATAATATACGTTTTCTAACCTTAGAATATCAACATATTAGAATTTATTCATTTTAAAAATTAAATGATATAATTATATTGGTGAGTGGCCCCCTTTGTCGCCTGGCAACCAATATTTTCCGACCAAGTCCGCCAATGAGTGGTGTTATTTTGGAGATAAACAAGAGACATTATTCGAGAATACTGCAATTAGTACACGCGCCTATACCGTTAGATTTTCTAAATTCATGTGCATATTTATAAATAACTGATTAATGGGCATTATTCTTCGATATTTCAAAATCTGAAATAAAGAGTGATGTTCGTTCGTTCGTTCGTTCGTTCGTTCGTTCGTTTGTTTGTTTGTTTCTAGAATTTAACGTCCACTTCCACCAAGGGTGATATCGTAGACAATAACCAGTGATGACCAATTACCCCTTTTTAAATGGACAAGATGGTAACGATAATAAATACAAATTTACAGTGCTCTGAATATAATTATATGTATGATGTTTGACGGTTCCGTAATGTAAATCCATTTTCAATCAGTGTTTCAATTTAACGGACAATGCAGCACTAGATGCTCAAAAAAAGAAACTAGCAGAGATAATTAAAACTGTCAAAGTGTGTTATACAGCCCATTAATATAGAGCCCTTTAAAACGATATAAGGACACATCTGGAAGTATCAAAATTAACGTTAAAGGACAATATTGGTGTCAGTCGTTATCACATATCGGATGTAACTGTTTTAAAGGGACAATAACATTCTTGCTGGCTTGGTAGCTCTAGAAAATAAATAATACCCTTATTCTAAGTACTAGATGTTTAAATGTCCTACCTGTTGTGTAAATTATCCATTACAACCTATTTTACTTGTCCAGAGGGTTCGAAAATATTTTAAAATCCAAGACACATTTGAAAAGGTTTACGTTAGACTTTTCAAATCAATTGGTTGAATTTTTCCAATTTTTCAAAATAGGTGTGTTAAGATGAAATTTATATCATCATTTAATTGGAATATTCTAAAATAATACGATTTGTTGACAAGAATGAAAATTGGGACATATTTTTCAGTTACAACAAGAGTGTTATTGGGGCTTTAAGACCATCTATAATTTTAACATAGAGATCATTACATTACTACGATAGATGCGTAATCAAGGCTTCAAAAAATGGCAGATATTCTCTCACAGTCTCACATAACACCTTTTGGTCTACGAAGGAATTGTTAGTGAGCAGTGTATCTGTTATCACTCGTCACTTCAGTCAGTTATAAAGAAAGATAACTCGTGTTTTCCTTTTGTGTTCGCCACTTCCTTTTGTAGAAATCCTCATTACGTATCTATGGTAGCAATGATCTCCGTGTTAAATTATATTTGGAACATGTTTGACGAGTTCTATCATATATGTGATAACTACTGGTACGAATCTTGTCCTTTAACGCCCAGATCAATACACGGCTGGGGCTGACATTGACGTAAATCTGTCACAGCATACATCTTTATGCCAAATAGGTGGTAACAGATGTTCCCGAAGGAGTAGGCATACCTTGAGACTGATAGAAAACATACAGTAGACGGCCTGGAGCCAGAAATTACAGTGAAGACATTCGAGTCTAAAAGCTTCGCAATCCGTCAATAAAACTGCTATGTAAAAGGAAAAAAACCCTTCAGGAGCCATTTTGATATTCACGATATTCAAAATTGATTCCTAATAGAATTATCAACAGCTGTTGGTTAAACCATTCGCAAAAGGTTTAACGGTCACCGCCTGACGCTAAATTATCAATATCCATTCGGTATGCACACGGAGGTTTTAACTTTGGGAATGTCTTAAGTATATAGCTTATATAAATGTATATCGCACAAAAAAAACAGCCGTGTAAGGTGAATAAATGGAAGGATTCCGAATGAATGTCTGCCCTTTAAATGATGTTTTGATGACATTAAATACGTAGAAAGGATGTGACCTACACAATTTTAAAGGTAAATAGCATGCGTGTGTCTCTATTGCTTATTTGCAATAATATTATAAATTGACAAAATGTCACGGATTCAGGTGTCGAATTTCTACTGAAAATCAATTGATTAAATATAAGGTTTTGTCTGGAAAATTCGAGATCGGCATATCAAACACAATGAAATGAAATGGGGTTAAACATCTTATTTTTATGCAGACCAAAGGGGTTAATGAAGGCAGATACCCACTTTGTAAGCAAACTCATCAGACCTATACCGACACTTTTTGTTAAATTACCTATATCGCATGGGGTTATTGCCAATAAAAGTATGGCAAATTTGGCAAAAGTGGAAAGTTTAGACTACAAAAATACTGGATTACCCGAAAAAAAAAACACCAATGGGGCAAGCAAGGGCAAAAATGTCAGGGTATCTCTAACTGGCAACCCGACTGTTGTGTGCCAGCTTATTGGTGTACCATCGTGACGGAGGGGGTGGTTGTTATTTCTTTATCAAATCGCTAGGCGGTTTTGGAAACATCGAGGAGTGACAAAAGACCCTGCGATTAAACATTCCGGAAAGTAAATAATTAAGAATTTACTTTATGATAAATGGACAATATGTATGATATACGGACATTAAGTAATGAAAAATATATTCTGAAAAAAGGCCCCTCCCTCAATGAATTGAGATGGCAGAGTTTCGAGCGGGATTTGAAACAAACTTTCGTTAGATTAATTGGTTTAAATATGTTTTTGGTCCAAATATATCATCAAATCGACTATCTTATACGACCTCTTTCTCTGTATCAACTGAGATAAAGAAGAGGGTATACATCATACAGTATGAGGGAAAGTTTGTCAAGGCAGCGGCGTTACCGTCTACTATTCTGTGAATTCTAACAGTCATTGGTTCTTTTACGCATTAATTTCTCTATTGTCATTCATTATTTTGTTTATTATTCTAAGAAACAGAAAGAAACAGGAATGAACAGAAATTATGAAAAAAGAATCAGAAAAAAGAGCAAAAACAGAAAATGATTGATGACCTTTGAAACCACAAAAACATGGGATCTTTTGGCGGATTAGGGGTCATATTTGGGTTCAAGATATAATAACTTCGCTTTTCGAAATCTTAATTCAAAAAATCGTCTATCCCCACGGCATGGCTACTTTTTGTTGTTGTACTTTTATATAAGCAATGAATTTCAAATAAAACAATGGATAATGCTACACGTTTATTCTATTAACTCATTCGTGAACACCTGATGCAGGCAAGAAGTGGGATCGCATGTCTAACCTCGTGGGTTTTCTCTACAATCCTCCAGTTCCCTCCCACTTATAAAGACCCCTTTACGCGCAAGCAAATTATTGAAATGAAATTGGTCCCAGTATTAGTCTCCAAATGATCTAGTTTGTGTCGAGTGGACGTTAAGCCCTGATACAACTTTCAGTGTTTGTATTCTTTAATTGCGCATAACTATTTTGTTATTTAATTGCTGTTATCACCACATTTAATATTACAAACAATTTCAACAAAACAATGGATATAATGTCATAAGTTTATTCTTTAGCAGTTTTTCTATTTATTTAACTTATTTCGAGAACACCTTCTACTACAACATCCCAATTCACTACATTTGATAAGAGCATGCAATTTCAAATTCTATATCAGCGTCAATTACTATTGATTTCAACGCAAAACACAACATTGTGAGGTCACCTTCAAAGTAAAATGAAAATAATGATATTAATGGTGTGATTATTATTAGATTAACTTCACTACGACAACCGGCGACAGCTGTATCAAGTTTTTATTCTATGCCTATAGTTACCCCATGGCGGACGTGATGCTATATGTAGACATGAGATATCGACAAATTTCTGACAACGTAACTCAGATTCTACTCTAGTTGTATTATTATGGTCATGCACAATATGTGGCTATTCTTTAAAATTTTCTTTAAATAACAACACATGTTATATCTAGAGTCATATTGTTCGGTCCAAGTACAAAGTTTACTTAGGAGTTAGTGAAAGTTATTTTTAATATTGTGAATATTCTTATCATTCATGTGGATAATAATCTTATCATTCATGTGGATATTCGTATCATCCTACTGGATAATTATGTGAATAAACGAATGCTTGAATAATGAATAATTATAAAGTTATAGTGGCCCTTATAATTTATAAATCAGTGAATAGTTTTAGATCTGGTGACAGTGAATAGTGATATAGTGAAAAACTTAATATGTGAATAGTCTTATATTTACGATAAGAGAATAATTCTAGTCAACTCTATAAATACTAATGTGACCCCTTTGTGACATACATACTAACTATACAAAGCAATTATCACAGGTTTACAAGCGAGTATATATCAAATATATATATTTACAACCAGCGGATATTCTATTATTTCAAGCACGTCTTTAATTCAGTGACAATTTCTAAAATGAAAAGACATAATATCCAGGCAATATTGACTTATCGCGAAGGTAACATTCTTTTATTTCTCAAAACATATTAAATCAACCTCTTATGAAATTATAGCAAATCTTTCTAATGTTTATTTAAACAGTTATATCTTCACCCCCATCAGCCCAAATGTTCACAAGTTATCATAAGTAATGATGATCGAGACTAGCCGGAAACTTCATTTGATCAAATCTCGGTTCATAGTGGATCAATTTGACAGAAATTTTCAACACATTACCTTTACATTATCTTGTTTTAACTATTACAATGAGACCTGCCAACTCTTTATCTAATCTTCCATAAGGTATCTTTAACGGCTGATTATAATAAAACCAGATAAAGGATTGCGGCCAAGTATAATTTCACGAAGCGCCGGTGTCCCTTTAAATATCACAAAATAAAAAGAACACAATCGTGTGCTCATAAATACATAATATTGTAAATACATGTTATAAAAATATGCACGAATCTATTCACTCACTTACACATTAAATTTCTACAATTCATATGTGTCATATGCGCATTTAAATTGCAAATCGGTACTTTTATGTACCTCATTTACATTTTAAAACGGTTTGTTGTGTTGCATTTCAATACATTTGTGTCAGAATTATACAACCACAGATCCAATGTCATGGTCAGGTTTTGATTGTTTATTTATAGTTTCTTTCAGTTAAAATTCATATACATTCTTGATTTCTATTTCAAGGCTTACAGTGCTTTAAGAAGAACGACATGTTTCGATTCCGATTAAAGAGACTTTCCATCGCTGGAATTATTATCTTTATTATGGTGCTTATATATAATTCTAACAATCGTGTTCAGCAACATGCTTATACACACAGAGAAGTGCTAGATAAAATGAATGTATATGACGAATTTGGGGAATTAAGTGCAAAACGCCAAAAATTAATAGAAGAACAATTAAAACAGAACAATGTTATTAAAGAGAATAATGGTGTTGAAGATGACCAATTAGAACAGCATGATAAATCAGATATAGTGAAGAAGATGGACGTATTAAACAATAAAAGGAATATAGATTATAGTAGATATACAGATGTATTATCAATGGTAAGTATTAATTCATGTAAACATTTCACATGTAAACTACAAAACGTTTAAAGGTACATTCACACGAATGTATTTATGGAGTATAATTATTTATAATAATATAAAGGTAAATCAAGGTTTCTAAAAGGTGTCCTTTCCCAGTTGTTTCATCATATTCTTTTTGAAAGCAAAGACATCCAATCTTACTAGACAAAATGCTGGATTTCCCGAAACACACCCATTGGGATCACTAACGAACGTACCCATTTCTTGTCGGCTGGAGTGACGTAGGGAGCACTTGTTTGTGTTGACGAAATAGCTAGCGGTTGTGTTTAAACGGTGGGAAGGGGGTTAGCAAAGGATAATCCAAGAATTTACATCATAATATACGTTTAATTGAACAAGCTAAAAATGACCCCCCTCCCTATCAAGTCACGTGACAAATATGACTGCTTAGATATAATTTTACAGGATTAATCAGTGTTTAAGTTACTGTTTCCAATAATGTCCATATGCTTCTTAATGTCCAGATGTTGCATAATGCCCATGTGCTCAAATATTTAATCACCACATGGTGGTATGTTTTAGAAGGCAAAGGTACATGGAACAAAATTTTATTATAGCAGCCACCTAAATGTTAGAACATGTATAAGTATAGAGACAATGCAAAATGATTTTTAATTTGTTTTTTTTTCACTTATTACATACATGGTTTTTTGTATGTTTCAGTTATAAACATAAACACACGTTTTGTCTTTGGCCGGTGGGAGGGGGGGGGGGCATTCAGACAATTGATGTCACTTAAGTTGAGTGGTGTACCATTCTATTGAGACCTTCGCTAGCTAAACAGGAAATTTTATATAAATACTCATTTAAGTCCTCGATTACTATTTAACTAATCAGGTGTTTATCATCTATGTAGTAATTATTGTATTCAGCGTTCGATAATACGGACATATTATATGTTTAGTTTTCTGTATGACTCAACAATTGCGCTTCATCCAATTCCAACTGTCCAGGGAACTTTTCCGTACACGCCAACGATTAAATAGATGTGCCCCTGTTGATGGTCTTACACAAACGACTAAAGGGGAAACCTAGAAAATAACGAGAAACGTTTTCGACTAATACCCGGACTGAGCACGGGACCCCTTGACACCGAGCATGCATCTCAAACTCAGGCTGCATGTCTACAAACGCCTGGGCACAATTCGCTTTCTAACATTGCACATGTTACTATAAAACTACTGTAGAGTAGGACGTTAAACCCTATTTCTCTATAAAACCTAATACTGTATGGGTTATGAAAGACAATGGATGTATGGGTTATGAGCGACAAACCCAAGTATTCCATACCACACAAACGATATTTTGACGAATTTTCCTTGGATACGATCTAATGACCAGATTGACTTATCAAATGTGTTGTACTGGCTTGCAGGACATCTTTTTTTATGGCGAGTTATGGGGACATTTAAAACTCAAGTACATATCAGAGTTGGTTTTGAGTGTGACTCGTTGATGAACATAGAAAAATCGGTAAAAACAAAATACGACCGTGTGTAATAATAATGTAAACTTTATACGCAATTGTGATTTTATTTTAACTATCTTGGGATTAATCTGGAAAATTAGCATTTTAAACACTTTTTTTTATTTCAGCAAAGGCCAAAATATTTACCCAATTATAAAAATCCCTGCTGGGAATGGACAGTAGGAAATGGTACAAGAGTGCGATGTTTGCCTTATTTCCATCTCGTGGGTGTTGATAAATGTGGAACAACAGATTTATGGGCGAGAATACAACAACATCCACAGATTCTTCCCAACATGGGAATTGGTGGAAAGGAAACACATTGGTGGTCTTGGAGAAGATTCGGTAAATATTACTTCTTATAACTGTGAATGGTACAAGGCGAAAATCTTGGCGAAAATAGCAAAGTGGACTATTGACAAAGCACTCTCACTTAGAACGTTTTATGCTGATGTTCAAAGAGAACGGAAACTCTATCAGATGAATCTTTAGTTCTGGACAAACACATGGGTTTGAAATACACCTGAAAGGTAAACGGAAATCGTTATTAAGTTTAGTCAATGGATGGAGACTCTGCTAATAGCTAAATTACATCCTGTAGTTCTGGCGTCGGAGATGTAAGTCCAAGCTATAGGTGGCAATAGGTGATCCCCGAGGAGAAGGGTTGTGTATTCTTACACACTTTAGAGTACCATTTCCAGTTCTTATTTACTTGGGGAAATCGGCACTGCTCATAATTTCTTTTTTATAATTTAAAAATATTCAAATGTATGATTTTCGTCATTTTATTCAGGTTTTGATATTTGGGTTGAAGACAGAACTCCTTGGACTTTTGAGAATTATTTAAGTGTATTTGATGCAGCTGCAAGTAAAATAGAATCTGTTGTTGAGAAAACTGAGGGGTATGAAGATGATTATCATCCATTAATAACAGGTTAGTTTGTACATAAAATAATTCATGTCAGGCTAACTGGTGTTTACTCTTCTGACTGTACCCTACTTACTGACATTTCTTTCTCAGACTCTCTTCTACCCACATCCTTTTCCCAGACTCCACTCTGATATTTACAACTTCTTTCTTGGGATCCACTCTACTAACATTTTATTCACAACAAGACGAGTAAGTCGGTCGTTGGTTTCGTATTGGATCCAATGGAAAGGGCACCAAATACAAAATATATATCATTTTCAAGTTGAAACTAAAACGCTGGGGGTTGAAATTTTATAGGTGTTTCGTCCTCATTAGCAGAACACCAGGACTTTTATTAAACCCCGGTTCATTTCATTTTGATGTTATTATTAATACAATATCATGTATGCAGTGCGGAATATCTCTTAAAGTTTCGGTGAACCAGGCATCATTATCTGTTTAATCTCACATTTGGAAAAACGAGGTAATACCCCCCCCCCCTTCCGTTATGTAGATTTAGTATTCCACTTAAAACAAAAAGATACCATGGGCTAGTAGAAAATATTTCAAATTTTTATGTGAATGTGTTTTAGTGCTAGAATTATCCCTATGCTTGTGAAACAATTAGAGATAAGTATTTTTGACTATCTGGGAATATGTAACTACAATTTTAATCTGTTGACATGGTATTCTTAAATGCTTACGATTTTAAAGTTGGTGCAAACTTGATACTCTAACTAGTGTACGACCCCACTTTCAGATCAAAGAATTCTCGTTACATAGAAAATCGTTACGAATTAAATGACAAAAGTTCTGCTAGTGTAAAAACCCGACAAGCTGAATATCAATTCATTTTTCGTTCTTATAATATTGTTTCTTTTTTCAGGGGAAGGGAGTCCAACTGTGTTCTGGGATTTTACTGGTTGGGATCGTATGCCACAGAATAAAGACAAAATAGCCGACGATGCTTTATTAACACCGGATGCTTTACACCATTTAACACCTAGCTCTTACTTTTTATTATTACTTAGAAATCCCACAGAAAGGTATTATATTATATTAATCTATGTTATAGAATATAAAACACAATGGTTTTATTGTTCATCAACTCTTCATCGAATTCCATGTATCGTCCTAGACGCTGTTTCATGTCAGATCTCCAGTCCTGTACCCCTGAAACTAAACTGGGAGATACAGGAGAACATTTTCGACCACCACCGGTATCTAACCTCGTACCTTCGGACCTGAGTTTGATCTAAATATTAAGTCCGCCTGCAGATTTTTTCAAGGTCACGAGATGTAAGTAATCTGCAGGTGGATTAATATGTATATTTGACCCGCTGGACTATTGGTTAGTGACCTAACCGATGTTATGACATTTTCATTTCCATTGTGAAGGCATCATATAACATATTGCATGGCGTATCCCTGTCTTTACTAGCCGGTTTGGTGACGAGAGGCAGGGCGTTTAAACCCCATTCCGGGGATTGATTTCTACTCGGCATTCGGGGTGTGGGCAGTAACGGGAGACAACTCTGGGAAAACGAAGGTATCGCTGTACTTTTAGACAGAAAGATAACACACTGTATATCTTAAAGTAATGATGTTATTTATAATATTCGTTAAAATAACAAAATCTGATAGTATGTATGATTATTTAACATTTAATTCAGAAAACAAAAAAAACAACGTTAGACAACACCCTAAGCTTTGATTCAGGTGGAAATAAAATAGGCACAGCAATGATTATTTGCGACAAGCTTATTTATACATATAGCGCAGCGTAGGTTAATAAAATTTCAAGTCGACATATCTTTGTAAATACTGAACGACACTGAACTATTTTAGACTGATTGTAGATCGCAGATGTTTACTTAATGTTTACTTGATCGATCAGTAATCTAATATGATTAAAACACAGATTTTTTTCTTTTCGTTTTTAAAGTTCAAATTTTCGTTTTACTTGTCTTTACTACACTTGGATCTGGAAGAGTTGTTCTGAATGATGTGAGGGGTTAGCCATTGAAACGTTGTGTTACGGCGAGCTTTATGCATGTTTTGCACGGAACTGTGGGTAATCCACAGTAACATCAATGCTGATTGGTTAATCAATTGTCTGACTCATAGGGTCAAAAGCCATTCGAATGATCTCTGACTCGACCTATCGCTACAACCATTCAGATCTAACATAGAGTAGGCCATCGAAAGTATAAAAAAGAAACGTAATATAGATCTGGGGCCTATTTCACAAAATTTTAACTAAGATGAGATCTGAATTTTAGTTATTTGATTGGACAATATTAGATTGATTTTAGTTCTTAGCCAATCAAAATTGAAGTATCTGCTAAAATTTGGATTTTATCTTTAGTTAAAATTTCGTGAAACAGGGCCCTGTATTTTTATCAGATTGTCAGTAATCAAGGAAAACTGTGTTATTTGGTGATCTCGCAATTCTTCATTCTTATTTTTAAAATACACTTTACTCTTCTATTTCAGAATGTATTCGGATTATATGTTTTTAGATTTATTTCGTCCAGTACATAACATATCAGCAGAAAATTTCCACCATGGTGTTATAAAATCTATTAAGATGTTTGAAGATTGTAAGAAAATAAAAACATTAAAAGGTTGTTTATATGATAAACAATTACATATGGATATACCGGTAAGGGTCATTGATAGATAACAGAAATTAACTGAAACAGAGTTTAACTTGTTGTACGTGACAAGGAGAAGGGTCACCTGTCCAACCTCGTGGGGTTTCTCCGCCAGGTCCTCCGGTTTCCTCCCACTGCTAAAGACACCTGTGTGTGGTGTAGGAGTTAACGTTGGTATTGCAGAAATATACAAAAAGGCTGATCGAGACGGAAGTTAGGCAATTTGTGAATTCAATTTGTTTCATTTTTAGAAATGCAGGCATCATATAAAGATATTTGATATTTAGAACGTTCTGGTGGTTTTTTGCTGTTCTGACACAGAGATACATTAAAACTATATTGTATATAACTGAGTTTGTATATTTTGTTTCAGGTTAGAATTTTTGTAGGAATGTATGCTGTTTATCTTAAAGAATGGTTTAAAGTATTTGACAAAGACAGATTTCTCATCTTTAAAAATGAAGAATATTCTAAAGATATTAAAACACATGTTCAGAAAGTTTTCCAGTTCTTAGATTTAAGTAAGTATAGGATATTCCATTACTTTTAATGTATCTGATATGAAATGAAATGGGCGTTAACTGTTCTGTGAAGATGAATATCAGTTACGAGTGGTGCAGTACGAATTATATTTAAGTGAATAAACTTTTATGATTGTTTATTGTCCCAGACTTCCATCCGGTGCTTCGTGAAACCTATATGAGCCGCGGTGACACAGCGAGCATTGGCTCGCTAACGTATAGGTTTCGGATGCCGTGTGTATTACAATTTTGATATAGAGACTTTTATTCTTCACTTAAAATCACAGAGATCTTACCTTAGATTTTGAAAGACCATATAATGTTATTGTTTTGTATTGAAACTATATTTTATACACGTTTACATTTCCAGATACTTTATCAGATGAAGAAATGGAGAAAATTGTAAACCAAAAACGAGCTTTTGACCAGTCTAAGGCAAAGAAGGCAACTGGCCCAATGTGGCAAGAAACCAGACAAATATTGGACGACTTATATAGAAGCTATAATGAAGAATTAGCAGAACTTCTCGCTGACAATAAATATTTATGGAAAGACGATTCTAAATAGTCACAAAGTTTAACAGCGAAATCTTGGATTTGTGTGTAATAACAATATCAATGTGGTTGTGAATGGATATTAATATAATATGTGACCATTGTGCGAGACTATTTTTTTTCTTGTGAGCCAAAAATATTTTGTAAATAATAATTCTTATTGGAGAAACTTTTGCCAATGTGTATAAAGTATGCTTGGCACAGCACACATTTATTTTGAATTGCCTGTGAGTGATGTTCTGGAGACTAGATCAAGTTTCATCTCGGCTAGATAATTCCCGATTGGTTTACCTATTGAGTTAAAGATAATAGTGTATCTACAAGGGTTATTAGGGCGGATTGGGGAAGGTGGAGGGGCTGGGGATGTTGCCGGCTAAGCCACTCACCGCCAAGCATAAAAGGGCGGGTCCCAGGAAAATGGCAATGAATTATGCAACCTCTGTACACATACAGTGACAGTAGACCAACACACCTCACAGCAGTTATGCACAACGTACGTGTGGTATCATGACGGACAGGCCTCGATGGACCATACTACGAGTCTACGTATAAATCTACCTATTTGAAAATTCCTAAAAAGTCCTTATTGTCGACAAAATATACGGTGGGGGGGGGGGCTAATACATGCATGTATAACTATGATGGTACTTGTTACAGCTGGCATGCTAATGTACATACATTGGTGACATTGGTCATTGAAACTGAACTCTGATTACAAAACTACAGAAATAATTAAATATTAAAAGGTAACGCCCAAAACAACCGCCATACTTGTTTTCAGTTTGCAGAACAAACATGGCGATCGCTTTGTGCAGACAAATTCGCAAGCGACCACACCCACTTCCAGTATATGCCGTGTCAAGCGCAGTGTCCACGTCGGATTAGCTAGTCAACTACCAATTACCTTCTTATTGCATTCAGCCCCATCAAAAATTTTCCCCAACAGCTATAAGTGGTGCTTGATATGCAGGGGATTCAGCATGTTGCGAAATTGTAAGTGATCATATCTTTGCAGATAATGAACCGAATTGAACCATTTTGGACTGAAATTCCTTTTTCAAGATTCGAGATCCAATTTTCACGAAATTGTTGTTTGCAAATGGGTCAGGTCGGCCGCGGTTTTTATACAGTTTTTAAAATGAATTTTCTTGAAGAGATATTTGCAGTGTTGTAAGTTCATAACGCTCTACATTTCACACATTGTGCAGTGTAGAGCACAGGCCAGGATATGTACATCGCTTTCATAAGGGAGTTTACAAAGTTTACAGAGTTGTGTTTTACTTTTTTTTATTTCTCCCAAAGCAAAGTGTCTGATAAAAGTCAATCGATAATTGTAAAATCCAGTAACAGGGGACATAACTCGTATAAAACAATACAGGAGACAGATCACTGTTAATTCCCCCATGGACTTCAATGTTAATTCTGATATGAAATGAAATGAAATTGGGTTTAACGTCTTTTTTGTGTACCTAACCTGGGCTAATAAAGATGGGCATACGCCATACAGTGTGCAATGAGGGAAATTTTGCCCGGGCAAAGCCCTACGACCTACCCTTAATCGAATTGAAACTGCCAATGGATCTTTTACGTGCACTCTAATGTGTACACGGGACCTCGGTTTTTCGTCCCGTCCGAACGACTAAACAGTTGTCCTTGTCAGGCCCTCCTTTTTGCATCACTGGCAGGGGGAAACCACGCGGGAAAATCTGAATGAACTTTCTTGACCAATGCAGGGATCGAACACCCGACCTCTGGGCTAGCGAGCCAGCTTCGTACCCTCTTAGCCACGTGATCCCTAATTCTGATAAGCCTAGTGAAAGAAAATTATAGCCTAATTTATGTAATTACCGAGTCTGACTTCATTCATTTATATGACTACTGTATGGCACAAATCAATTAAAACAATGTGATGTATTTATTGTTGATCTTATAAATAATCGGTTTTCACATTCTCGTGTAACAACTATTGGTCTGTAGAGTAATTATCAGTGGGATAAACATCGACTGTGCAGCTGTGTCAATCAGGAACAATAACTAATAACGTGTTTGTTGCGTCAGCTTCGGGATCACTAAATCGGTATTATCGATCAACAATAGCAAAGAAATCGGTATTATCATGGACCGTGTATTATTCATAATCGACCTAACCATGTCTATCCCATCTATGTAAAATATTTGGCCGCTGTGGTTGCTCATTAAGTCGTTAATTATGTATGGCTTTGAAATAACCTTTACGTGAAGGCGCTTTTCATTTTCAATTAACTTAGACATAATTAAACACAATGGCAAATCGTTAAACCAATTCTCAAACCTTGGAGATCTAAAAAGAATAAAGTATAACAACACAAAAACAATATGAGACAAGTTTTTTGTTTACTTTTTTATTGACAAGATATAGTATTATCACCAACGTCACATAAACAATGTACAATCAATCTACTCAATGTGATTGAGTATAATTGATCATAACGGTTTAAATATATCATAAGAGCACGCAAATTCCTTTAACATAAAACTTTTCCAAGGACAGTAAGGGCACTGAGATCGGTAAGGGGAAGGTTGTGGTCTTATAAAGTTCAAATATCTCTTGTCATACCTACCAAACTAAATACCCAGATCGTCAAATCATCTAAACATAAAAAACATCAAATCACATAATCATGGCGAATACATGTACTTCCACGGGTGCATTATATTTAACAACAAAAATTTTATAAATTCACTATAATTGCATATAAGATCAGCATGATCACTATAACGTATATCAGATAGTCACTACAACTTTTATTTGATACAGTCGCTACAACTTATATCAGATACAGTCACTACAACTTAAATTAAATACAGTGACTACATCTAATATTAGATACATTCAACATAACGTATATCAGATAGAGTCACTACATCTAATATAAGATACATTCAACATAGCGTATATCAGATAGGGTCACTACAACTTATATTAGATACAATCACTACAACTTATATCAGATACAGTCACTACAACTTAAATTAGGTACAGTCACTACATCTAATATTAGATACATTCAATATAATGTATAGATAGAGTCACTGCAACTTATATTAGATACAATCACTATAACTTATATCAGATACACTCACTACAACTTATACCAGATACCATCACTATAACTTATATTAGATACAGTCAATTTAATATTATATTAGATACATCCAATATAACGTATATCAGATAGAGTCACAACAACTTATATTAGATACAATCACTATAACTTATATCAGATACAGTCACTACAACTAATATTAGATACAGTCACTATAACTTATATTAGATACAATCACTATAACTTATATCAGATGCAGCCACCATAACTTATATTAGATACAGTCACTGTAACTTATATCAAATACAGTCATTACAACTTATGTTAGATACAGTCACTATAACCTATATCAAATACAGCCACTACAATTTATATTAGATAAAGTCTCTACATATTAGATACAGTCACTATAATTTATATCAAATACAGTCACTAAAACTAGTATCATATACAGCCACATTAACTTAGATTAAAGTCACTGTAATATAATACCGAATAAAGATCACTACAGCGTATACCACATACATTCACTACAACTTATAGTATATAAAGTCACTATATTTTATATTAGATATAGCCACTCTAACTTGTATCATATAAAATCTCTATAACTTATATCAGATACCGTCACTATAACTTATATTAGATACAGTCAATGTAATATTATATATGAGATAATCGATATAACTAATATTATATAAACATTACTTACAAATAGTTAAACACTATAACAAAATATTCTAATCAATTTAAAAAGCGTTGAATATCTAAGTAATAAAGTATACGATCAAGCTAAATACATACCCAGGTGATCAAATCGAGAAACACCAAATCATATATCATAGCTAATACTTCAAGGACTTTATTTTATTTAACAAAAATACAAGCATTATACTGATTTATGTAAAATCACTATAGATCAATAAAATCGACATGTAGTCCTAAAAGTCATTTAATACCCCTTCATTACACTTAGATACATTTATTACAATAGGGGGTGATATTACAATATAGGTTAAACGGACCAACCTGCGTTGTAATAAAATACTATCGACCCGCCTAGAGTGTCCCACTATGTTTATGCGTGGCCAGGCGTAACCAATTACCCACCTATATAGCGTGTCCACCACGTACCTGCCCTAGCCTGAGCCATGACGCACATAGAAATCTTTTTGTGTGGGGCTAGGGTCTTTTCGTTATTAGTGTTGGTTTTATCTTGGCATTAGGCATTTTTTTGCTAATTAGTACCAAGAAAGTTCTTCCGGTATTTGTTCGGTATTTTTCAGATTTATTTAGGTAGGTATTTCTCGATTGCTTTTGTTTTTTTCTGTATTTAGTACAGTCCGATTCCACAAGTTCTAATTTCTGTTAAGCGTTGAATAGGAAATCGGACATTAAGAAGGCATTACGTTATACTGACTCGTATTATAAATATTGATATGTACAGCATAAGAAAAAAGCATCGTGAAGAGATTGCTATAAGCCGTTGTTTAGCATATTCCCTTTTCAAACAAAAAGAATCTTCCAAGAAGAAGCCATCAACAGATTAATTGGACAATGTCAAACTTTTCTCAATCCATTTATTCAAATAAAATACTAATATTAACGATGGATAATCTTCCGACTTGGATTCATTTAACGCAACACTTACATCATACTCCGCGCAGTGTTGCGTTTAATTAGAGGTAATCCTACTACACACTGCTATTATGAGTGGATATTGTTGTTTTAAATTTTGATTTGTCAGTAGTCCGTCTACCAACCAATCACTAGTTGCCAATATTGGACCAAATATGTTTACACAACGTTACGTCATGACTCATGATTTTATTAAGCCTAATTAACCGTGCATAGCAGAATACTGCAGTAAAACTAATTGCGTGACAAACGAGGCTGTCATGTTGCTGTACTTAAGTGATAGCTTTCATAGAACGGAAAGAATAGACACACTCCCGAAAAAGTTCAAGAAACAGACGCTATTTCAGAATTGGTCAGAGAGGGATTTCTCGGGCCATTGCTTCAGGAATATTTATTTATTTATTTCACATTTATTCGTACATTAGCGTACACTTTACAATATTTACAATATATATAAATACATTTAGTCAATGCATAAATAAGTGATTATTTCATTAAGATCTTTTTTATGTGAGTAGGTTTCGTGCGACTCACGCATATTTATCATATCTACAATTTGACCAGCTTTTTTGAGATCAGACTGATTTACATTGGTATTATCTCATTTATTTATTATGTTTAAAAGTTTATTTACTTTTATATTATATAAATCGTATCTAGAGACATCGTATATGTGGCAGATATAACTAATGTTGTTACAAGTATTGGAAGAAGAACTTCCATTTAAGGCATGACGGGCACATATCTTAATACATTCATTATTATTTTGGATTGAACTAATAAACTGTTTTACAAATCGTTTATGAAGTTGAGCCTCTATAGAATAATCCTGACACATTAATGGAATAAGGACATTCTGTGTACGACATGGAATATCCCACAGCCTACGAGTGCACTTGCGCCAAGTACAGTAAAATATTTCAATGGACCTATCAGAGAAATCCCACAGCTGACAACCATACAGTGCACTTACATGTGCTGCAGTTTTATGTCATCTGTAAAAGATGACAAACGCTTGGATATTTTCAGTTCATCCTGATTCCTATCTTTATATATAGAAAACGGAATTTAACCAATTGGACTGATATTCCTTTTAGAGATTCAACTTCCAGAATACCGTAAGATATTCAAAATCCTTAAAATGAATATCAACAACTTGGAGAAGAATTTTTCTTCATGCAATTTTTATTTAGGGCACACAAATACTAATTACCTGTTACTTCTTCCGATTTACTTAAAACAGTTATTACAGTTGGGGTTACTAAATTAAGCTTAGCTCTCTTAATACAAGTCATCTTGACAAATGCTCGTCTAAAGTCTTTATTTTTGACGGCGTAAACAACAAAATTCATTCCTGAATTCAACACTAAAACAGGCACAGTAATATTGGTGACTATCTGCGGAACGTAAATTCCAAGATGGCCGGCTGCTACGGAAATGATTGCTGGAAGATAGCAAATAAAAAAAATTCCAAAGACTAAAACGAATAACTTAACAAGCTTGAGATCTTGCGCCAATTGTGGTTTGCTAGATTGTGTTGCAGTTTGCTCTATAATTTGTCGCTGTTGTCGCCGAGCAATCCTTAGAATGTTTCCATAGCAACAGGCTGTTAAAATACAAAAAAACATAAATAACGAAGTTTGTATATATACCTGATATTCCATTTTCAACACTCGAAATATGGAACAATTCTTACATGGTCCCCAGTTATTATAATAGAAAGGCATAGTGCCAATAAACAAAGAAAATATCCACATGCCGACAATAACCATCCACGTTCTTGGTGTCGTTGCTAATTGCATATAGCGTAGAGGGTAACTTATATAAATGGCACGGTCAAATGCTATCGCCACCATGCTAACTACTGACATAGTTACAGAAACAAAAAATGTCACGTGACGAAATAAACACAAATACTTAGTATCATTCATGATATGTTTTACCGATGGTATAAAGATCGGGACTTGTAACGGTATCACAGCTCCAGCAATAAAATCGGCCACAGCTAAAGACGTTACGTACATATTCGGTACAGTTCGTAACACAGGAGTTCTCCACACAGCAATGATGGTAAGAAAATTTCCCGAACAGATAAAAATAGTCAGAACAACGTTAATTGCGATGAAAACATAATTTTGCCACGTCATTGGTCCTGTGGTATTTGCATGTGAGCAGTTGTTACCGGAATACATGACTCTGTTACTTCTCTATCCTCTGTAATTCAACTTGCCCTTTTTAAACTCCTCGATACAATTTAAAAATCTATCCCAATCTTCAACCTAATTCCAGGTTAAACAAACAGATCAAAAGAACTTCTCTTGTCTCCAAATGACGCACTATATTATTATTACGGTGAATTTTATTATATCCTTGAAAATTGTACATTAGCGACCTTTCAATATTGTAATTATAAAGATCGGAAGGACGTGAAATGATGCGTGCCCACATAGATATTTAATATTCTTTGTTTCAAGTCATCATCAGAACACAAAACAAATTCTCTGTTCAAACCATCATTGTTCGATATATAAGAACACGATATCAATTCAACCGTTGTTTGTTGCGCAGATTATCAAAGACACAGATGCTGTTGGTACGCGATATTAATATCCAATAACCTGCTTAATCATATTATCATAGTTGGAATGATATATCCTCGTTATTGATTTGTAATCGTCCATTTTCCTGGATATACATTAACATTCTGAAAATCGTTTGTTAAACTGTTAAATGCTAAACTTTATTTGTTGATATGTCTTTTAAGGAGTTTAAGGCTTGTTTAAAGAAAAAAATAAACACACAATACCGTCTTTCTTTCTTGATTTGAATGCGTAGAGCTCTGCGAGGTTCTTTATAAATCTAGAATAAATCTAAAAATATGAATATCTATAAACTTTAGCTACGGTTCTACATAAAATCCGACGTTAATGGTTGAATATTAAATTTGTAAGTATCAGACGTGGAATTAATCAATTGGATACTCTCAGGTACCAGGTGGATGCGTTTATCTAGATATATAGATATCTTCAGGCTAATTTATATAACGGATCATAATCAACATGCATAAAACTTCCCGGGGCTTTATATATTGATAACTTTCTATTTGAAGTTCAGTTGAATTCCATGGGTTGTTTAATATTGCTGGAATCCGTGTTTCCTCCCACTGCTAAAGATCTATACGCGCAAACCAATATTAAATATTGAATCATATCTTTGTCCTGAAATACATAATTTGTGTCGAGTGAACATCAAACCCCATCTCTCGCATCCTCTCCATCGGCTTGTTATTTCACACATACACAAGTCCGACGTATCAGAAAAATTAAAATCTTTCACAAATGAAAAGAAGTAAAGCAAAACAATAAACCAGGCGGAGAATATACTTAGTCGCACTATTTCGATTATTTATTTGTCAGTATTGTGATCATATTTATAATGATAAGTAAATCGAGATATATAGTCCAGGCAAGATAGCAGTTGCTGCAATAGTAATGCCGACCACGATTTATGGTCGGTCTAGACGCATAATATTACCAAAAACATGTCGCAGTCCGAAACCCATGCCCAAACTAGTCAAATTGAAAAAAAATCCAAAATGGCTAGTAAATTCCTATTTCTGGCCAATTATCATAATATGATCGAGTTTGGTATCATAATATACGTTTTGACGGCAACTGAATCCATTTCCATACACATTTTTGTGACAACTGTTATCGCTCAATATTGAGGGTTATTCTAGATGGCGGTCAGTTTAGGCGAGGAATAAGAATCAAGTTTGGTGTAAAAATATACGATTTCAGAATAGTTGAACCCATTTTTGAGCATATGTTAGTGGTGATGTAGTTCCCTTTGTCAATATAAGGGCAATTTCAATTAGGGATTTAGATTTCTGATTGGAGAGTTGAGATTAATGATACTCCTATCATAGCCGTAATACAACGGGCGACGTAACGTATTTGCCGATTAGCATACTCAAGACCACTTCGCTGACCGTCACCATGAACTCTATTGACATTTAATTTGCCACCAATAACCTGCTTGGCCTGGCTTATGGTGTATCATTGTCACCTATATCTGTCGTTTGAGTCAGAAGTGTAATATGTTTGAGACAATTCTTAATAGTTTCTCTCATCCAAAATACCACAAAACTACGGAATTCCAGCCATTTAGTTTATCGATGCACATTATTTTCAACTGAAAACTGTGAGTAAATCAAATGCCAAGGTCACGAATCAAGACCAAGGTCAAGCTCAATACCAACCCTCCGATACATTTCGAAACAAATAATACGCAGTGAACTCATTTTTTCATCTCTCTCTAAGATTGTCTGGCCATGTGCTAACATCGCTACAACAATCTCTCCCCGCTAATTCAGCCTGTCAACACTTTTCAGGCGTATTTGCTTTCACTGTAGGTACCCACCTTCATTTTCAATTTAGTTAAAATCTATTCCAGTGATTTTAGCTTTAGTTTCTGTCAAACAGGGCCTGGTCGTTTAGTTCTTGATTGCAGCTAACTATGTTTATGTTAACTCAATCATAATCCCTCAACCAAGAGTAAATGTTTGGTTTGCCATGGCTCACATAGACGTCAACTCGTTTCTACCATGTGCCATAGAACTCAAATAGTCCTAAATTTGTTCTGGCAACCCATATTCGGAGGCCCTAGCCCGCTCTTGGCCCATTGTCGAACTAAGCCATGACTTTACACCAAGGGTTTACTCTGTCATTAAAATTGGTATCTCCGGTCATTATTAAACTTAAGCCAGGGATCCGAATCGAATTATTGTCGGCACCCACCATCCGCTTCGTCTCGGTCACCCAGAACCTCTGAGTATCCAACTTACAATGTTTCACGAAGAGTTCCATTGTTGCTCATGCGTAAGCGTTACGCCCCTTCCCGCAACAAATTCCACAATCCTTATATTAAGATAAACAAAAAATGAAATGGAATGGGGTTTAACGTCCTACTTGTCTGCTAATATAAACAAACATGAATCCTTATATTAATATAAACAAACATGAATCGTGACGATGATTTGGGAATAATAAAGAAAACATAGGTTTGGCCCACGAAGAGAGAAATTTTACCATTTCAAATTAAGAATGTTGGATAATACTTTTAGTCGATGCTTGATGAATGCAAGCGTATTAGATCCGAGGCAGACTTTTAATCCCCAAATCTTCAACGGGTTTTCCACATATTTTAACCCAGGGGAACTAGTTACTAAAATGAGGACAAAATGTGTCGAAAATGAATTCGGCTGCCCCCAAAACGTATATTTTGTCACTAAATGTGGTAATTTTGTAAAATAGAAATTTTCCCACCAAAACTGAACGCCATCTGGAATTATTACCCAATATTGACTCTGTGGTATAACTAATCACCAAAATATGTATGGGAATGTATTCAGCTACGTCGGATAAAGAATAGATTTTCGTAACGAAGTCGATCATATATGTGGATAAAACTTGCCTGGACTAAGAGTGTAAAATCTGTCAACACCAGCAGGTCTTATTAGTGTGATTGATGCTGGTTGTCGAGGTACTATACACTGATTCTAGTCTTAAATGATCTTTTTAATTGCACGAACAGTTACCTAATACTTTCCAATATCAATCAAACACCGTTTAACACCTGCGATCGCTCTGCAAGTCAGTTTCATCTATTTCTCAATTACTGTTATTGACCCGCTAATCGGCCACTGTCCCTCAGACTACAACGCCTTAATGGTGCTCTTCGAGTGTTGTCCACGTGAACATTAATAATTACTTCTACTACTTTATAAATTATGAAGCATGTTTTATAGCTAATGGACTACTTACTCTCACCAGGTACCACCATTTCAATTAATCAATGCCTCATCCTTATTATCAAATTTATCTATCCGTTATACTTTTTTAGAACAATATCCTCATGTAGAATATCGTTAATATCAAATTTTAATCGGTTATTTGGCAATAGTTTGAATATTGAATCTTGAAATATCAATCTCTTAAAATTCTATAGTGAGCTATAATTAACAATATCCGTGCCCGAAGAAACATAAACGGATTTGAAATATCAGATAATCTAAGCACGGGAAAGATTACGGTACCGCCTAATTCCAAAATAAAAAAAAGATATTGAAAGGTATAATAAACCAAACTTACATTTATGCTGAAATTTAAATAGCCTTTTCTTGCAAAATCCTTGATAACTTCCTGAAAACAACACAATTATGGGTGTCTCCTTCCCTTATTGCCCTAGAGACAACTATTTCGCTGATAAACCAAGTAAATGCGTATATCTTTATGGCAAGATATGTCTTTAACTAGGTGGCGGAAAAGTTTATACATGAGATTTATTGGAAGATTTATAATGTTTGAATTGCATGTTTAATGTTTTTTGACATTCTTCGGTGTTTTGTTCCAATCTTGTACGTTCCACCATGTACAAACTGTTCATTGATTCCGATTCGCAAGTAAACGGAATGACAGTGAGACAAATGAAAATAAATATGCATTTAGTACCATTTGCCTTAAGCCAGTAGCTTCGAGGATGCTTTGTTTCGGTAACAATTGACAATGTTTTAATCAACGTTAAGTTCAGTTTAGAATAGAATAGTTTATTCTGTTACATAGGCCCAAGAGCAAAAGCTACACATATAACATGTACAACACTATTTACACCATAAATCATGAATTGGTTACATTGCAAATGGACTACATAACAATTTGTAATAAGTATATAATGTACGAAAAGATTCGATAGAGCCAACTTTCATGGTAGTTTGTAACATTATAGATATATAGATACAATAAAACCAAGTACGAACAATCCAAACAATTTGACGAACTTGTATAAAAGAAGGTATAGGCAAAATAGTGTAATCAGACAATGGGATGATCATCGCATACAAAATACACGACAAAGAATAAGCTTAACCCTAGCTGGTCCACACCTACATTTCAAAAATTAAACGAAATATCGGTAAAATAGCACAATTTGCCAGAGGATCACTGGTATTTGTCAAGCTTAAATAATTATGTCTATTTAATTAGAACAAATGAATAGTATCGCGAGAAACTGATCTTTTATGTTTCGTTTTACAACATTCAGACATGTAACTGTCAGTAACGAAATACCACCATGGTTGACATTCAGACTGTTGCTGAATCAGTAGTTCGCTTACGAGAGAGAGAGAGAGAGGGAGAGAGGAGAGAGAAATGGGGTTGAACGTCCACTCGACACAAACTGGGTCATTTCGGGACTAACATATGGTTTAATTTTATTTCAATAATTCGCTTGCGCGTAAGGGTCTTTAGCAGTGGGAGAAAACCGGAGTGCCCGGAGGAAACCCACGAGGTTGAGAAGGCGCCCCTATCTCCATGCCACATTCGCTCACACCAGGGATAGAAACCACAGCCGCAAGCCAGAGGTGGCCGGCCAGCTAGAGGTCGAAGCGCGGCACTCTAAACCACTAGGCCATCCCAACCCGGCCCAGTTCGCTTACGAATACCCACTAAACATAAATACTGGTCTCGTCTTACCCAGATTTTTGGACAATGTCCGGGTATCTATGGCTGTCTTTTGAAGATAAAGCTGATATTCCATTGGTTTAATATATATAAGGGAAAGATTTAACTTAATTTCAATGTGGATGAGATGAGACACGGTGTCACAAGAGATCTAAATCAGTCTCTGAATGGTTTATTTCTAAATTCACGCAACTCTGAGTGAAGGGCAATAACTCCGGTATGCCAACATTTTGTTGCATAAGAGCTGGCATAATAAATACGTCTAGATATGTATAACAATTTACAAGAAATTATAAAGTATGAATCTGTGTCTTAATATTGCACCTCCATGGATATAATCCCCCGGTTTTCAAAAGACAGGAAGATTGGTCGAAGAATGTGGATCTAGCCTACTAATTATAATCACCGACAAGAAACAGGTGGGATGGGGTTTCCGCTCAGCCTAGAAAGTTCATAGGACCTTTTAAGCCCACATTCCACTTGCCATTGGTGCAGAGAAAATGGTCTGTCATGAAAGAGCACCAAGTAGGTTGTCTCTGGTTTATTATATAATATTACTTAAGAATTAATTTTCCGTAACAGGGGACTCGACTCGTATAATCTTAGGAAACGTGTTTTGTCTTGTAAACAAATACTAGTTTGTTAGCGATAGTGCTAGATCAGTTCATGTATATGCGAGGAAATTTAAGATGAGGGGGTGGGGATTTGATCGAATGCATGGTTAATATAGTGTATATTGTAAACGGTAGGTGTAATGGCGATTCAAACTGTGAATTTACATAAATATTGCAAACTTTCGTGTTGGCCTTCGTACGGGGTCAGACCACCTGCTATTGTTGTTTGATATTAATTGCCAGATACAGCATAAGAATGAAACTGACCATGATGACAATCCAACAACTCCTAGTCATAAAATCATATACACGGAATCACAATGTGGTTAATCAGTTTATCCGCAGCTTCACAATAAAATTTGATAAATTCAATACAGATTTTTTTTCAGAGCATTTACAGAGAAATGCGGATAATACAGTCTTGTTTCTAAAACACCAAATTACCAAATGTGTTGAAGTTAACCCTCCAGGTGGCACCCAGAGGAAACAGCCTGTGTGGTTCGACTGGGAATTTAATGAGCTTAAAGCTATAAAGTAAAATGAAGCAAAAAGTAAATTTAAAAACTAATGCAAACAGAAAAAGCATGAGCATACTCAAAGTATTTATTCTGATCTTTAAGTTGATATTCAACATAAGTCAAAATTCTTGAAAACTCTTAGAACTGTTAGAACAAGGCCATCATTTTTGTCTGGGATATCACAACGACAATGGTTTCAATATTTTGAAAAAAGTACTAAATAATAATACTGGTGATACCCATGGTAGAGGTTATTATGACCTTGACGTTGATAGGAACCATTGTTTGTGATGGTTATATGGAATTAATTGAGCGTATCACTCAAGATGGGGGAGATGTCTTCAGGATATGAAATCAGGGAAAGCTCCAGGACTAGATGGAATCTGTATCGGTTTAATTAAGTTATGTCCATTATTGTTCTCAGATATTTTTGACAAATCTGTTCAACAGTGTATTTAATTCATATTCATATTGTCCAAGTTCTTGGTAAAATGTTTTGGTAGTTCCCCTACATAAGAAAGAGAGGGAGAGAAATGGGGTTTAACGTCCACTCAACACAAACTAGGTCATTTCGGGACAAACATATGGTTTAAGTTTATTTCTATAATTCGCTTGCGCGTAGGGGTTTTTAGCAGTGGGAGGAAACCGCAGTGCCCGGAGGAAACCCACGAGGTTGAGAAGGCGTCCCTATCCCCATGCCACATACGCTCACACCAGGGCTCGAAACCACAGCCGCAAGCCAGAGGTGACCGGTCAGCTAAAGCTCGAAGCGCGGCACTCTAGACAACTAGGCCATGCCCCCGCCCCCCAACCCAGATATATAGCAAATCTGTAACCGGTAACTACAGTGGTAAATCCATATTAGATAATATTGGTACAAGTTATGTATCAGGTCTGAATTGTAATCGGAGTGTTTTGAAAAGTATGAGGAAGCGAGATATGTTTAAGTTTCAATTGTGGCTCCAAGAGGGTCCACAACTTTGATATACTAGATGTTTACACTATTTGCGTACCAGGGGCGGCCATTTTGTCCGTCAGTTTTGGTCTAACTTTCATGACATTCAAACAGAGACAACGCTTTTGTGAAACGGTGATGATTTCAAAAGGTTATTTTTTTTGAAATCGGATATAATAATTATATAGGAGGATAAATCGTGTTTGTCGTCAGTTTCCGTATATCCAATTGTTTGTTACACATTTGCCGTAGCAATGATCTCTGTTAAAATTATATTTGGAATGCATTTAACCAGTTATATCGCATATCATGTAATAATGACTGACACCATTATTGTCCTTAAAGTATCTTCCACCAGATCGCATTAGAGATTATTATGATGCAAATCTTCTATATAAGTTATGCACTGTTAGAGATGGGTCATTATTGATATCTATAGCACTGTATATACTCCAATGGCACAACATAAAATACATTAATTATTGATATATACATGTATATACTAAATAACAGAATAATATTTATTACTGAACTGAATTTTAGATAGTGTTATTATACTATTGTGAACATGAAACAGGTAAAACATGGCTCTAAAACATCAAAAGTTGTAACTTTTAAGTACTCGTTGTAAATTGTTACTAGTATTGGATAACGTCATACAGATGTATAATAAATACTTTCATGGCACGCTGCTGGTCTAAAAAAAACTATATCTACAATAACATATAAATTCGCTTGCATGTAAGGGTCTTTTAGTAATAAGAGGAAACCGGTTGACCCGCAGAAAACCAACAGGCGATCATGTGGGATGTCGCAATCACACCACTTGACTCAGTGGCAGACCTTATGATGTAACGCGTGTGCTTTAAATCCCTTTGTCAGCAAATCCGCACGCGGTTAACAATTCGGCCATACCACACTCCTGTTTAAGATTTTACCAGCTCTAATTTCTGTTAAGCGTTGAATAGCAAATCGGACATTAATAAACAATATTGACAAGAATTAAAGATATTGATGATTATGTACAACATCGTGAAGAGATTGCTAAGAGCCGATGATTAGCATATTTCTTTTTCAAACACTAAGAAACTTCTATGGTGGAATCTAATTCTATAAATTGGTGACAAGAATATTTGAAAATATTTATAACACCATGTAAATGCCGAAATGCCGTTGAGTGGTATATTGAATGGTATAATTAAAATTATACCACTCAACGGCATTTACATAATAATAATAATAATAATAATTTATTCTTGATACAGCGCATTCTACAAACATAACATAAATATATATAATAAAAATGCATGGCAAAGTCTCGACGCGCTTTACAGAGACATGGGTAATAAAAATAAATTATGATTTAAAAAAAAAAAAAAAATTCAACAATAATATGGTGTTCATATAATAACGTCTAGTGAATAAAAATACGTAAAAGACAGTAAAAAAGACAGTAATAAAAATAAATTATGATTTAAAAATTCAACAATGATATGGTGTTCATATAATAACGTCTAGTGAATAAAAATACGTAGAAGACAGTAAAAGCGATTTTGACTAGTAAGATATTTCATCACAGAATGATCAGCATGTGAAATGACGCTAGAAGAGCATGGTTTTAATTGAACGTTTAAAACTGTTAATGTCTTTCTCAGCGCGAATCTCAATAGGGAGATTATTCCATAATGAAGGTGCATAGTGCCGAAAAATCCTATTTCCGTAAAATGTATTGTTCGTTCTCTTGTGTTCACCGATGGGATAGTCCAAAGATGGAGCCTGGTTGAATCTGGTAGATTTCTGTGGTTGTTTTACAGATAAGAGTTCGTTGAGATAGGCCGGAGCCATATTGTTCACTACCTTGAAAATAGTTAATAGCACTTTAAATTCCACACGCTCATGGTGTCATGAGCGGAGATTAACCGTTACGTTGACGTCATATTCCCATAAATTTTGGATCGAGGCTAAATGAAAGGGTGTGCGAAGCGAGGCCGCTGTTAGGCGAGGCCATAACAAATGACATCAAAACTAAAGTGCAATAAACTAAACACAGATAATGACAAATTATACAATTCTTGGAGACTGTGTGATGGCTAAAACAGACGGACGGGTCTTCTGTCTTAATAATATCAATAACAATATTTTTATTTCCCTGAGCAAACCGAATAGGCTAGCGGAACATGTAGGTGGAGTTAACGCCCGTCAAGCAAACCATCGGCCATATTCAGAAAAGGTGTAGATACTATTTCTAGCCAAAAATAACAATGTTCGGAATAAAGTAATTTGACTGAAATTTTCAATATATTCCTCTTCCACATTTATTTTTGAACTGTTGTTATACAAGAATGGCTAACTCCTTACAACAATCTCCCATAATGTATCTTTAATGCATTTACATGTAATTAAAACAAAATTATCAACGATGGATAATCTTTCGGCTTTAATTCAATCGCACAACACTAGTGTGTGGTGCTGGTTTGTTTGTATTGTCTGTAATGGATGACAAATTATTGGACAATTCATTCTATCTTTATAAATAGAAAATGAACTTAAAACATTTTGTGACTGAATCAACTTCCAGAATACTGTAGGATATTCCAAATCTCTCAAATAGAAAAAAATATCTATTTATTTTATCTAGCTCCCAAAAATATTAGTTATCGGTTATCATAGTTCGATTAGTTATAACCACAGTTGGACCGACTAAGTTAAGTTTAGCTTTCTTGGTACAGATCATCTCAACAAACGCTCTTCTAAAGTCTTTATTTTTGACGGCGTAAACGACAAAATTCATTCCTGAATTAAGCACTAAAATAGGCACAGTAATATTGTTGACCATCTGCGGAACGTAAACTCCAAGATGGCCGGCTGTTACGCAAATAATTGCTGGAAGATAGCAAATAAAAAAAATTCCAAAGACTAAACCAAATAGCTTAACAAGCTTGAGATCTTGTGTCAATCGTGGTTTGCTAGATTGTGGTGCAGTTTGCTCTAAAATTTGTCGCTGTTGTCGCCGAGCAATCCTTAGAATGTTTCCATAGCAACAGGCTGTTAAAATACACGAAACCACAAATAACGAAGTTTGTATGTATACCTGATATTCCATTTTCAACACCCGAAATATCGAACACTCAATACACGGTTTCCAGTTATTATAATATAAAGGCATAGTGCCAATTACCAAAGAACATATCCACATACAAAGAATAACCATCCATGTTCTTTTTGTCGTTGCTAATTGATTGTAACGAAGGGGGTAGCCTATATAAAGGACTCGATCAAATGCTATTGCCACCATACTGGCCACTGACATAGACATAGAAACAAAAAATGTCACGTGACGAATTAAACACAAATACTTAAAATCATTGATGATATGATTTACGGATGGTATAAAGATTAGAATTTGTAATGGTATCACAGCACCAGCCAAAAAATCAGCCACAGCCAAAGACGTTACGTACATATTTGATACAGTTCGTAACACAGGAGTTCTCAGCACAGCAATGATGGTAAGAAAATTTCCCGAACAGATAAAAGTTGTCATTACAAGGTTGAATGTAATAAAAACATAATTTTGCCACGTCATTGGATCTGTGGTATTTCCATTTGAGCAGTTGTTACCAGAATACATGTTTGTGTTACGTCTGCAATCTCTGTGTTTCAACTTGTTTTTAAACAACAAAACTCTTCAGTAAAATTTAAACATCGATCCAAAACTTTAAACAAATTCCAGTTTAAGTTAAAACGTCAAAAGAACTTCTGTGGTCTCCAAGTGGCGTTCTGGTAACTGCGAATTATATTATATCCTCGAAGATTTTGTATTATATTGACTATATATTGACCTTTTAGATTCTAGTTGTAAAGAACGGAAGGATGCGAAATGATGCTTGTTCACTTAGATATACATAATATCCTCTGTTTCAAGTCTTTATCAGAACACGACAAACATTCTCTATTCAAGGCATCATTATACTATATAAAAGAACATAATGTTAATTCAACCGTTGTTATCAAAGACAAAGATGCTGTTGGTGCGCGATACTATTATCCGAAAACAAGCTTAATTATATGATCATAGTTGGGAATGATTAATTGCAAAATCCTTCTTAGTGATTTGAAATCTTCCAACTTCCTGGGTGTATATATTTATCTGATATTTTGAAAATCGTTTGTTGAACTAACTTTTAAAATTTTAAAGATTATTTGTTGATATGTCTTTAAATCTTAAAGCTTGTTTAATGAATAAATATATATACAATACTGTCTAAACCTCCGCCTACGAAAGCCTACAGAGCTCATCTATTTTTGTTTTTTACTTCTGAGTTCCTAGTTCTCACTTCTGAGTTCCTAGTTCCCACTTCTGAGTTTTAACTCTGAATTCAACGATTTGTATAAAATGCGCATGCGCACTTTCTACTTTCACATTACTTATTGGTTCGACGCCGACAGCGGTAAAATAAAGAATGAGATCAATTTGCGCCAATCCACATGTTGTCGCAGATGATCTGCTTATACGCTGGGAGTACTTGCGGAGTCACCCGACCACTCTCCCCATGAGTCGCCTTTTACAACACGCTGGGGAGGGGCTAATAGACCTATTCTACTACCTAGTACTGGGCTAGCCTCGGTCCACAGGGGGGATCTCAAGGATAAGGTGTACTATAATAACCATCCTGTAGCGGATCTAGGTGGGGAGGGGGGCAGGTGTGATAAGAGACTGACTGGTGGGACACCCATGGACTCAAATTACCAATGAATCCGTGGATTGGGCACAAATATTTTTATCTAACGGACATCGCTGCTGAAATGGTCTCAAATGCACGAAATTCATTCGTAATTGTTTTTAATTCCTTGGGTGGTGTAACCCTAGACGCAACCTTTAGCGCTAGCGTTGGGTGATTACGGTGTATAGTGATGTAAAGTTTTCATCCTAAAAGCCCACCTCCCAGCAGACATTTAGCGCTCAAAGTAGATGCCTACGATACTATTATATATGCTCCGCGTTCGAGATAATCAAACTGCAAAGCCTCGCCTCTGGAATGGCCTTATATGCACGTAAATAAATCCTAATTTGCAAAAATGTTTTAGTAGAACAACCTCTCAGACACTCTCTACCGCTTGCGTTGAATGCCTACAACACAATAACGATTATATAAATAACTATAAGCGATATTTCAACATTTTATTACATGACAATGTATATTCTACTGTCTTTATCCAACTAGTGCCATATGTCGAAACGCCGCTTGTTAGTAAAGAAGTAATTGTTACCCATATAATTGTCTCCAGTTACTATAATAACCTGATTATTGATATTTGATGTACTAGACAAACACACAAGCCTATTCACAATTCACATGTGGTTCTAAATAATTCAATTTAGTTGCAAGCTAAAAAAAACATTATACATGTATATGATCCCAAGGTAATCGAAACGTTTGTTCAGCCAGGGATTAAGGAGGGGCCACATTGTTGTGAACAAAACACGTTTCTACAACGCATAATTAATTACAGGAAAGAAAATCATTTTAGTACTTATTATGAGCTATCGAATTGTTATCGTACTCGAAAATCGTCATGCATGCAGAAACATCTCTAATATCCACAAAGGTACCGTGATCGCTGGCATCATATAGCTGTGGCAAAAAATACATTGCGTCAGGTTTTCCTGTTGGAACCTCCGTCTTGCGGCTCCTACTTATCTGGTGCAGATTCCAGTTTCTAGTGACCATGTCAAGTTCTGATTGAATAATGTGCATAAAACAGAACTGCAGACATTCAATGTGAAGAATATTTGAGTCATTAAAAATATTCTGTCTTTAAATAAATTAATCCACCAATGTAAACATTGTCGTGGAAGGACGGACCACCACGCTTCTATACGCTGATTAGAAGTGTTCCTTCCATAAATAAAGGATTTCAAACACGCAGTGGGGTCCTTTTCATCATAATAGAATAGCGGCTGAAGATTCTTTAATATAGAATTTTCTGTTCCCAAATCACACCTAATTTTAGCTGGGACAACTTCAAGCTGTTGGACCGCCTCGAGGTAATACCTAGCAATTACCTTGGGATTATTGTTAGTTTTCCCAACACGTAGCCAAATAATTCGTCGACTAAAGCCATCCACACAACCGTGAATGCAAAATCCAAATGGCTTTATCTTGTCATACCCATCTACATGCCAAACCGCATTTGGTTCTTTACAAATATATCGTCTTCGATGTAAACGTCGACGTTTTCTCACTCGAATTCCTTCTGGATCAACAATCCGCATAAGTCTGAGAATTTCATCGCGAGGAAATCTGATGCCCCATTCAATCTTTAAACGATACCACATAGATCGGTATCCAATACAGCGTCCACTACATCCGATTTCAGTTATAATTGCATTAACCACATCGTTATAAGAAGAAATTGTATTTCTACTCCCAGTGAGTTTACGTTTTAATCTCAAAGATCTTAGACGTCTTTTTAGAGTGCTCAAACTGATATTGACCTGGTGTAGAT
The DNA here is from genome assembly GCA_948474765.1 of Patella depressa. Classification (NCBI taxonomy): domain Eukaryota; kingdom Metazoa; phylum Mollusca; class Gastropoda; family Patellidae; genus Patella; species Patella depressa. The sequence continues at coordinate 23,291,176 of OX419718.1, forward strand.
ACAACAACAGAAGCATTATTTCCCCATTACAAAAATCACAATTGAAATATCGAAGAATCAGCTCATTTAGACTGAAAACATTATTAGACAAGCATGGTAGATAGCTGGTAGGTACAGGTAGGCACTTTACACACGAAAGGCAGGATACCAAAATCAAACCGACAAAGAAAATTATCCCCATAATGGTATATGCAGTATAACACACGTAGGATGCCTTTAAAAAGAATAGTTATCTAGATTTTCATTCATCTATTCCCATTCTTTATTTTACCACTGTCGGCGTCGAACCAATAAGTAATGTGAAAGTAGAAAGTGCGCATGCGCATTTTATACAAATCGTTGAATCCAGAGTTAAACTCAGAAGTGGGAACTAGGAACTCAGAAGTAAAAAAAAATATATATATGAGCTCTGTAGGCTTTCGTACGAAAGCCTACAGAGCTCATCTATTTTGTTTTTTTACTTCTGAGTTCCTAGTTCTCACTTCTGAGTTCCTAGTTCCCACTTCAGAGTTTAACTCTGAATTCAACGATTTGTATAAAATGCGCATGCGCACTTTCTACTTTCACATTACTTATTGGTTCGACGCCGACAGCGGTAAAATAAAGAATGAGAATGAGAATAGATGAATGAAAATCTAGATAACTATTCTTTTTAAAGGCATCCTACGTGTGTTATACTGCATATACCATTATGGGGATAATTTTCTTTTGGTATGCTGCATTTCGTGTGTAAAGTGCCTACCTGTACCTACCAGCTATCTACCATTCTTGTCTAATAACGTTTTCAGTCTAAATGAGCTGATTCTTCGATATTTCAATTGTGATTTTTGTAATGGGGAAATAATGCTTCTGTTGTTGTATCTACACCAGGTCAATATCAGTTTGAGCACTCTAAAAAGACGTCTAAGATCTTTGAGATTAAAACGTAAACTCACTGGGAGTAGAAATACAATTTCTTCTTATAACGATGTGGTTAATGCAATTATAACTGAAATCGGATGTAGTGGACGCTGTATTGGGCACCGATCTATGAATGGGGCATCAGATTTCCTCGCGATGAAATTCTCAGACTTATGCGGATTGTTGATCCAGAAGGAATTCGAGTGAGAAAACGTCGACGTTTACATCGAAAACGATATATTTGTAAAGGACCAAATGCGGTTTGGCATGTAGATGGGTATGATAAGATAAAGCCGTTTGGATTTTGCATTCACGGTTGTGTAGATGGCTTTAGTCGACGAATTATTTGGTTACGTGTTGGGAAAACTAACAATAATCCCAAGGTAATTGCTAGATATTACCTCAACGGTCCAACAGCTTGAAGTTGTCCCAGCTAAAATTAGGTGTGATTTGGAAACAGAAAATTCTATATTAAAGAATCTTCAGCCGCTATTCCATTATGATGAAAATGACCCCACTGCGTGTTTGAAATCCTTTATTTCTGGAAAGAGCACTTCTAATCAGCGTATAGAAGCCTGGTGGTCCATCCTTCGACGACAATGTTTACATTGGTGGATTAATTTATTTAAAGACATGCGAGAACAGAATATTTTTAATGACTCAAATATTCTTCACAGTGAATGTCTGCAGTTCTGTTTTATGCACATTATTCAATCAGAACTTGACATGGTCACTAGAAACTGGAATCTGCACCAGATAAGTATGAGCCACAAGACGGAGGTTCCAACAGGAAAACCTGACGCAATGTATTTTTTGCCACAGCTATATGATGCCAGCGATCAAGGTACCTTTGTTGATATTAGAGATGTTTCTGCATGCATGACGATTTTCGAGTACGATAACAAGTCGATAGCTTCAAACAAATTTGTACAATTGATTGAGCTCCTAAAACCAGGGGTGGGTATTCCTGTAATAGCGAGAGAAGGGCTCAATTTGTATATGATGGAAATAGCAGAACTGTTAGAACACTACCAATGATGACCTCTGACTCATAATAAGTACTAAAATGATTATACTTTCCTGTAATTAATAATGTGTTGTAGAAACATGTTATGTTCACACAATGTGGCCCCTTTTAATACACTCCACGTCACCCACCCTCCTTAATCCCTGGTTGAACAAACGTTTCGATTACCTTGGGATCATATACATGTATAATGGGGTTTTTTAGCTTGCAACTAAATTGAATTATTTAGAACCACACGTGAATTGTGAATAGGCGTGTGTGTTTGTCTAGTACTATCAAATATCAATAATCAGGTTATTATAGTAACTGGACACAATTATATGGGTAACAATTACTTCTTTACTAACAAGCGACATATGGCACGAGTTGGATAAAGACAGTAGAATACACATGAAATAAAATGTTGAAATATCGCTTATAGTTATTTATATAATCGTTATTGTGTTGTAGGCATTCAACGCGAGCGGTAGAGGGTGTCTGAGAGGTTATTCTACTAAAACATTTTTGCAAATTAGGATTTATTTCCGTGCATATAAGGTCATTCCCGAGGCGAGGCTTTGCAGTTTGAGCATATATTAGTATCGTTGGCATCTACCTTGAGCGCTAAATGTCTGCTGGGAGGTGGGCTTTTAGCAGGAAAACTTTACATCATCTGCGACAACATGTGGATTGGCGCAAATTTACGGTGTCGACATGCCATAAGACAATATTCATTCATTCATTCATTATCCTTGAGATATCTAAACAAATAAAACAAAATCGGGGATTTCGGTGAACTTGGTGCTAATCATTATCTTCCTCGGTCATGTAAAATAAATCAATTTATTCTAGAATACTAGTATAGGCACATTGTTTAATACAGTGTAGTTCAATGCTAGTTCTTTCAACAACAAAAATTATGTCCGAGATCTTACTTCTGTGGTAATGGACGTAAAGCTTAAATAGACGAGACGAGACAGTCAGCGGTGTAACTATTTGGACTGTATGAGCATAATAGGTGTACTGGGGTGTCACCGAGGATATCTGACTTTGTGTAATTCTAATTTTCTTAAATAGTCGGCGCTTTCCTTAAAGTGAAGGTCCCAGATGGTTTTTGGAGGGTAAAACTGTTTAATTTTGTGGGAAAATTCCGTATAAACTTCTACATTAGCAACTATTGCAAGCTAAATTGATACCAATGTGAAAGTAGAAAGTGCGCATGCGCATTTTATACAAATCGTTGAATTCAGAGTTAAACCCAGAAGTGAGAACTAGGAACTCAGAAGTAAAAAAAAAAATAGATGAGCTCTGTAGGCTTTCGTACTTTCGTATCCGCCTATAGTTTCTACATAAAAAGTTGAATATTTGTAAATATCCGCTAAGTTTCTCCATAAAAGTTGAATATTTATGTTTAAACATCCGCTAAGTTTTTCATTACAAGCGGACGTTAAAAGTTGAAAATTTTTAAACACCCGCTAAATTTTCCCATCAAATCCGACGTTAATGGTTGAATGTTTGTAAGTATCAGACGCAGAATCAAGCAATTGGATACTCTCTGATTGCAGGTAAATGCGTTTATACAGATATATAGATATCTTCAGGCTAATTTATATAACGGATCATAATCACAATACCACTCATAATCAAAATGCAACAGATTTCCCGGGGCATTATATTGATAACTTTCTATTTTTAAGTTCAGTTGAATTCCGTGTGTTATTTAATATGCGTGGAATCTGTGTACAGTCAGATTATTAACATCTCTTTCTAGTACTTTGTCACTGCGTGATAGTTCCTTTTTTAAATGCACTTCATACATCAGATAATGTAGTTCTAACCATGGGTACTGTGACGTTCACTATAAAATCAGACGTAACGTTGAATATCTATAAACATCAGGTGAGGTTCTCCATAAATTCAGACATTAAAGGTTGAATCTTTGTAACATCCCCTAAGGTTTTCCATAAACAATAACTCCATAGTCATAAATGAGTGTTTTAACTGCACCAACCATAAGCTGTTTTATATCTGCGATCGCCCGGCGCTCATTAGATATCCTCAATTGTTGTTATTGACCCGCTCGCCGGTCACTGCCCCTCCGATTACTACGCCTTAATGGTGCTCTTCAAGGGTTGACAACACAAACAATATCTAATTACTTTACAAATTGTGGAGTATGCTTTATAATTAATTGACTGATTACTCAAAGTAGCAAAACAACGGAAGAAGAATTAACCAAAGGATGCCTCGTCTTTCCTCGAATGAAATTCATTTCCTCAGTATACTATATTTAAACGTTATCGTCTAACCGAAAGTCGGGAATATCAAATGTTAATCGGTTATTATTCAAACAGCTAAATGTTACCTCTTAAAATATCAAACCGTTAATATCCTTTAGTGAGATATAAAAAGCAAGTTCCGTTATATTTCCTTTTTTTAAATCAACAGGAACAACGATATGCAACAAAAGTTCGAATAAACATCAAAGGATTAAGAATTTCCGATATCCTAAGATCTCGGTACCTCTAAATTCAAAAATTAAAACCATATAGTGGCGTATGATAAACGTTTATCTTTTGAAATGGAACCAAACATACAACATTATGTTGAAATTAAAATAGTCTTTTTGTTCACAAATGTTCTGCTTGCAAAATCATGGATAATTTCAATGGATAGGACGTATCGCCGCTGTCCAGGCACATTTCCTTCATAGGACACAATGGCCTATGCCGTCTTTGTTGGCCAAGACGAATGTTTGTTACATGGTGAATAACCTAAATCCAGAACATTAGCTGATTACTGGGCCATTCGCCATAACCGAACGTTATGCATTTATATCTTATTCAAATGAACTTGTTTAGAAGACAGCGGGTGTATTGAATCGCTTGTTCCTTTATTTCAATATGTAATGTATTATATACTTGATTTAACTGAGCATCAATTTCATTCGCATTCGCTTTGTTTTCACTGAAATAATAACATTAAAATACTTCTAATGATGCATAACAGATGATGGTGTAAAGGTATCTTGTATTATCAATATCGCATGGTGCTCATTCGGGCAAAGTTAAAGATGCATTCCCTAAGATTTAGTGAGGATTTTTCGTCGTTGACAGAAAAGTGTAGTCCCGCTTATCATTTCTAAATTAAATCATAAATCTGTTCAAAATACAAATCATCCGAAGTTTAAAATAGCTTATTATGGGCCTGGTATGCAAGTACCTGTTGTAGGGGAAATTAAATATATGTAATAGGCAAATTTAGCTCTTAAAAAATGCAGCATCTTTAATCAGGTTAACATCCTTTACTTTAGTGAATTATTATAAAATCTCAATAAGTTTCACAACATTCAGCATGATTAAACATTAGCGATAAAATCTCAATACGATTAACTACCTTTGCCATGATTTACTTTTAGCGATAAACAATTAGTGTAAATGAGTGATAATTTAGCAGTCATTTGATTGTAACTTGATTCAATGTCATGGTATATATTTGCACATACCCTTTCAAACGGTTCAGTGCCACACCGAATTTATATATTTTGTTTACCAGATAGGCATTTTTACAGCGAAAAAAGAAATTGTGTTTGTTTGGGTTTTTTTTGAAATGCAAAATGATGCTGATTTCATGTGGAATACGAATACAAAACATGATGATATAAATATATTATGACTTGAATATATAATGTTGCTATTATTATCCTAGAACATCCGTGATAAATATCATATGACACACGAATGCAAAACAAGCTTGTGTGAATATTTCATAGCTTGATTTTATATTGTTCCGATGTTGAAAAGTGAAGTATGTTTATAACAGCGTTTTATTTCTATTAAATAACACTGCCTCGGGTTTTTGAAAAAGATGGTATTGTATTCCCTATACCATACAAGTTAATTAAAAGAGTCAAATGTCTATTCTTCAGCACCTCGAATTTGACTCAAATGAGTCACAACGCTTTTAATAATGTAATATGATTTATATAAACGGATTTACCTACCATAATTATTTCCGTTTTTGCTCTAAAATTTATGTTCGGCGAAATACGCGAGAAGTCTCAATTGAATGACAGCCTCTTGCGTCTGGTTATTCCAGAGCACACCAGTAGCATTTATTGTGCATGCTTTCCAGATAACAATATGGCGTTAACATTTGTGATATGTCTAGCCACGTTCTTCGAGTCCCTTTTTACAAATGGCGCTAAAACGCATTCTGGTACACCAATAGCAAAATGCTTATTTTGTCTTAAAAATAGATACCATAAGCCCATCTTTTCCCGGTAAGATCACAACATCAATGTTGATTTAGATAATTCGTGTTTTCAAAGTCGGAAGACTGGATGAAATTGAAATAGATTTATCTTTAGCATGAACAAGATTTAATCATGTATGTAAATTGGCTCATATGCATTTTTCACATGTAGGCTGGCAGGGGGCACTCCGAACTAGGGATGGGGCAGGTCGACAATATCGTAGGAGAAGAACTTAATGTTGACGTTATTACAAACGTTTTTAGAGTCAAGTGAGAGTAAAGGTTTTCAAGAGTCTCGGGAGCATACACTTTAGGTGGATTTTGATGGGGAAGACGTGTTTCGGGTGATTGGTTTGATGAGCAGAAATGGGGTCTTTCGTTTGAAGACAGGTGTATCCATTATTACAGCTACTTTGGTGATTACCCTGTGTTTCTGAAGTTCTTTGATGGGCTCTAGGTGTGGTTGATGAGTTCTCACCTGAGAGGAAGCTAACATTGAAAACAGTTCTAAGATGTTTTAGAAGGTGCTTGGGTTGGGTTTTAGATGGTTGTTATTATTGGTATGGTTGCCTTTCACACGGATGTTTAGTTTGGCATTACCTTCAATCTGTTTCGAAGAATGTTATATGTATAAGGATTTATGTGGGGGTGGGAGGGGGTGATCTGGTGACACTGAACTTCAAATAGTTTGAACTGTTTTTCATACACTAATAGCGACCGTTTTAGGTGCTTGGGTTGGATTTTAGATGGTTGTTATTATTGGTATGGTTGCTTTTCACACGGATGTTTAGTTTGGCATTACCTTCAATATGTTTCGAAGAATGTTATATGTATCAGAATTTATGTGGTGGTGAGCTGGTGACACTGATAGTTTGAATTGTGTTCCATACACTAATTAGAGACCGACTGGAGAATCGGCATCGACACTTCTCCAGATATAAACATCTTAGTAACCTGTGATTTTTACAATTATGTCATGTCTGAAATGTTCTCTGTTAGTCTTTTTAGCTGCTCACTGTCTATTGGATTACGTTCTCGTCTGGATCAGAATTGGATTTGTGTGTCAAAAGTTCATGATCAGAATCGTTAAGGTCATCAAGAGAAGCGTTCGTTCTTACCATAAAGAGTTAAACTGAGCGCGGTTGTTGTTTGGAACGATCCCATTTACAGTTTGTACGTTCCACGTAGCAGAAATACTTCATCACTAGAAATGCCTGGGAATGGCCATTTATGATTCGTTGGAATATGTTGATGGTTTCAGATACATTTTGTACATTAATCACGTATTAATGTAGATTAGCTTTTGAGATGGAGCAATTAGATTTCTGGTTGGGATACCTCACTATTGTAAACAATCAGGCCATTGTCATTCTTATGTTAAACATTTTGCAACAATTCCGTGCGAGAAGTCAATTTGTCCATCTGGCTTACCCTTTGGTGTGGGGAAAAAGGAACGTATGGATGGGATAGTGGGAAGTTTGCCCAATGCTACCCAACATAAGTCGTAACGATATCCATTCCATGATTAAATCGTGATTGAAAGTTGGGCAGCAAATCGGTCCTAATCCAGTAAATATCGCATTCTAGCAATGACACCGTGAGTTGATTATGGTTTGGATAAGTTAATTAATGTCTAATTAATAATTTAGATAACATTTAAGTGCTAAAGAAAGTCCATATTCCTGAAGCAATGGCCCGAGAAATCTCTCTCTGGCCATTGCTGGAATAGCGTCTGTTTCTTGAACTTATGCGGTAGTGCGTCTATTCTTTCCGTTCAATGAAAGCTATCACTTAAGTACAGCAACATGGCAGTCCTTCGTTTAATCTGGGTCTTCCCTAAAACTTTGGACAGTGATTTAAGGTATTAAAAACGGTGAAAGTGTGTTCGTTTCCAAACAGTATTGTTTACATTTCATTCGACTTGATAGCCTCGTTTGTCACGCAATTAGTTTTACTGCAGTATTCTGCTATGCACGGGTTAATTAGGCATAATAAAATCGTGAACCATGACGTAACGTTTATAGGGCAGCTAGTGATTGGTTGGTAGACGGACTACTGACCAATCAAAATTTAAAACAACAATATCCACTCATAATAGCAGTGTGTAGTAGGATTACCTCTAATCAAACGCAACACTGCGCGGAGTATGAAGAAAGTCCTGTAATGGGCAGATTTAACTCGTGTCGCCATGCACAAACTGTTCATTGATTCGGATCCGCAAGCAAACGTAATGGCAGTGCGCCAAATGAAATTAAACGTAGTTCCCTTTGTCTTAAGTGGTAAGCGTTTTTTCCTTCCACTGGTCGTATGACGTCATATGTGGATTGTGGGTTAGAATAAAGGTTAGGATAAGGGCTGTGGCCTGCAGATTTCGTCACAGTCTCGAGATGTAGACAAGGCTAGCCCTAACCCTAAACCCGGGCCAAGCCTAACCCTTATCCCAACCCACAATCCACATATGACGTCATAAGACCAGGCTCCGGTGGATGGAAAAAACGTTTATCCCCCGACTTAAGTCAATAACAAAATACCAATCTGGTTAAAACACAGATCTTTATTTACTTTCGTTTTATGGCCTACACTACACGAAGATCTGGCCCTATGACGTCAGACATTGATTAATCAATGTGCGTTGACGTCTCTAGAGGTTTAACCACAGTTCCGTGCAAAACTCGCCAAGAACTCGCTGTAACAAACCGTTTTATTTGCTAATATGACCACTCTACAGATGAGAATTATCTACCTTACCCTAAGCAGGAATTATATTGAAATTCAGATTGAACAACTCATCCTTCCAACTCATTACATGTTTTCTTTTTTGAAGACCAAAATATATTTGTCAGAGGTTTCCAAAGCATCATAGTTGAGTAAACAGATCAAAATGCAAGGAGAATGGTCGAATTAGTGTTTTAGTTTGTGTACAATATAAGTAGTTTAAAGTCAATGGGCAAATAATTACTAGTCTGAGTCCATGTTGTTTTGTCAAGTATACTATTGAATATTGTCTACGCGAGAATATAATTAAGATGGGATTAATTTGATTGAATAGTTAATAAAGTGTATATATCATATCGATAATGATCGATCCATACGATGCTGGCAGAACAGGTATGTGACCACGTGTTCTAGAATTGTTGTATATATATTATATATTGAAATGAAATTTAGATAGTGTCATATACCACTGTGAACATGAAAAAGTTAAATGTGTACTCTAAAATAGAAAGAGACATAGATGAGATTTAATGTCCACTGGTCACAAAATAGGTTATTTCGGGACGAACATATGTTTCAATTTGTATTTCAATAATTCGCTTGCGCATATGGTTTTTTAGCAGCGCGAGGGGGGGGGGGGGGGTCTGAGGATCCTGAGAAAACCCACGAGCTTGGACAGGCGACGCTTCTCCTTGTCATGGACAACAGAAAAAATGAAACCACGCCAGTTGATTCAACGCGCACGTGCTAACTATTCGCCCATCAGCCCCAGCTCTCAAAACAGTAAAAATGGCAGCTTTTTAGAACTCGTTGTGACTTTATGAAATGTAAAGCTACTAGTATTTTGATAACGTTATGCAGATCACAATATTAACTTCCATCAAACGTCACCAATGAATATTTAATTTTACCACACTTTGATTGCATTCTTGTCCACGGTGTGACGCGAAATGTTTTTGTGTCTACATTTGCTACCAGCTTTTGGTGAATAGTCAAGAATTGGAGGAAGGGTCAGGACGTTAACATGAATTAGGGAAATCACCAGGGCTTGCACATTCATTTGGCAAGGTGTAGCAAAAATAAAATCAAGATGATCAACACTCTTCAAAAGTTTTATCAGATAAGTGAAATGTTAGACTCTTTGAGGCTATATAAATTAAGATCCTTGGAATATGATGTGGATTTAACACTGAAGTCAACGGGGAAGGGTCTACAAGTTAGCCCCAGTCTATGTTCGCCTTACTTAAAGTTTTTTCTCTCAAAAGTATTCTCCAATAAAAGTATGTCAATTTTCGTATTATTATTAATATTGAAAGTAGAAATATCAAATCTTACTTGAAAAATACTGGATTTTCTAAAAAAAAACAACAAAAAACCAAAAAACAAAAAAACCCACGTGTGGGGGCCATACAGGACAATGATGTAAGGTCTTCCTTTCCTTAACCGACAAACCAACAGTTAGGGATGTCTACTCGAGTGACATCAATGGTTGCATCCGAATATTGTCTTGAGGGCTTAAAGTATGTTGATGGTTAACTGAAACGTACAACAGTTTCTGGGATAAACAAACACGGAAAAGATGTGGACAGTGGATAATCCGAGAATTTAATTAGGCTTCAATATATGATATATGAATATATATGTATATGGATTCTTCACGTGACACAAACATAATTTCTTTTAGTCCCCGGCAAATGCTATGTTTTGAGAAGTATTTGAAGCAAAAGTTTTATAGATTATTTAGTTTCAATATGTTTTAGTCCAATATATAAAATAAACGAAAATGGGTGTAACAGCACATATGCCTATTAATTAAATATGGCTGCATATAAAGTGATTTATGTTTAATCTTTTTTTTTAATTTGGAATTTCTAAATAAAATATTTTCAGTGAAATTGGCAGTCGTTACATGTCTTTATTGTGAATCGGCCATTACAATTTACTTCTGCATTGTAGACGGTTTTCGTCGTTCATTACAAATCACGCCTTAAAGTACATGATTCGTGTACTGATTTTAAAATGTTCACTGTGTTTTGAATATTGGATATGAGGATCCCATATTTCACGCAAAGATAACAACATAAATATTGATTGAAATAGACCAATATTGAATTGTAATTTGTGTTTCTAATTTCGAATATTAAGGAAAATATTAAGTTAGAAGGTTATCCCCTTTAAGGTATAATTAATTATCTACATGGCGTTATAACTCAATGAAAACCTTGAAAATCGAGACGAAAGATAAGAGTAATCGTATCGTTTGTTGGAGGTATTTGTTCATGACAACCTTCTCATTTGATTTCTCAATAATTCATGACAAAGCGTCTTATCAAAACCCTCCAAGAGTATGTCTTATCTATCATTCCAACATAGGAATCACATTAGGCTACAACAATTAGATTGTCTGTTCTTTGGAACACTTGTTAAGTGTTATCTTCGTCTTTCTTTAAACATTCATTATGAGAGATTAGATAAAAGCTGGCAGTTCTCACTACAATAGTTAAAAACTAGACAATGTACAGAGACTTTGCTGAAAATTTCAGTCAAATTGATTCTCTCTGAAGCGAGATTTTAGCGATTACATTTTTGGCCTAGCCTCGATCATCATTACTTACGTCGATACGATAAAACATAGTCTGGATTATCCATTTCATAATTAAATCATGAATAAAAATTAAGCAGTACATCGAATCCTAATCCAGTAAATATCGTAATCTAGTGTTGACATTGAGGGTTGGTTATTGTCTGGATAAGTTAATTAATGTCTAATGTATAATTAAGATAACATTTTAGGCCTAAAGAAAGACCTACATTAGGCAGATTTAGCTCTTGCATAGTATGTTTAAGTAAGAGATGAATTTAAAAATCAAAAGTTGCAGTGTTCCATAGTTTTTAGTTTTTGCACACATTTTAAGTTTTGAAAACATTTAAACTAAACACCCTTATGTCATTCAATTGTGTATTTAGTTATCCTGACTCTGAAAAACTGAAAATTAAATTGGTCTGGCTTTAATATATGCGAGTAAATAAACGCGTAAATTGGTTTTGATAATCGGTTTACAATTTGAAACCAGATCAATATATTAAATACACAATGACAAGTACGGGCATCTTGACATGGGGCTTTAAATACGTATTGATTTACATCACTTATTACCTTGAAGTATTAACACAATCTGTATATTATACATAACCTGCTGAGTAAAATTCAAGCTTAAAGATGCCTTATTTAGATAAAAAGATAAAAGTTCTCGCTATAATAATTAAACAGTAGATAATAAAAACGGAATAATATGTTGCCAATTTCAGTAAAATCCCTTCAATCTGAGCTGAGTTATTGACGTTTGAAGAACAGCGTATAGCCTTCGATTGCCATTGCTGTCGTTGGTACGATATTTATTTTACGGTAAATGAGTAATGGTTAATGCAGACCCCTCGTTTTGCCTTAAATGTTATATAAATCATCTATTAGACATTCATTCACATGCCAAGTCCATAATCAACTCCCCAAAACACCGGGTGTTAGTGATTTTCAACGGATTTAATTAAAAATCGACAATCTAGACTTTGTTTACTATCGTTACAACGGTAGTACTGACAATCAAGACAATCATTACGATATTCTTCGTACAGAGTTTTAAAATTATAAAACGAGAATTGTCAGCTCTTTACACTGCATCTTTAAACGTAACTATGTTTGAATTTTAGGCACAAATTGAATTTTTAACTATGTGAACCACTTATAGATAGTTGGTTTTCACATTCTCATGCGACAACTCTTGGTCTTCAGAGGAATTATTAGCAGGCTAGAAATCGACTGTGTAGCTGTCCCCTACTTCAATCCCCTACTTCATTTTTCTTGTGTCAGCTTCAGAATCTTTAAGTCGTTATTATCGATCGACTGTAGCAACGATATCTACATTAAAAATTTATTTATATTACATATTACATATTACATATTACATATATATATATATAATATATATATATATATATAAAATAGTTCGCCGCTGAGGTTACCCTTTAAGTTATTAATGATTGTGTACGGCATGAAAATGACATTTACGTGAAGCGTATTTTTTTCATTCTCAATACACTCACGCATAATTAAGCACAATAACAAAGCCTTCTAATTAATTTTAAAACGTTGAAGATCTAAGGAATGAAGTATAACTGCACAGAAAAAAAATAACTGACAATTTTATTGAGCAATAAATAATGTTGTTTTTTTGTCTTTTTGTTATTGACAGCGTATCGTATTATCATCAGTGTCATAAAACAATTTACAATCAATCTATAATACAAGGCTATGAATGAGAATAATTGATCATAACGGTTTAGATATAACATAAGAGCAAGCAAAGTTTTAAACCCAATACCACGCCAATGACATTAAGAGCAAAGGGAAGATGGTTGCACAATAGTCGCACATAGACTAAATAGATTTTGTTGTAACGACCAAGCAAAATACATACCCAGAAGATGAAATAATCAAATTCGATATAGATCAAAGCGCATAATCATAGCGAATACTTTAACGAATTCATTTTACTTAACAACCAACACGCGTGTTTTAAAACATATATTACATAAAGCGACTCTGTGATATAGATTATATCACAATAAATTATTTCAGATACAGTCACTATAACTTATATTAGATACAGTCACTATAACTTATATCAGATACAGTCACTATAACTTATATTAGATACAGTCACTATAAATTATATCAGATACAGTCACTATAACTTATATCAGATACAGACACTATAACTTATATCAGATAAAGTCACTATAACTTATATCAGATAAAGTCACTATAACTTATATTAGATAAAGTCACTATAACGTATATTAGATAAACTCACTATAACTTATAAATATATTAGATAAACTCACTATAACTAAAGTCACTATATGAAATGCAGTCAATATAAATTATAATACATCAAGTCACTATAACGTATAAGAGATACATTCACTATAAATTATATAAGATAAAGTCACTATAAATTATATTATTTCAAGGCACTACAATTTATTAGACAAGTCATCCTACACTTTATCTTGTACAAGTGTGGGACCAACACCTCACCACATGGCTCAATTGTAGACCTTACAATCTAAAGTTTAAGATTTAACAACCTATGATTTAACATTGCCGCCCCCCCCCCCAGTATTAGCGTCCCGTTCTTCTCCACCAAGCCCTGTTTCTTTTTCACAAATTCAACTTATCTACGAACCAATCAAATATAGTTTACATACTGGTCTTAGGGTCAATGTTTACGTCAATCAAAATGATCTAAGTTGCGTCCAATAGGAAATCGAACATTAAAGATGGCGTTACAAACTACTAACACTGATTGGTGAATGATATGTCGATGTTAGGCAAAATCCCAAAGAAACCGATCCAGCGAAATCTTGTTTTATTTTTCAAAAGTAATCATCAACAAATAGGTAACAATAATTTAAAAATATTTGTTATTGTTTTCATTGGCTGAACGTTATTTGCATTTTTTGGACAATATTTAACTTTTCGCGGTTTAATCCATTAACAATATAATCCTTCCACTTGGTGCTGGTTTGTTTATATTGTCTGTAAAGTGTGAGAAATGCTTGAACATTTTTTCAATTTCTCATAACTTTATAAATAGTGAACGAAAATCAACCATTTTTGGACTGACATTCATTTTCGAGATTCCACTTCCATAATATCAATACTGACGATCAGTCGCAACAAAGAAATGCTCTCAATACAAATTTACTTTATCTTAGTTCATTTTTGAGCACATTATTATCAGAACGATTCAAAACAGTCGCTACCACAGTTGGGCCGACTAAGTTATTTGTAGCTTTCTTGGTACAGATCATCTTAACAAACGCTCGTCTAAAGTCTTTATTTTTGACGGCGTAAACAACAAAATTCATTCCTGAATTAAGCACTAAAATAGGCACAGTTATATTGGTGACCATCTGCGGAACATAAACCCCCAGATGGCCGGCTGTTACGCAAATAATTGCTGGAAGATAGCAAATAAAAAAAATTCCAAATACTAAACCAAATAGCTTAACAAGCTTGAGATCTTGTGCCAATTGTGGTTTGCTAGATTGTGTTGCAGTTTGCTCTTTAATTTGTCGCTGTTGTCGCCGAGCAATCCTTAGAATGTTTCCATAGCAACAGGCTGTTAAAATACACGAAACCACAAACAATGAAGTTTGTATGTATACCTGATATTCCATTTTCAACACCCGAAATATCGAACACTCAATACATGGTTTCCAGTTATTATAATATAAAGGCATAGTGCCAATTACCAAAGAAGAAATCCACATGCACACAATAACCATCCAAGTTCTTTTTGTCGTTGCTAATTGATTGTAACGAAGGGGGTAGCCTATATAAAGAGCTCGATCAAATGCTATTGCCACCATACTGGCCACTGACATAGACACAGAAACAAAAAATGTCACGTGACGAAATAAACACAAATACTTAATATCATTGATGATATGATTTACGGATGGTATAAAGATTAGAATTTGTAATGGTAGCACAGCACCAGCCAAAAAATCAGCCACAGCCAAAGATGTTACGTACATATTTGGTACAGTTCGTAACACGGGAGTTCTCCACACAGCAATGATGGTAAGAACATTTCCCGAACAGATAAAAATATTCAGTACAACGTTAATTGTGATGAAAACATAATTTTGCCACGTCATTGGCCCTGTGGTATTTGCATGTGAGCAGTTGTTACCGGAATACATGATACTTCCCTATTCTCTTGTATTCAGCTTGTGTTTTAAACAACAAAACTCTTCAGTACAATTTAAACATCGATCCCAAACTTCAAACAAATTTCAGTTTAAGTTAAAAGTTCAAAAGAAATTCTGTGGTCGTCTAGTGGCGAATTTTATTATATCCTCGAAAAGTGTGTATTATATTGACTATATATTGACCTTTAACATTTTAATTATAAAGAACGGAAGGATGTGAAATGATGCATGTCCACTTAGATACATAATAGTCTCTGTTTCAATTCATCATCAAACAGGACAAGCATTCTCTGTTCAAGGCATTATTATACTATATAAAAGAACAAAATGTTAATTCAACCGTTGTTATCAAAGACAAAGGTGCTGTTGGTACGATATATTATTACCTCATAACATGCTTAATTATGTTATCATAGTTGGAATGTTTAATTTCGAATTCCCAGGTTCCTCCTTACTTTGTATTAATCTTTCAACTTCTTGGGTGTACATATTTCTGTTTAAAAAATAAATAAATACACAAGTTGAATACATGTATATCCCAGTTGATTTATGTCCAAACCACAGCTACTGATAAAATTGGTAGTTGAATATTAGTAAACATAAAACCACGGTTATCCATAGAATCTGACGTTCAAGTTTGAAAATCAATAAACATAAGCTAAGGTTCACCACAAAACCAGACGTTAACGGTTGAATATCTGTAAAAACATAAGCGAATAAGGTTCTCCTTAAGATCTGACGTTTAAAATTGAATATCTATAAACGTCGGCGAATAGGGTTCTCCATAAAATCAGACTTTAACAGTTAAATATTATTAAACACTAGTTAATTTAGTTCTCCATACCATCCGACGTAAAAAGTTGAATATTTGTCAATACCATCTTCTCCATAAAATCCGACGTTAAAACTTGAATATTTTAAGTAAACACCAATTAAAGTTCTCCATAAAATCCTACGTGAAATTAATCATATTGAATACTATCAGATTCCGGGTAAATATAGATATCTTCAGGCTAATTTATATAACGGAATATAATCACAATACCACTCATAATCAACATGAATAGGCCTTCCTAGGGCTTTATATTGATGATAACTTTCTAATTTTAAATTCAGTTGAATATTCTTAGAATTCGGATACCTTCACGTCCATAACATCCCTTTCTTGTACTTTGTCACTGATAGTTGAATATTGCTATACAATCCGTGTACCTTCAGATTGATAACATCCCTTTCTTGTACTTTGCCACTACGAGATAATTCATTTTACAAATGCAGTTCATACATCAGATACTGTAGTTCTCACTATGGATATTGTAACGTTCAATAGTGTTGTTTCACAAATGAACTTTAAAAAAAGCTTCCAACGTGCGGCGTTTCTGAGACTAAAAACGAGAAGAAAAACAAAACAATAACCTAGGCTGAGAATATACATATTGGCACTATTTCGATTATCTATTTGTCAAACCTGTGATCATATAACCATAAGTAAATAGACATGTTTATAATATAATCTGTCAACCTGCCAGCTCGTCTAATTGGTGTGATTCTGGTTGTCGTTGTTCTATGCAAGAACTCTATATTATGGCCTTAAATGAGTGTTTTAATTGCAGGAACAGTTACAGAATATTCTCCAATATAAATCAGTGTCAATCATACACCGTTTTACATCTGTCTTTTCTTTCTTTTTTGGAAACAATATTTTTATCAGTAAATCTGAATTTGTATTGGGGAACAGACTATGCATATGCGTAACTCCTCTGCACACGTCAGTTTCTTATATTTCGCAATGTTATTGATCCGCTCACATTCTTAATTACCGTACTGTTATTGACCTGCTCACCGGTCATTTTCTCCTAAATTACCACGCCTTAATGGGGCTCTTCAAGGGTTGTCTATGTGAACATTGTTGAAAGCTTCCGACCACTTAAAGAGCCAATCCCGATAACTTTTTTGGGAATAAAACTGCTTAATTTTGTGTTAAAATCCCCTATATCCCATTACCTAAGGCCAACCAACTAATCCGATATTTGTGATATGCTTGTAAATAACTTAAACCTGACAGTCTTCATCTGGAAATGGAGACCGTTGTATTATACAGTATTTGGATAAAACCAGACTTTTTTCTATAAAAATGATATGTAGGTGAAATTTACCTTTTGTTATCAAGTACAGTACATGGGTCAATCACTGTATAGACCTCTCAAGAAACGGGAATCGATTATTAGGTCACCCAATCGAAAAATTGACCCAAAATCTTAAAAGGGTTACGTGTCCGGTTAAGCAGTGTTGACGTTAACGTCAAAACGACTCAATATTTTGAGCTGAAACTGTGATCCAAGGTAAATACACCATGCCTCTATATTTTGGTCCATAAATTTCATAAAGGCTCGGACTTTAATTTTTGAGACTCTGTTCTTATCGGGATTGTCCCTTTAATAAATTATGAAGTATGCGTTATAGCTAATTGACAAGCTACTCGAAGTATCAACATATGAAAACATCATTTCAACTAATCAGCGCCTCGTCCTTTTAATGAAATTTATTTCCCCATTATTTCATATTTAAACATTATCCTCTAACCACATGCCAGGAGTCAGGAATATCAAATATCAATCCGTTATAGTTCAAAAAACTAAATGATAACCTCTATCAAACTTTTAATATACTATATTGAGCTATAATTAGCGTGTTTTAAACCCAAAAGTGATCACAATATGTTGCTATGTTCCGAATAAACATGACCGGATTCAGAACTTTAGATAGTCTAAGCACCGACAAGGTTACGGTACCCCCAGTATCATCATGTAGTCCCAAAATAATTCTCCCGTGATTTGGAAAAACCTAGCAAGTCAATTTTGGCGAAAATTGAGTTAGACCCATATTTGGACACGTGTATATAATAATAGTTTTTTTTTCTCCTTCACTGAAACTGAAAAGGCTTCAAATTATCTTCATCTAAAAAGACAAAAATAAAATTGGTTTTATATTCAGTATCTTATATTCCAGATTAGGGGAGAATTGAAGCGTATATTAAATGTTTATCTTTGGAAATGGAAAGAAACTTACATTATGTTGAAATTAAAACAGCCCCCTTTCTGCTTACAAATTCCTGCAGAATTTCAGTCATTCTAGATTGATGGCACTGGAATAAATAAACTGTGGTGCCTCCTTTCCTTTGGGCTCTAATCCCGTATTTATTTCGTTTAATGGTCAATCCAGGGCTAGTATAATAAGTAAAATCGTTATGGTAACATATGTCTATAAATCCATATTACATAAGATATATTGAAAAATTAATCATCTTTGAAATGTATGTTTAATGTTTCGTGCCAGTCTGATAAGTGCCGCCATGTATATACTGTTCATTGGTTCAGATCCGCAAGCAAAAGAAATGACAGTTAAACGGATGAAATATACATGTACAGTTCCTGTTGTCTTAAGTCAGTGGCTTCAAGGATGCTTTATTCCGGTCACAATTGACAATGTATTAATCAGCTTTAAGTTCATGTACTTATATTAATAACACAATACCATCATGGTTGACATTTAGACTGTTGCTGAGTCACCAGTTCGCTTACTAATACCTACTAAAAATAAACACTGGTCTCGTCTTACCCAAATTTTGGAACAAGTCTGGATATCTATGTCTGTCTTTTGATGTTAAAGCTGATATTCCATTGATTTGCCATTCTGTACGTCATCCTAGTTATCACTTTATATTTAATATAAAGGAAGGATATCCCTCCTATGTAATGACAGCTGTATTGTGTGTTTTATTGTATAGATTTAGCATTAAGTTACAACCGGGTGTGTCTATTTTTAATCGTGTCGCATAAAGAAACTCGTAGCCCCATTTATCCGTTTTCATAGTCTACATGTCTATATAAAAGTTAATAATCGATTTTTTTTTTAGTTTTTAAGTCATGGATGAAATGGTTTATCATTGTTCCTTAAAAGTTTAGTTTAAAGGAAGCAGAGAATGAATTGGGTTTTCTTTTAGCTGAAACATATCTGTAGTACATGTATTACTATCCTATTTTGGTACATCTATTGGGGTGATGAAAGTTTGCCTCTTCCCGAATCCTAGTCAATAAAACTAAGTAATGAGCGTATTTCTGACACACAGTGAACGCAAGAGAAATTGGTGTAACTTATATTTATGTATATGATATTGTAAATAATGTATATTATGACGTTGTATTTATATTTCCGTCGTATTTCTCTGAATGTATATTTTTGGGGAGAGGAATTATTGCTTGTTTCAATAAAAATAATGTTTATCAAAACATATTATGACGCCAATAAAATTAATGTTTATTGTGTGATAAATGACACCAACATAACTCACCTATTTTCATCATTGGCATATTTTCATACAATATGTTGCACAAATCAATACCAATGACTGATTGGTTTAGCCTCAAACGAAAATAGATTGGTAATCGACCCCAGAAAAAGTATGATACGGTGTTGTTTTATAAAAATTATTAATGTTTCACTGCCCCGATTAATGCAATAGGAACGAACCTCTTGCAAACTATAATAATGAAATATGAATCTATTCCATATCGGTCCTAAAATGACGTATCGTTACTTTAAGATACCTATATCTATAAAACTGGGTTAATATTACTTGTCGCCATAGAAATTAAATATGTATAAAGAAAAGTAAAAAATAAATAAATAACTCGACATTAATTAAAGTAAGGTTAAGAGCGAAGGTGAAACTAAGGTTAAACTAAACTAAGGTGAACGGTACATAAAGTAAGATTAAGATCAAAAGCTAAGGTTAGACAGACATGCATCATAAAACAGTTAAATCTGCCCATTTAGGTCTTTCTTTAGACCTGAAATGTTATATAAATTATTAATTAAATATTTCTTAGCAAAACAAGACTATGATCAACTCTCGATGGCATCGGATACTCGAGATTTTAACTATATTGGAACGGTTCGACATTTAAAAAAATTAATTCGAGTCTTAGTCTCGCTTCTCCATTTTAAAATTAAATCATTACATGGCCAAGAGCCGTTCTAAACTAATTTTAAAAAATTAAAGCCATCCGATAGCCTGGACAGTTCATTATGGCTTTGCCATATTAATAAATGTCTAATTAATAATTTATATTTTACATTAACTGCCCAAAGAAAGACCAGCAATAATCAGATTTAGCTATTGAATAATGTATGTTTAACAACTTCCATTAACAATATTTTCTCTCAGGACAATACGTTTTGAACATTAATTGAGCGTTAAGCGTGCTTAAATTCATACACAGGTCATGACTTTAGATTATTTGAGAAACTGTTATAGCTCGAGTGACTTTATTGCTAATGACATAAAAAACATATAACAGCCATATACCATATAATATTACAGGTAGGTTACTGATAAAATAAATTCAAAAAATCTATTTAAGAAATGTGAATACTAAGCTAGCGCAACTTAATGGTTATAAGATGAATAGTGTTTAACATATAGGTCGACGTTCATCTGAACCATTGTCCGATGGGGCTAATCACTTCATTCGCTCCGTCCGTGTCGCTGAAAGAATTGACTTTAAAATTCTATCTATTGTGTATCGTTGTTTAAATGGAACTGGTCCTGCATACGTGAATGATATTTTCAGACTTTACCAACCACTAACAAATCTTAGATCTCAGTCTCAACTTAACTTAGTTGTGCCTACATGGAAACTGAAATCATTTGGATTCAAGTCACTGGAAGTTGCAGCTGCAATTAAGTGGAATTTACTACCCGTATCTCTCAAATCTGCACCGTCACTAACAGCATTTAAATCACGTTTAAAGACATGCCTGTTTGACAGTTCCTACAGATAAACTTAGTTTTGTTAGTGCTTTGAGCAGACACTAACTATAAGAATTAATATTATTATTAGATATTTGATTGCTGTTGGTATAAGATGTTCTCGTTACAGTAAAGTAAATAAACCGTCCCTATTCCTTATTATTGGATCAATGACAATCAGATGATTATACAAACGCAATGGAAATGCTGTTTAAGGTACCACGTTTCGGTCAACAGCGGGAGCGACCAAGAAACCTCTTGGTTAGCGCGTCAGGGTTCTACTTACTGAGTCACAGCAGCAACTGATTGACTTATATATTGATTGACTGTTATATTATAGTTTTGAAGGAAGTCGTTTAGCCCGACTTCTAAGATCTATTTACATCATATCTATTGTTAATAAAGATGACTAGGTTATAAACAATTGGTCGGTGTCAAGTATATGGAACCACTCCATTTACTCCGACACCCACGTACGATATAAAATCAATGAAATGTCATGGGGTTTAGCTCTCCAACCTTTTTGCTCCGACGAGGATAACAAAACCTTGGCAGAATAAATGAGTGGCTCTTTGCCAGACTATTCGTCCTTCACCACCGACAAGGGGGCCCACACCGTAAAATCAATTGTTTGTTGTAGTATTGGTAAGTTCTGGATATCTTTTGTCTTGATGATGAAGACGACACACACAGAAGCGTAATGCAAGCTTAGTAACCGCGCCGTGGACGTATTACGAACTCCATAAACGCTGTGGGAACTCCATACGATCACCATAGGCGCACTGGGAGCCCCTTGTGTCGCATTAGAGCGTGCTTTCGTTAATGATTTGAAGTACAATTAGCATTTGCCACCACTGCATTAAAGGGCCAATACCGATAACTTTCTGAGGAATAAAATTGCTTAATTTTGTGTTAAAATCCCTTAAAACCCATTACCTAAGGCCGACCAACTAACACGGTATTTGTGATACGTTTGTAAATAATTTAAATCTGATAGTCTTCATCTGGAAATGGAGACCGTTGTATTATACAGTATCTGGATAAAATCAGACTTTTTTCTATAAAAATAATATGTAGGTGAAATTTACCTTTTGATATCAAGTACAGTACATGGGTCATTCACTGTATAGACCTCTCAAGAAATGTGAATCGATTATCAGGTCACCCAATGAAAACATTGACCCGAAATCTTAAAAAGGTTACGTGTCCGGATAAGCAGTGTTGACGTTCACGTCCAAACGACTCAATATTTTGAGCTGAAATTTTGAGACAAGATAAATACACCATGCCTCTATATTTTGGTCCATAAATTTCATAAACTCTCGGACTTTAACTTTTGAGACTCTGTTCTTATCGGGATTGTCCCTTTAAAGGACCAATCCCGATAATATGTTGGAAAATAAAACTACTTAATTGTGTGTTAAAATCCCTTAAAAATCCTCAACCTAATAGCTGAGCAATTAATTCATTATTTGCGATACGTTTTCAAACAACTTAAACTCGTAAGTCTTCATCTGGAAATGTAGACCGGTGTCTCGAGCTGTATTATACGGTTTCGGGATAAAGCCAGACTTTTATTTTTTTTTAAAAACCGTGTAGGTGAAATTTACATTTCGTTATTAAGTACAGCACATGGGCCTTTCTTTGTATAGACTTCTAAACGGCCATCGATTATATTATCAGGTCACCCAACGAAAAAATTGACCAACAATTATTTTTAAAGGGATACGTGTTCGGATAAGCGATTTTGACGTTCACGTCAATCGACTCAATATTTTGAGCTGAATTTTTGAGACAAAGACAATGCGCCATTCCTCAATACTCTGGCGCTTAAATTTCATACGTACTCGGACTTTTATTTTTGAGACTGTTGAAATCCGGATAGTTCCTTTAAATCGTGGTGTCCATGCAAGATCGACACAGTTACAAGGACTTTACACCGGACAAATTTGTTACATATGCATTTCTAATGGATTAAATATCTTCAGTATGTGTAGATTAAGAATCCGGATGATGCCACCCTGGCGCCCTTGGGGTAAATTAAATATCCAAGATGGCGCCATGAGTGATTTTTAGTGGGGTTAATAAGTGACAAATACTCTTGAACCTCGGTTTGAAGATATGTTTTATAAAAATTCGACCCGCTGAATCCAATGAGCATGTTACGTCTAATTCCGCATAATTGCCAAATTCAAAATGGTGGCTTATTTTGGCAGGAAACTTATAAAGTCCCACTAAATGACCAGAAAATGCCTTATGCCGGCCATCTTGAATATTTAAATTTCCAGGGGTGCCGAAGATATATAATCCGCCTAAAACTTATATTTCAATATATTTTAAAAAGTTTTTCCCCATTTTTTAATATATCACACACTTTTTTAGGGATCTTTAATAGTTTCCCGCCACAATCAAACTCCACTTTGAATATGGTCCCCTAGTGGAATTAACCGTCACTTTTAGGAAGAATAACCACGCTTATTTGATTCAGAGGGTCGAATTCTTGAAGAAACGACCTTCAAGCCAAGGTCCGGACCGGGAGAATCTGTCACAAATTTTACCCGACTACATAACCATGGCGGCCATGTTGGATATTTAAATTTCCGCAAGGATGCCAGTGTGGCATCAACCAGATCCTTAACCTTCACATACTGAAGATATATATTCCATTAAAACGTAAGGTGGACTACATTACCAGGTTTGTCGACCTGCCGTCGGACTAAAGCATATAAAGAGAAATAGGGTTTAACAAAACTGGATCATGTATGGACTGACAAATGATTCCATTTATTTCAATAATTCTTTTTGCACGGGAGTCTTTAGCTGTAGGACGAAAGCAAACAGATTACCCTACTCCTTGTCACGTACAAATGTACGGTCGAACCACGCCACATGACTCAATGACCGAGTGCACGCGTTCGATCATTCGGCCACACAACTTCCTAGGGTATAATTAGGCGTCAATATTAAATATCTGTAAAGGATATATCATATTTTAGTTTAAGTTATATGTGTACAGAAAACGTGGATTCACGAAATTTAAACAAATCGATGAAGAGCTACGAAGGATGGGTCGTTATACATCCTCGAAATATTTATACGACGAGGAAAGTGTTCGCTAACGCGGGTTTCATTCAGTGCATATCAGGAACAGTTCTGATTAAACAGTTGAAAGTTATTTTCCCTATTATGTATTGTAACATGCTTCAGTGTAAACCCTGCGTTTTGATTGGTCAATTAGACACCGTCTATTGGACAATAACACCCTTCTGTTTTAGTAATGTCTTTTAAAATCCTAAAAAAGCATGTTACAATGTCGATAAACACTTCCTGTTTCGCATTTAGAGGAGTGTTATTGTCCAATAAACATGTCCTGAGATTTTACATTAGAACCCTCGACGCTACGCGTCTCGGGTCCTAATGATCTCAGGACATGTCTATTGGACAATAACACCCCTCTAAATGCGAAACAGGAAGTGTTTATCTCCTAAATGAAATATGTTGTTTATTCACAGGAAATTTTTTAAAATTTGCTTTGGTTTCAATGATCCAGAAGGCGATGACAATGTTATTTTTATTTGAATTTGATATTAAAAAAAACCACCCAATATATATCAACAGTCAAGCAGTTATAAGAAATGAAATGAAAACGAGCATACGTCATACCGTGCGCTGTGGTTGAATTTTACCGGGCAGTTTCGAATTCCAACTGTCGATGGTGATTTTACGTTCCGGCCAATATGCACGCGGAACATCGATTTATCGCCCCTTCCGGGTGACGAGACAATGTCCTTGAGGGGCCTTCCACTCTTGCAGCTGACAATGGGTAACCGCACCCGAGGCCTTTTGGTTAGTAAGTCAGTGTATTA
Organism: Patella depressa; assembly: GCA_948474765.1. Classification (NCBI taxonomy): domain Eukaryota; kingdom Metazoa; phylum Mollusca; class Gastropoda; family Patellidae; genus Patella; species Patella depressa. Next base: position 23,316,509 of record OX419718.1, read on the forward strand.
CTCACTGAACCACTGAGACCCCAATAGTGATAATAATAAAGAGATAAAATCTTTAACTAACAGCAATAGAATCTCGACTCAGTGTGTGTAAAGATGAATTGATCTAAGGTTATTGTTTGTTTGGTCAGAGTATCATTAATAATAATAGATTGTTAATGACGACGATAAAATAGCAATAAAAAGAAACCAATAAATCCGAGCACTCAGACTTGACACCTGAATAAAACACCAACATTAATACTACAATGATTTGTGATTTTCTTACTTTATTTCAAATAGCATTAGTAGATAATCGGTTTGTACAATTTTTCCTTGTTCTTTGTTTTCCGGTCTAGTAATCTGATCAATTCACATGGTTTTGTGTATGATATTGTTTGTAAAGGGTGGGATTTTGATATATTTTCCCGCGGAATGTTTATTTTGCTAGGTTGTAATGGGCACATAATATGGTAACATAAACGTTGTTTGTTTGGTTATTTGCGCTATATACCAATTTCCACACAAACTCGACTTAAATTATTCGATAGATGGTTAATTACATCCTTTAACAGGAAAACTTTTGGCACAATCATATCAAAGGGGCGCTCTCTCATCCTAAACGTCGGCATTTTTTCAATATTTTAAAGTGAAAGAACGGTAATATTCCGAGTCAAAATTCGGACCATCGTACAGAATTCTGAGCATCCAGCTATATATAATGGGAAAGGTAATTATGGGCGACTGTTGTCTTTATTCTGAATAGGTTTCCAACGAACAGGTTACTAGCTGGATCGGTCCAATAGGTCGCTAGCCGAATTTGTGTTTGGTTGCGCCCACGGTGTAAAGTTTTTCTATTAAAGTAAACCGGCATCGCAAATGTATGGGCGTAGGTACATATATATCACTTACTGTCATACAGCCGAGATTAGATGTAGGTTCCGGAACCGGAATCTGTTAAGGAGTTCCGAGTGGATGACGCCCATGAAATAAATTTAAGAATGCATTTCAAATAACCCTCTTATTTTTTTTCCTTGTAAAATGTCTCTCTTTATGGGCCTTATCTATGTTTTTTTTTTTTTAAATTTAATACTAATTCGTCGTCACGATTTATGTTTGTTTATATTAATTCAAGAATGATGGGATTTATTACGGGAATGGGTGAAACTCTTACTTGACTTGGCCAGAAGATAATGGATAATCAACCACATTAAAAACTAAACTCAAGGTTACGCATGGGCGATGGACTTTACCGCAAATATTGACAACTTTCCCTGACCCACCGTGCGTTGAAGACGACGAGGTTCTGGGTGACCGAGACTAATCGCAAATAAACCTACAGGTTATTTTTTCTTACAACTTAATTGTTAAACGGGTTGACTTCGAAGGTCCCTCGTTTCAATGATCATAGCTGCTTGAAATATCCCTTCTCAACCTCGTGGGTTTCCTCCAGGCACTCCGGTTTCCTCCCACTGCTAAAGACCCCTACGCGCAAGCGAATTATTGAAATAAAATTTAAAAAACATATGTTAGTCCCGAAATGACATAGTTTGTGTTGAGTGGACGTTAAACCCCATTTCTCTCTCTCTCTCGCTTGAAATATCTGGGTGAGCTCTGATTAATTCCGCTTATCAAACACCCCTATTCTCCCAAGAACGTGGGTTGGGTGGGGTAGAACAATCCTTATTCGTTCTATTTCATATTTGCATTAGCGGTTTTACGATAGTTTTGAAGACTCGATCTGTACAGTATTTTTCAACTGAAAGTGTGTACCGTCGTATGGATCTAGGTGTTACAATATCCTCTGCCAAGCAGGCTGACTTTTCTTGTTGATGTTATCAGTCATTACAAAAGATATTGTTCAGATCACACACTCGCCTCTAGGTTATTACTTGTCAATAAAATAATTTCAGAACATAATTTTATTCGTACATTTAAGTTTACCATTTATTTGTAATGTAATTTATTTTCCTCAACGTTGGGGGATTCTGGGGTCCTTTGAATGGTTTACTGGTGATTTTACGCCAGTCTGTGGGAAGGGAAATAACTGTGAAATACCGATTGATTGCTAAACGAGAACTGACATAATCAATAGATACGTACATGTACTAGAACCGATCATGTCGTTCTACGGATCTGGCGAAAAACAAATAGGATTGGGTTTAACATTCTGCTCTTCTGCAACAACTGAATTCATGAACACGGGCAATGTGCTATGACAGGCCATTTTGAACGTACAGTGTAGTTTCTGCCAACTCGTTTTTGAGATCGGGATGTTCTGCTTGGAAGTTTCTAGGAATTTTCCGGTTGGATTTACAGTAAAGTTGCCAGTGGTGCAGGTCTGGCAAGCGTCTAGTTATTTGGATAGGACGTACAACCGGGGCGTGCAGATGGAATTAGCCGTAGGGCCGCTGCCCGGGCTAAATTTCTCGTATCACACTTCATTATACAATGTTGGTGGAGATAAGTAGGACAGAATATTCAAACCATACATTTAATAGGAGGTTCAATAACGATATAGGATTTTCATTGGCCAGTAGGTTTGCACCACTGAGAATTGTAAACCTAACCGGAAAAAATTGACAAAGTGAAAAGTTAATTCAACTGTAAATGCTGAATTAAGTATTTGTAAGAAATGTTTATTAAAGCAAATGTTTATTAAAGCAAATGTTTAACTTTGAATTATCATTTTTGAAAATATTACCTGTAGATCAGGGGCCAATACAATCTTAATTCGGATCTGATAGTGGAAGGCATTGAAAAGAAATAACGTAGTGTGCTATGAGGACAATTTTACACGGACAGCGGCATTACGACATTTGTTATATGAAAATCCAACTGCCAAAGGATATTTTACATGCATGTGTACACAGACCTCGGTTTTTCGCCACATTCGAAAGACGTTGTTCCTTGTTGTCAGGTCTTCGGGAAGGGGTTCAGTGGGTATGGAGCTGGCTCGCTAATATAAAGTCCGGGTTCGATCCTGGTGTTGACCTGTATAGATCTCCTTGATTTGCCAGGACGTATGAGACAAAAAGAGGTATGTGGCCGTGCACATAAAAGAACTGCAATTGATGAAATTCGAATGTACTACGCTGTAACGAAAATATCCGTTAAATGCATGAAAGTGATTAAAAAAATTCATTGAATTAACCATAGACTTTATACGGGTGTGAAATAGCTACTCGTTAGTCATTGGACATGTTAGAGGCTTTCAGATGTAAGTTTGCTGTACTATCAATTTGCTGGTATGTTAACTCTGCCTTAGCGACAAACCGGCTTACACTGAACAATCGCTTATATTATCCGGATCTAATCGTGCTTGGATACCAGATAATACAACCCAACCTCACGGGGCGTTGAAACATATTTTTACACATTTATGAAAATACTTACAATCTGATTACCGTATGATAACACAATTTCTCCAAGAGAGGCATCGATTAACAGAAAAAAAAGTTAAACTACGGAATTCGGCCAAATAAAAAATGGATATATTTTACAGTGCCGGGATCCCTCCACTGGACTTGTTGGTGTTATAGGCTCGCAGGTTTTTATAATATTTTACCCGTGGATTTGCTGTTTTCTTTCAGTTTTATCGTTTCAGATTTTTTAAATGGATTTCGGATCGGAGACTGGCGCCTCTGGCCCTAATATTATACCTCAATAAACATTTTCACCTAAAGTTTAATCGTGGTTATAATAACCGGATTTCGATTAGCCCTAATTTTCGCTTTATGTACAGTCTAATTCATTACTCCAGGATCCCTTTAGGTATTATGCAAACGTAGCCTCAAGATTCCTTAAGCAGTGTTTAGTTCAAGCAGCTTCCTCCTAAATTGTTGACGCATCAAATACTTAAAGGCGCATGTTCCTGGACCAACGACCGCGAGTTTTACTTGATCAGATGTACGTAGATAAAACGAGATACATGGTCCTGTGAATAGGGAGGTATGCGGTTCCGAAACTATAGGACGTCATCCCCAATCCGACATCACAATGAATGTCAACATAGATTATTGTATTGCCAGTATAGCTGTTCGCCGATCGTTGTCTCGCCAGAAAGCAGTTTAATCGAAGAGGGCCATTGCGAGAGAGGGGGGGGGGGTCCCCTTGGTAAAATTTTAAATCTTTAATAGTAAGTGCAGGAGGACCGCACTACACGAAAAACAAAAACATATAAGATTAACCTGCGGAAAATATCAAATCAAGTGAATGGATCCGGATTGAGGCCAATTCCAGGCATTTTTGGTAAGTATGAATTTGACATACTCCCGAGATCTACCTTTCAATTCTGTTTGGCTTTTGAAAGTTGGCGGAACAAAAAATGGTACAATATTTCGCCCAATTACCTGCGCATTAGGGGTACTAGATCTAAGCGGAACAAATTTGATTTTTGCCTTCCACTAAAAGAAGTAAACTAGCTATCAACTTAAACGCCGAGCTTTACTGTGTTATGATATTAAATCTAACAATAGGCGTACGAGCCAGGGGGTTGGTGTGGGGGGGGGGGGAGCTGCCCCCCTAACTTTCGGGCAAGCTGACTTTCGGGCAGACGGGTAAAATTGGAAAAAAAATTATTTCATCTATTTGGCAAAATAAAGTTCCCGAAATCTAATAAAACACTAATTTTACGGACTGGAATAGCAGTAAACGCGTTTGCGGCCGTCAAATATTCCAAAATTTTCTTGGGAGGTCTATACAATGTCAGAATCACTCGAAGAGAACCGGCACCGCTGTTTGTAAACCTGAAATCTTTTCGGGCATTTCTAGTTTTGCTTCCCTAACTGTCATCGAGTAGTAATAAAACACTAATTTTACTTTCCTTGTTATTGAATACCACGAATTTGTACTGAGATGACTATGGATTAAAACATTTTGTCTGGAGCCACTCTACTTTGTGCCACATTTTTCGGGCATCGATTAGTATTTGTGAATGCAGCTGCAACAGTCTGATTGCATGCTTGGAATTCGGAGAGGGATTTCGGTTACACAACCATTGGATATTTTTGGAGTTTTTATCGCATTGCTGTGCAGGTTTTTGATACTTTGTTTAGCTAGTCCGAAGGAGGAACATCGTTGATTCACGCAAATATTTCCAGGGTTACTGCCATTGTCACCGAAACCCTTTGACCACTCTACAGAGATGAGCGGTTTAGAGATTTTCAAAAGCATGCAATTATCTGTCTTAGAGCTTAGCAGGAATTGTATCAAAAACATCCCTACAGCTCATTATACATTTGCTTTTCAACAATCAAATCACGCGGGGGGTACACTTTGGTTTGTTTTCCCAGATGACAGAGGCTACTAATGTTTCACACAAGATGGACCTAACCCACATAACAACATGACGTTACTTTTACGTAAAATTTACGTAAAAATGGTCAGTCAGTTTACCATCAGTTTGCTCATCTTCTTAACGAAAATGTAACGTCAGGAAATGATGTTAATTTAACGTAAAATTTACGTCATTTTTACGTTATATTTACGACATTTCCTGACGCAAATCTAACGTCAAGTTTACGTCATATTTTGACATAAATCTAACGTAAAGTTTACGTAAAGTTTACGTTAGATCTACGTCAAAAAATGACAAAAACTTTACGTTAGATTTGCGTCAGAAAATGATGTAAAAATAAGGTAAAAATGACGTAAACTTTACGTTAGATTAACGTCATTTCATGACATTACATTATCGTTAAGAAGATGAGCAAAATGATTGTAGCCTGACCAACCATTTTGACGTAAATCTGACGTAAATATAACTTAAATTTTTGACGTTAATCTAACATGATTTAAACTAACCGACCATTTTATGGAAATCAGGGTCATGATCCTCAAAGTAAAATGTTGGCTCAACTAACCTGCAGACCCGGGATTGGTACATGCATTGACTGAGAATCAGGATTTCAGAGCAGTAGGACTTTAAACCCCATTTCATTTCATTATATATCTAACATTGGGGGGTTGGGATGGCCTAGTGGACTAGAGTGCCACGCTTCGACCTCTAGCTGGCCGGTCACCTCTGGCTTGCGGCTGCGGTTTCGAGCCCTGGTGTGAACGTATGTGGCACTCCGGTTTCCTCCCATTGCTAAAGACCCCTACGCGCAAGCAAATTATTGAAATAAAATGAAAACCATATGTTAGTCCCGAAATGACCTAGTTTGTGTTGAGTGGACATTAAACCCCATTTTTCTCTCTCTCTCTATCTGACATTAAATTTCAAAATTTACATCACTTTCTTTTGTGAATCTTTAATGAGTTTGTAGAAATATAACCCTTGAAATGTTAACAGTCAACCAATAACCTTTTGAAATCGCAAATTCATATAATTACAACAAAAAGTCAACATAATATCTAAATTTTATTTTAAAAAAATTTAAAAAATACAATTGTTAACAGTAATCATACATCGTGAAATAGTGATAATTGACAAGAATACAAACAGGGTGACCATACACAAACTTAATATATTAACCATCATATATTTTGTTATACAATCATGCTTTATAATTTATCAGTTATGCAATATATTATAGACAAACTATTTGGATTGATTAAGAATCTTATAATATAAAATTACTTAAAAGAAAAATCAGTTAATCAACACTTTCACGTCGATATGCCAGAAAATATAATTTAATAAATTGTTGATGTAATAAATTCATATTATTTTTTAGTGATTAATTTGTGGTATTCCTTTGTAACTTGGAATGAGTGGGGGGGGGGGTTAAAAGTTGGGATGAGTTGTCTTTTGACTTGGGATGAATTGTCTTTTGACTTGGGATGAGTTGTCTTTAAAAGTGGGATGAATTTTCTTTTATTGGGATGAGTTGTCCGGGATGAGTTGTCTTTGGGATGAGTAGTTGTCAGGTATTCAATATTATTAATTCAAACATGTATCAACAAGTCTTCCTGTGGTCCAACAAATATTTTGATCGAATTTTTTTATCAAATGTGAATAAATTGGTTAACCAGTTGCAGTTAGTTTTTTGTTCCAAATAGCATATCTACATTTATTAAATGTATATGAAAACAGCCTTGATTCCCTTGTCATCGTGAGAGTAGGGTGGATGAGAGCACTTTTCATCATAACGTCCACCATCATTATTGAGTCCAGTGGTATGGCATTGATCCTACATTTGTACAAGGAGTAAGCTGGTGTCACCTGGCTACCATTTACGTAAACAAAGCCTTCAAAAAATCTTTTTGTAACTTCTTTCACATTAGTACCATCAATATTGCTCAAATTTAGGATCTGTAAAAAAGATTTTGCTTAGAGATAGAATAAAGAACATATTCAAAGTGAAAAATGTTTGATTCCCGTGATTTTGAAACAGGATGTTTTTCGATTAAAGTAGTTTAGATTGTGTATAAATCGTGCAGCTACAAAGTTTTACATTCAGAAAATAACAGGCCATCTAATCTTGTGACTTTGTTTTACCGTTAGCTTTTTTTTAGCATTTTTACGGTGATTGTGTAAAATTGTCAACGGCCATTATTTGCTGAATTTGTAGTTCTACAAATTATATTTAGACGGATGTTTGTATGTAAAAAAGACACTTACTTTCCTATATGCTTCTTCTAACTTTAAATCAGGGCACCATTTCTTTTTGTGTTCACAACGAAGGAAAATTGGTAAAAAAAAATTGTGGATCCTTCATACTAATCACCACAAAAACCGACACGGGCGATTTATGATCAATATCGTCTAACATACACGAAACAGTGACCGACCAAGAAGGATATATTATTATAGACATGGACATTCTATACTAAATATCTAAAATTTTACTAACTTCGTAGCTCCCCTTGATTTTCGAAAAATTGATCGGAACTATCAAGCCGATCAAATATATAGTTATTTACAAACATGCGAGGTAGTTCGTGTTCTTTCGAATAACTTAGGTTCTGATTTCACAATATATCATCTTCAGATAAATGCCTAATGTAAGGAAGGAACATCTCCGCCATTTTGAGACTAACAGCAAGTAATTAAATGGCCACGTATACATTGCTGCATTGGACAATATTCCCCAAGTTTTCTGAGAATTACAGTTGTCAGAATTTCTTTTGCCTGCACACCAATTATATATGGTGAAACTCGATTTAAGGAGCCTTCCCAAACACTAGATCAGCGGCTCTCATTTTCGCGGCGCACTCGAGAAGTTTTTACGGCACACCAGTGGAGAATCACTACACTAGACAGACATTGTCTGGATATCGGAGGCACCCAGAAATTCCAAGCCTCTGACTACTCCCTCACTTCATCTGCTAATTGAAGTTGAAATGATCTGTATTTCTGTTGTGCATCCTAGAAACTATATTAATATTACATACTGAATGAAATACATGTATAAATAGATGGCGATTGATGTTATTTTCAATTAACCCAACCGAAGTGAAGGACAAACATATATCAATAATAGACACATTTAATAATCAAACTAAAACACCCACACACAACATAATAATTTATTTTCACATCTGGCCAATTGCACTAATGACGAAAAATAGCACATAGTTTCACGGACAGAGAACAGAATAATTATTATATGTAAATGAAAACAATAACATTCGTAATTAACTTAGATATCAATCAGTCCACTTAAACATATTTTGTTTTTTTCCATTCGCACAAACAGATATCGTATATATTACTGCACGTCACACATTTTGCAATAATTAACATCCCCTTACGTTATTCATCGAACACATCACACATATTATTCCAATAATAAATCCATAAAGACAGAGAGGAAAATGAGATTTAACGTTATTTTGGGATTATCATACGGTACACGTTTATTTCAGTAATTCGCATCGTATCGTCTCTGAAGGATTCTGACGCCAACAATCGCCTCTTACAATTTTAGCATGCTATACTGCAATTTATCACAAAATGCAGAACTAAATGGCCGCCACGTTTGTATGGTCTCATACACTTATTATTTATGAGTCATTGCGTTTCCGAGCGATGGTACTATAATTACACATACTTTGAACTTTGAGGAACATAAGCAGTTCGACATATATGAAATGTAATAATTCATTTAGAAAGAGAGGGGTTTTAATATGTGTTATGTCTGTTCCATGGCACCCATAGTTTCACAGTGCAATCATTATACTAATTGGTAGTAGTTCGACGAAGCGAATTAACGTGTGGTGTGTCGCCTGTTTCCGGAGAAACTGATACATGGCGACAGCATAACATATTCGCAAACGCTCTACGGAAGTCCGTATTCTTGACTGCGTAGATAAAGAAATTCATCCCTGAGTTAAGCACCGCCAACAAAATAGCCACATCCACAACACCATTGGGTAGGCCGATAGTATGGCCGAGATTCTGGGCCAAAATTCCCGGGGATAAGCATATGAAAAAAATTCCAAATACCGTCAAAAACATCTTCACTGCTTTCATGTTCGTTGCCTGTCTTGTTGCATCAACTGAGGCCAACTGTTTGTTGATTGCTTCTTGGTGCTTCTTAGCGACGTAGAAAATATATCCGTAACACAGGGCGTTTATGATAGAAAAAACCACAAATATAGTAGTCTGTATATAGGTTTGATAATAATAAGGGATTACTAAGGTATAATGACAACCACGCCCAAGATCCCAATTATTAACGTATAGTGGCAAGGTTCCTAGAAATATAGCCGATATCCACGTCCAAATTATAATCACCCTGGCACGGAATATGGAGGCAATACGTTGGTACTTCATAGGAAAGCCGATATACAAAGCTCTATCAATCGCAATCACAGTTATACACTGAATTGTCTGACCCAAAGATACAAAGAAAGCCACATGTCGACAAAGACACAGATATTTATTATTGTCAAGGGTTTTCTGGACTCCGGGGAAATGCACAGCTGCTTGGTATGGCAGTATAAGACCAGCCAAGAAGTCAGCACAGGCTAAAGAAACAATATACTGGTTGGGAATTGTCTGAAGTTTCTTGGTTCTCCACACTGCAAGAATGGTCAGCAGAGTACCACAACAGATCACCACCATTATCAACATCTCGGCTAAAACCATCACCATTGAATGTATTGACATGGCGGATACGCTGGAGCTACAATTTGAACACGAAGCATTCATTGTCACTGGTTAAACGTTGACTAGTTTAGTCTCTTTCTATTAAGAACTTTTGATGATATCCTCAATATAATTACCGCTTGTTAAAGTCCATACATCCTAATTATGTACTGATTATGAGACACAGACTTCCCTTTTCATGTCTCCATTTATAAAAGACAATTAATTGATCAATCGGGGGAACAATTAAATGAGTCTATGTTGTATCGTGATCAAACTTTTAAAAATTACATACGGAGAGATCAGTGAAGTGAAAAATTAAAATCATTAAAACAATAATGTCGATTTGAAATCCAATACACTGAATATTCAAACAATTCCTTTTCCAAATGTCATAACAATTATTCTTTTTATGACTGACTTTACTTTAACATCCTATATATTATACGTAACAGTCACGCTAAAGAAATGACACTGACTCGTGGTTAAAGAGGCAGTTTCTTCAGTTAACTCTTTGTTTCAAAAATCCAACAACGTGAACCACCCTTTTGTTATTAATGTCACGTCAATCTGAATCGGGCAGACTTCCTAGTTGAGTCAAATAATTTGACTTTTTAGTTATGTTATACGCTTGAATGTTAAATGAAATCTGAATATCCGTAAAAAATATAACAAAACAGGGTCGATTTCCATCCATGTAGCGCTGGCCAATCATGTGAGTACTATAAAAGTGTTAAGCAATTATGTTGCCATCGACGTATCTGCAAATAGGTAAATGGCATTCTAACACAATAAGGTTAATTACCATTGATACATTACCTATATCAATGCTTTTCCTATTATTAAAATATATTCTTATTATCTGTGCTGATGAAGAATATACACTTAATTAAATTCCACCCCGAAAAGCATTGCCTAATTTGCACTATTCATAATTGAGGAAATGGATTACAAAGCATCATAAAAGCACTTTAATTAGGAATTTCAGTTGCTGTCTGCTCTAGACTTGATAACAACTACTATATTCTATCCTTTTGAAATGGGGTGTTGTTTACGGAAACTTTTCATAAAATCTAATTTAAAGCTAGAAAAAATCAAACGAAAAGTCCTGAGAAATTGTAAATCTCTAATTATGGAAACCATTCAGTCGAAAATGGCTATCACAAAACATTACTTAATGAGATTATAAGTTCAACCTCGATTTTTTTTGTTCCACCCGAACAACCCGACACTGTTCTAACCTCGGATCTCCTGACTGAGCCCGTTCCTTTTCCACTGGGAACGAATGCCTGATCTCATGGATGGTGAGACTATCAAACTAGCAGGCTTGTGGATATTCAAACAATCGTTTGAAGAGCCGCACATAAACTAGTTATGGATCAAAACTTGCTTGATTAGAGTTGCCTTTGAGGATTGGAAGAGGGGGGGGGCGGTCAGAGGACAAATGGTCTTTATTATAACACTGTTTGTGACCATGTATTGGTTTTAGAGAGTTCTTCTTTTTGTTTAATAAAAAGGCATAGCGTTTGGTTGTGAATCATTAGAGCCTCATTCTAATATTTGCAGACTGTATTTTCCTGTGTTGTTACTCCTGACGGATTAAGAATATTATAATGAAGTTAGAAATGTTTGTTTGTAATTGTTATTGTCGACACAAACGTGTCTAAAAATATTTATTATAACCGTGGGCTGTTTATTCATTGATCATATTAACATTCATTCGATTTGCGGAAAAAACATAATTTACAGTATTTAATGATCTCATAAACACAATATGATGTTAAAAAGCAGTCGTTGATATTTGTATAATCTATATTTTCGAGTGAGTATACATCTTAGGGCATTTGGAAATGTTGTTTTATTTTCAATCAATCGGCTTAAAAACAAACACAATTGATTTAATTCCATGACTGATATTTCAGACCTGTAATAACAAAATTACACAGTAACATCATCACAATTTATTCTATCATCTTCAGCAGCCAGATCATCATAGAAACATGATTAATTGGTGTAACTTATTACATCACATCATTCGATTATAGTGCACATTGGTGATTTTCTTAGAGCCAGTGCACATGGAGATATTAAATCTTAAACCTAGAAAAACTGGAGATTTTTCTTAAACCTAGCGCACTCACGCGATTTTCGTAACCTGTGGCGCACGAGCGGGTTTTAAATGTCCCCGTAGGCGTATTACTAGAAAAAGACGGGTGTGCGCAGCCCTGCAACTACAACGAATATTGTTTCTGGAAAGTCAAGTCTAGTGACTGGCCATTTCAATGGTTGATTAGCATACAGAAACGTTACGGGGGCCGAACCGGACAGCGCAGCCATTATTCCTTGTAAGTATTTTTTTTATGATTAATCAAATACCCTAATTGAAATGACTTTCTGGTATTATATAGCTCCTTATTTTCCTAATTCGAAATTAATCTATAATATATTGATATTTTCTTGGACGATAATATAGCCTTATTATATCTAAGGTACGCTTTGTCTCTTTCAGTGCCCCTACCTCACCCATATCGAAACATAAAAACCAGGCTACAGTCATTTATTTCTCCTTTTTAAGCCCCCGCTTTTCAGAAGAGAAAGTGGTCAAACCCATTCAACTATTACATTGATATATCAGTTAATGTATAATCCTTTAGTGGCATTTAGCGATTGGAGACATGACAGATTTAACACACTTATATGGGAAAACAATCACTGGTTTATTATACACAGAAACGCCGTTTCGATAAGTATACTCTTAATCTTATCGTTATCAAAAAATATCAACTCTCGTCGATGTAGAAAAATCGACAGGACCTCGCTTTTTTACCTTAGCTACGTCTGTTGATATTTTTTAGCCCTAGAGACAAATGATTCTTTTGTTCATTATCGGCCGTAATAATAAAGTTAAACAATATCTATATCTTATCAAACCTAAATGTAGCTTTCATATGGGTGGGTATCGTCTGTACCCTTTCATTTAGATGGGCATCGTGTTTACCCATTCATGTGGGTGGGTATCGTGTTTACCCTTTCATATACATTGTAGATGGGCATCGTGTTTACCCTTTTATATAGGGTGCCGTTTAGGGGAACAATATTAATACAACACCATTGATTCCAACGATATCAGACAATAGTTTATGGTAAAAAAATTACCTGTTAATTATTCATGGCAATAAAGAGTACTAACGACTGATTATCTGAAAATCAAATGCGTAGTGTGTGGGAGGCTGGGCATAATGCACAATGATTTGCAGTTCGTTTGACCTGGTTTTATGTCATAATCAAGGCAGGGAGTGCAGAGTCTTCGGAATTTTTTGTTCGTTTATATTTTATGCAATTCTGGGGGGGGGGGGTAAATTTTGATTGATTACAACAAATCATTTAAAACTAGCATATGGGAGATTTTCCTAGATTTAGCGCAGAAAGGAGATTTCTTAAAACTAGTGCACACGGGGGATTTTCTGAAACCAAATGCACCCTAGCGATTTTCCCGGGCGGTTTTTAATTGCCACCATATTTCTATATTATAACATATTTTATGTAACTGGTTCTTTGATGTTAAATTCTTTTTATATAGTTTTTAGAAATTATGTAGCAGGCACGTTAACGCTTGGAAATGATGATATAAATGTACATATTATTATTATTAAATGGCCACTATCTTTTTGGTAACAAGCTGGAAAAGATCTCAACAGCAATCTCGGCAGTGAATCTCAAATTGCGAGAGATCTTGTTAATAGTTGATCTGCAGCAAACTTTCATATTTCTGTCATGGATGTCTGCTCAAGAGGGATTTAGGAACAAACAACTGGACACCCCAGATGAACACGTGAACACGTTACTGCTACATAGATGTATATTCTAAATTCATAATTTGGCGATGGATAATGATAACTTTGTGACGTAATATTTTCATTTAGACAACCTACTTTCCATATGTTTTGGTCTAACATATGTTTTGGTCCAACAAAATTGCTATATTTTTTATTGGAAATAACCACCCGATAAATACTTAAGTTGTAGGAATGCATCTTTCGAACGACATACCATATTTCTGGGTTGACAGGAACACGACTTACTATATATGAAAATTATTATCAAAGTAAGAGAGAGAGAGAAATGGGGTTTAACGTCCACTTGACACACACAAATAAGTTCATTACGAGTATGGGTCTTTAGCAGTGGGGGAAACCGGAGGACCTGGAGAAAACCCACGAGGTACGACAGGCGACCCTACTTCTTATCACAAACAGCCGGTGAATTGAAATCACGTCAGTTGACTCAATGACAGACCTTATAATACAATGCTCACGCACTAACCATTCGGCCATCCAATCCCCGAATTCTCAGACTAAAATATAGCTATTTATAAAACTGTCGTTGTTTTAATGTATCAAATACATCGATAAGAAACTGTGCGTAGATGTAAAACAGGCATATCAATTAGGCTCACCCACAAGAAAATGGCAGTGCAGTTATTACATAGCGAGCAGCATACATCGATGAAATTTAATTCTCTTTGTAAACATTTCTTGGGATACAGAAATTGACAACAGGCTATTGTGGGTTGCGTAGATTTGTTGCTTCTTTAACACTTACACAAGTTTTTGTGTTGTTGCGTTTTTTCAATTAAGTTGATAGGATAACTTAGTCACAATAACAGTATTGTTTATTGTAAATGGTTGCCGGGTAATTCGTTATATCCTTTTTATTTGTGATTAAGTGCCGCTAATCGACAGAAATATACAATTATACGTCAATATTAAAGAGAGAGAAAGGTCATTTCGGAACACATGATTCAATCTTATTTCAATAATTCGTTAGAGCGTAAGGGTCGTTAGCAGTGGGAGGAAACAGGAGGACCCGGAGAAAAGCCACAAGATTGGAGAGAGCGAGAGAGAGAGAGAGAGATAGAGAGACATGGAGAGGGGATGGGTTTTAACGTCCAAGCGACACAAACTAGGTCATTTCGGGACTAACATATGGTTTTTAATTTTATTTCAAAAATTGGCTTGCGCCTATGGCTCTTTAACAGTGGAAGGAAACCGGAGCACCTGGAGAAAACCCACGATGTAGGATAGGCGACTCTTCTCCTTTTCATGTGCTAACCATTCGGCCATCCATCCTCCCAATATTAAAAATAGGTTGCCAGGCAACGAAACATACGCCCACACAGCAGCCAAATCGTCCGGGCAGTCAACAAGAGTTGTCGCATATTAAGGAATTATCAGAAAATCATTAGAATTTGTTTGGTTTTTATAATCAAACGGTTTTTTTTAAATCAGATAATAATTGTGACCTCCAGAGGGACCACAAGCTAAAAAGGGTGATTTTTCGTACAATCAGGGGACATAATTCAGGAAGTAATGACCCGATGGGCACAAATATCGAAAGGAACCAAGATCTTTGGGTTATAAACATACATGTCAAGTTTCATCAAAATTGGTTCAAAATTGTGACCTCTATAAGGTCCACAACCTTGATATAACATATTTTCACACTATTCGCGTATAAACGGCGGCCATTTTGTCCGTCAATTTTGGTCCGATTTTCATGAAATTCGAACTCAACCTTCATAACCATAGAACGGTGATATAATCAAACGTTTTTTTAAATCCGATAACAATTTTGACCTCCAGAGGGACCACAAGCTAAAAAGGGCAATTTTTCGGACAATCAGGGGCCATAATTCAGGAAGTTACGATCCGATGGGCGCAAATATCGAAAGGAACCAAGATCTTTGGGTTATAAACATACATGTCAAGTTTCATCAAAATTGGTTCAAAACTGTGACCTCTATAAGGTCCACAACCCTGATATAACATATTTTCACACTATTCGCTTACAAACGGCGGCCATTTTGTCCGTCAATTTTGGTCCGATTTTCACGAAAGTCGAACTCAACCTTCATAACCTTGGAACGGTGATATAATCAAAGTTTTTTTTAAATCCGATAACAATTTTGAACTCCAGAGGGACCACAAGCTAAAAAGGGCAATTTTTCAGACAATCAGGGGCCATAATTCAGGAAGTTACAATCCGATGGGCGCAAATATCGAAAGGAACCAAGATCTTTGGGTTATAAACATACATGTCAAGTTTCATCAAAATCGGTTCAAAATTGTGATCTCTATAAGGTCCACAACCTTGATATAACATATTTTCACACTATTCGCGTACAAACGGCGGCCATTTTGTCCGTCAATTTTGGTCCGATTTTCACGAAATTCGAACTCAACCTTCATAACCATGCAACGGTGATATAATCAAACGATTTTTTAAATCGGATAACAATTGTGACCTCCAGAGGGACCACAAGTTAAAAAGGGCTATTTATCGGACAATCAGGGGCCATAATTCAGGAAGTTACGATCCGATGGGCGCAAATATCGAAAGGAACCAAGATCTTTGGGTTATAAACATACATGTCAAGTTTCATCCAAATCGGTTCAAAATTGTGACCTCTACGCTGTTCACAAGCTAAAAAACGTGATTTTTCGTACAATCAGGGGCCATAACCCATGAAGTTACAGTCCGATACATGCCATTATCGAAAGGAACCGAGATCTTATGGTGATAAACCTATATTTTAAGTTTAATTGAAATCGGATAAAAATTGTGACCTGTAGACTGTTCACAAAAAAATGTGGACGGACGGACGGACGGAAGGACCGGACAGACGGACGGACAGGGGCGACGACAATATACGTCCACATAAAAATGTGGGCGTATAAAAAGCATGAAACGTCAAAAACATACCATAGACTTTTTTTGGGTCAAATTCTGTGGTCAGTTATATAATAGTTCCTATTGATTTCACACACTGGACCGAGCTTTTCATACTTAGTAAGCCATGCCCCCATATCGATATCCCCGCCGTTTCCTGGCCGCAATCATTTCGAAATAAAATAAAACCAAGTACGAACAATCTAAGGTCAGCTAACTCACCGACCTGGTTAAATGGACAATCATTGACAGAACACAGGGGTTAGAGTATGATTTGGTCACAGCATCGTCTACCTACAGGTTAATTCGTGTATTATTTTGTTATAGTCCTGTAATATGTCGGTTTGCTTAAATGGGGATTGTATAGAACGATATTCATCAATAAATATCCTTATCACATTATGACGTATACCTACTCCAAACTAACAGACGGAGTTACTATCTGGTCGCGACGGTCGTTAGGCAGGATTTGTAAGCCACTTCTGGAAAACTTTGTAGATGACCGGTTTATATCTGAAATTCTCTTTTGTGGTGGTTAATATTATATAGAGCTATAGAGTAGTATTGGACACAGCTATGGGAGGTTCTGGCTATTAAACCAAACGGTGCAACTCAGATGATATTATTTAATAGCAATCCCTATTTTTTTGACACCTAAAATCAAATCCTATGCAGTTCATCGGGTAGTAAGAGAAGTTTTCGTGGTAGAAAGAAACATTTTCAAGTGTGAATTCATGATTCGAAAACAAAAGTTCATTGAGGTACTAATAGTTACGGACAAACTATCACAATGGATAACGACAGTCTTCATATCATGGTTGGTAATATGACCATTGACAATATATCGTTTACACTATCAAACAACGATATTTTACCAAGTCCTTTATCGTTAGAAATACAATCTGCATTTAAGGTGGTATATAGTTTAATTATCTTGCTGGCTGTTATTGGTAATGTCACTGTCATCGTTGTTGTAAGTACAGCTAGAACCAAGTTAACAGTAACGGATATGTATATATTGTCTTTAGCTGTGGCAGATTTGTTAATATCGTTATTAAACATGCCGTTTCAACTTAATTTCTTTATCACAAATGAATGGAAGATGGGTCTATTTTTGTGCAAATTTTCGAACTATATACAAGGAGTGGTTATTACAGCTAGTATACTTACATTGACCGTGATTGCACTGGACAGGTAAATTATTTTTTATTGATCTCATATCTTGCTCAAATAATGTTGGTGACCGTTTTCAGGTTGCGGAGAATATGGTACCTCAAAATATTTGGCTTAAAGCACTATCGTTCTAGCAAATTTCATATATACAGAATATTGGCACCGAGCTACTCACTTGTCACTTCTGTTAGTTGGTGTATATTATGCCGATGCTAACCACTTCAGATGTATGCAGACTAAGGCTTATTTGTCGGTAGTATTTCATTCCATTATCTTTGATTTGCGGTAAACCCTATAAGCGCAACAGATTGCCTGTCGACGATCGTATGTGCAGTGATAGGAAGCCGGCCATCTCCGACAAACCATTTCTCTGTCGATAAAATATGCCTCTAAATGCTCGCTTTTAAAACGTACAGATTGTTTATTAAGGTGACTAGGAATCGGTATGTGTTCTGAGCAGGTATATATTTGGCGACTGATTGCCACCGACGAGAAATTTGGCTGTACAACGACAATTAATTAATGCATGATTTGTGTGTGCGCTGATATCTATGTGCCGTCACTAAAATAACACATTTATTGTCACGTGAATTGGATCGAATTGTAGAATTACGCATGTAAAAAGATAACAGATATATATTACAACATTTGATGAAATGAAACGGGGTTTAACGTCACACTGTTCTCCTATTGAAGACAGGCACACGAAGACGAGCAAAGTCAGAAACGCCATGTGACCAGAAACAGATCCACTCATGGCACATTGCATATCATATTCCCATCTTCATTAGCCCGGCTAGTGCAAAACAATAGGACGTTAAACCTCATTTTATTTCGCAACAGGATAAATCGCTAAATAAGTTCTCTTATTTATATGATGCTATTTCATTTGGCTTTGCAGATATTTCTTGATATGCCGTCAACAACTATCCAGGAAAGTTCATACCAAGAAAGTTGCATGTGTTGCCATTTTGTCATTGTGGATACTTTCACTTCTTATTGTTTGTCCACAAGTAAGAGCTGAACAGCTTGACATTGTCCTTAAACTCGACTACTCCACCCATACACCCGAAGGCATCGCACAACTGTGCCGGGAACATTTTGAGAGCCCAGAAGTTGTTACGATCGCTGTTTACGTCCTCGTCTACGTAACGCCACTCATCATAATGATATTATCATACGGGGCGATTGCTCATCGGCTGTGGATTCAACATCCGATAGGTGATATGTTGGAGAACCCACGAAACCACGAACGAAGTGTGAAGCAAAAGAAGAAAATCATACAAATGCTGATGCTCCTGGTTTTGGCTTTTGCTGTTCTTTGGTTGCCGTTCTTTACCGCCCAGCTTGTGGAAGAATACGTGGAAATGGAAGAAACATTCCGTACCAGACAGGCCGTTTTACAACTCATCGGATACACTAACTGTTGCGTCAATCCGATCATCTACGCTTTCCTCAATAGTCACTTTCAGAGAGAGTTTAGGAGTTTATGTGCTAGACGTAGATTACCCCATATTACCCGACCACTTCCACGCTCTGTTAACAGGACAAACACACTAGCTACGCAAGAACAAGAAATATGTGTAATATCAAACAGAGTACCATGAAAGGTGTGCCCACTGACCACAATAACACGTGCCCATAAGTCCATAATATATCCACAAATGCAATCATTAAGAACCCGACGGACCTTAATATGTCTAATCTTTGGAACCTTAAATAAATGGAAATAGTTCTAAAAGCACACATTTATGTATTATTAATGTATATAAAATGATTTATATCCATTTTTTAAAATTTTTCTGTTGTATTTAATTATGTTCGGTGAAATTTGAAATTGAAAGGCAGTTATTTTCGTCTATTTGGTCCACTGAGTTGTTTCCCTTATTGTTAGTCTATTTTCAGTTTGAATGAAGTCTGTAACACAGGCCAGGGACTGTACAGCGCATTAGACGCTGACGGCTAGCCAGCCCCGAACCCATTCTTATGATTCAAAAATTTTGTATATTAATGTTATTCAATGTTTATAAAATCAATGATATTTGAGTGAATGTTCCTGCAATATTCTGTTATTTTCTGGTTAATCGTTAAAAATATTTTTTTCAGGTTGTGACGTAATGTAGCTGCGATTGTCATTATACACTTTTGTTTTGCGGTCCACCTGCATTTTCTATTAGAGCTCTGTTTAATACAATTGATTTGTTCCACTGTAAAGTATTGAGTTTTTTAACCACACTGTTAACCAGACATAATTTGGGACAGAAATCACCAGTCAGTCTGGCAGTGTTTTATGCGGGATTAAGTCCAATCTAACGAAAAACTGCGAGATGGGTTTCCTTTGCCTTTTGGGATAGGTTACATACATTTTTCCTATCAATGTGCCCCTTCCAATGGATCAGATTTATTTTTTTTTACAGAATTCAAGGGTCGGCCCAGAGCACCGTAAACTATGCGTCTGATATATATGAACAGCATGTCTTGGGTTAACGCCCTGCTTCTGGGATTAACAAGGAAACGGGATGACGGTCTATTACATTAGGATTTACCGCCATGCTGTAAAACAATATAATAATACCCCCCTCCCTTCCCCTCCCCCGGCCATGAAACTTTTTTAGAAATGTATGGTCATATTGGCGTATATACACACGCACCGAGCTTTTACAAGAGAGAAATCAAAGAAACCCGTTTGACGTCAATTTATATTATGAATTGTGATTCAAAGTTCATCGATGCAAAGCATTCGTTGAGATATGACATATGCCTATATCACCATCTCGCGCTTTGAATGCCCATACCATCCCACCCCCACGCCCGGGATAAAAATAGTTGGCTGCAAAATCAGTGCAGTCGGTCGCAAAATAGGAGCAGTCGGTATCAAACTAAGTGCTCACTGCATACGTCACGCTACCCACGCAAAACTTTAGTATAAAATATCCTTGTTTACTTATCATGGTTGAAAAGATGTGGTGTTCCCTCTTATTCTGATGTAAGTATGTTGGTCTAACAACAAAATTTCACCCTGGGAGAAAAATAGTCGGTCTCAAAATAAGTGCAGTCACTGCAGTCGGTCTCAAAAACCATGCCAGAATAGATCCTAAATACTATGTATTTGCGTGAATCCGTGAGCCTAAATTGCATATGTCACACAAAACTATAGTGTAAAAGTCACTCTTATTCTGTTGTGAGTATGTTGTTCTGTGAAATGTTTTCTACCATGGCAAAGAAATAGTCGGTCGCTGCAGACTAAATGAATATAATGAGGTAAACAAACAATCACAAAACAGGCGAAATTGACAGATGAGCCTCATGACTCTTGTCTCATTTCTTATCCTCTCGCTAACGAGAATTTGGTTCCATTTGCCTTGACATTGATTCAGATTTTCAAGCCCAGTCTCAAATATTTAAAAGCTCTGTTACAATATTACATATCTGAGATTTTTTCGCGCCTACGAAGTTCGATTCCAATATAACATCATTCTTCTAGTCAGTTACATATCTGAAATTTTTTCTCACCTGCTGCATTCAATGCCATTATACATGTATTATCATTCTTCTCTTCTATTGTCTTACACTGTCTCAGCACTATCATATTCACGATTATAGTGAACTGCCCAGTTTGTAGTAACACTGCCTGGTGTGTGGGTTGTGGGGCGTCAGTTTGTACAGATGTTATGTCAACTCTTGCAAAACAGATCTCGAGATTCTGTCCCATTGAGTGACATTTCTCGTCCACAACAATTCCTCTCCGCAATTTTTCAAAATTTTCTCAAATTACTCAGTGTTATAGGCACAATCATTAATATGACATAAACTATATGTGAACTTAACAAAAACTGCTTTCCGGCGAGACAGCGATCGGCGAACAACTATATAATTATACAATAATGTCTATGCTCTACCGGGACGCTTTATGATATAGCCAGTATTTTGTTGACATTCATTGTAGGGTGGGATTGTGGATGGCGACCTAGATTTGAAACTACCCCACCCCATATTCCCTAGAAAACTAACACCTGTGGTGCTCGGCTCCTGACTGCGTCACTCGTACTGGGGGGTGGGTGGATATGTGCATCAGTCGGTCGTATTTTGGCTAAACGCCACCCTAAACAAAATCATTATGTACGCCCCTGTGGCCGCTGTTTACCGTGTCCAAGTGATATTCAAAATATCAACCCTTAATGATACAGGGAATGCCACCTATAATGTTTGTGCCTGAAACAACGACTGTGGGTTTTACAACATCTGCACGCTGCAATTCCCGAACTTATAGCTACGTTTTCTCCCTTTACTGTAGAGGGAGAACGCTAGATCGGAGACGGTCCTACGCATTTTAGCACATATGACGCCATATATAGATTGTGGGTTAGGGTCAGGGTAAGGGCTAGGACCTGTAGATTTGGTCAAAGTCCCGAGATGTAAACAGGGCTAGCCCTAACCCTAACCCATGATCAAGCCTAACCCTTACCCTAACCCACAATACACATATGACGTCACATTTTGCGTAGGACCGTCTCCGATCTAGCGTTCTCCACTGTAGAGACGATGAACTCTCTCGGCCAACACAATGATCTAATTTAAAGAAAAACGCACAAAATCAAATATCGTTTATCATCGTTCTTGTCTATTTTTTCTTTTCATTTATCTTCAAATTTGTTTTTAAAATAAAATTTATAATGTGTTTTTCCTTCAGTTCCCCCATCCTCGGCATCCCCCAAAACAATTTATAAACCAGTCTTAGCCTCATTGTTTACGTTCACAACAGTATCATGGCGAACTGTTGCTACAAGATAAGAGTTACTTCCCTTGTATCCAGGGGTTAGTGGAGTGAAACGGAATGAGATCATTTGGGATACCGTGGATGCCAATCCTGTAAGACAACTTATGCCGGGGTTAGATGTAAGGAGTCTTCGAATGACGCCACTTTGAAACTTCTTTCTAACAGCGAGGGGATACAGTCGTAACATCCTTCTTATGTCCGTGAAGCCGTAGGAGAAGGCGTGTGTGTGTGTGTGTAGCGGCATGCATAGAAACTCTGTTTTTTTGGCATAGTACGTGGACGGATGTGGGAGTAGGCGTGGTTGGGGGTGAAATTTGTCTTTCTCTGGTGTACAAAAGTTACCCTGGTGGCCCTGCTCCTGCTACTATGGGGCGAATAAGTTCATTTTAATATGGCCCTGTTCCATTAACGACAACAAAGGTGTGCATTATGTTTATAAAATATTTAGTATATAAATAACAATGTTTCTGGATTTGGTATATTATTTATTTCAACTTTTCCTTCGCACTGAGGAAATGATGCTAATGTTGATCAATATTTAAACCCCTCGGCTATAGTGACTCTACACCACTGACATGAGGGAACAAGGGCGGATCCAGGAATTTTTGCAGGAGGGGGTTTGCCAGGTTTCTGTCACGGAAATCTGCCACCATCGTCTCAAAATTAGATAGGCATATACATACAAATTGAGAAATCATTTTTTAACTGATGTAGGATCACTTTGTGATGCCATTTCATTGATGCAAGGCGTCGGAAAACCCGATGAACGTTTCTCAGGCACGAGACCTCCATCTTAGCGAACCATCGCCTTACTCACTAAGCCACCGAGGCCCCATCAATTATGAACAACTAAATGACACATTTATAATAACAGATACAAGAATTTCACAATAACCAACTTTATTCTTTGAAAAATATTTAAAAAACAAATTTCACGTTGATAAAACATTTTAGATGTCAAGCATAATGGGATCAAGTTGTGTTCCCTTTGCAAACTCACGTGCCGCAGAGTGTAAGCGGGAAATTGTTGAGAGGAATACTCCAATCACTTTAACTTCGTTCTGTGTAACATGTGTGCACCGATCATTAAATCAAGTATGGAGAAATGTGTCAGCACTGTTTGACATATTTGCGTGTTGTACTTATGTACTGATAGGAATGTCTTGACAAGAACACGAGAACATATGGTGTTATTAATCAATTTAATCGAACAGTCATCATCAAAGATTGGAATGTGAACTCAAAAGAAAATAGCGTATAATATTTTCCAATTATTTTATGCTTCTTATGTTATTTTCATATTTTGGTCCATGTTTAGCAGCTATTTATTCTAGTTGGTCCATAGAAAAAATGAATTTAATTTAAAATATACAAATTGTGATTGTAATAGTAAAAAGAAAGAAATGTCTCTAAGAGATGTAACAATAAGTAAAATCTAAGAAAGCTTTAATATAATGATTTAACATAATAATTATATATAAACATCTTATTATATCTTATAACAAATTGATGATTAATTTAACTTTTAAACGTATGGCTTTCAGTACCTCCATGGCCAAATCCTGAAGAAAAAAAAAGATTTGATTTACAAAATTATTTACAACATAATATGGGAGATAACTGGGAATGTCTTGATACCGTGTCAGGTCATTAATACGAATGCCGAGCCCGTTTAAAGTGGATGAAATGGGTTTTGAATTTAAACATTCTGATTTGGGTGAATATGAATGACTTCGTCTTGATTTAAAGCTTCTGCAACGTTGGTCGTACTGTCTTAGATATAAATCACCATGTATGTTTTGAGCATGCGGGTGCTTAATTTTATCAGGTATAATCACGAGGATACGCAATTTTTAATAGTTATAAACAACATATTAGAATATTTTAATGTAATTAGCCAAATTCTGGTTGGGATTACTGAGCAAAATGGTGTTTCGTGAGACATTACACCTAGCTATCACTTGGATTTCGACCTATAGTTTCATACGGCTACTGAGATGTTGAAAATTAATTGTAGTGTGCTTTCATTCGAATGTCGTGCCGTCATTATTTATTTTAGCGTCTTTAATAGATGGAATTACATATTCTGGTTTTGGTAAATATCCATTACCTTCAAGATATTTTACCAAATAATAATGTCATGTAGGGCTCTTTGCTGACAAAAAGATATGATTCAACAGAGTGCTCACAAAGCGTATTGTCGATTAACAAAAGAAGGAAGATTAGTCATCTTATAAAATGCCCTTGATCGAATCGAAAGCAATACTAGATGTTCAAAATCACGAACATAGTTATGATTTCAATGAGAATTAGTCTTTGTAACTGTCGAGAGTAAATGGGGACTTACCTCCAGGCCCAAATAGAGCAGCATAACATGGTCTAGTACAATAAGGTTTACCATCATGCTGTAAAATAATGATAATGTCATGGAACATGTTTTATATAAATAAGCGGGTGCCGTGCAAGATACCCTACATATTGCAATGATGGAATGGAGGACAGAGAAAATCAGATGATAAAATTCTGTAGAGGTTTCGCAAGAAATTGTATACGACGACCCGACGGACGGGAGCGACGGCAACATACGACAGGATTTAACTATTTTAGAAATTCTACAACTGCATTATGATAGGCTTGATTTGTATAGGATTTAAATGATGATAAGTAGCATTTAAAAGTAAAATAAATAGACTTATATGGAAATGTGATTACCTCAGCATGGGAACCGGAGCTTAAAGTCTTTTTACATTTTTCACACTTTAAACATGGTCGGTGCCAATCTTTACCCATTGACGACACTTTTTCAGCTGAAAAAAATATAAATTACATTCATAAGATCGAGTTATCTCCAGACGCCACCTGGCTCTGAATGCCGCTAATTGTTGACCATATAAAATCGTTAACAAAATAATTCTTTGTTTAAGCCGCATTTCTGAAGTAGTATTAATAGTACGATCTATTAATGTTTTAATGTGGTTAATGTAGTTAAAAGTGGCTATTGTGATACATTAGGAACCTGAAAATTCTACAATATCTTATAATCTTTGAATGGCATTTAGCTATTGAACAATATCGTTTGGTTTCAAGAGAGACTTGATCATCCTAAACAACAAAATTCGTTTGATCATAGTACAGGCATCATTTTATACCAGTTTCATATCATACACGCTGTATTTTGGGGGTGGGGAGCAATCATTCTAGAATATGATTTCATACGGCACCATCCATTGAAATCATAACATAATTTCTTGCTCAATCGGGGTTACAACTACAGATAAAACGATAACAGTTGAGGACAGTTATTATCTCGCAATTAATACTTTGATCTATTTAGTACAGTATTCAAGTCTTTGATGTTTTCGGTTTGCTTCCTTGTTTTCAGGTGGTGTGAGTTTCCTGCGTCCCTGCTACCACGCGGTTGGGGTCCGTCTTTTTTCAATCTTGTTGCGAATAATCATGAAACTGCCAACGTTTATCTAAACATTACATGTATATAGCGATTATTAAGGTTACATTTACACTACCATTATTTTACACAATTATGCTATTCTCT
The DNA here is from genome assembly GCA_948474765.1 of Patella depressa. NCBI lineage: Eukaryota > Metazoa > Mollusca > Gastropoda > Patellidae > Patella > Patella depressa. Next base: position 23,342,756 of record OX419718.1, read on the forward strand.
GCTTCGTAATAAAACACGTCGCCTCTTAAAAAACGTTAAAATTGTCTTCGATAACTTACTTTCGTCTCCAAATTTCAAACGTAATTTACTAGATTTTTGATTAAAAATAAATCATCCATGAACTTGTTGACTTATACTATCGGATTTATCGATATATCAGGTGGTAAAGCCATTTGCCTTTATATAAATTTTGAAGGCCAAATTATTTTCTGTGGAGTACCATTTGCAACAAATGTTTTCCAATCAATCATTTGGAGTACCATTCGCAACAAATGTTTTCCAATCAATCATTCAGCTGGACATTTCCACATTCAATAATGGACTATTGACTGTAAATATGTCCCACGTGTGGACAAAACAGAAGATACGGAGGGGTTGGAGGGGTTTTCGGGTGGCAACGTCCATCTCAGGATGGACGTTGCCACCCTTGAAGAATTACTGATGAAAGACAGCCCTTGATTTCTAAGCAAGATAATTATGATATCAGCAATGTGTTGCTAGGGGCTGCCATTTTGGTGCGTTGTCATGTGACTTAATCTACCATGTGACCCAACAGCTGGTCTTTCTGACAGCTTGGGGCATTTTATGTACCGTAGTCGACATTGTTATTTAAGCTAAAATGTTATTGCGCCTCAAGGTGCTTAATATGACATAAACGACTGTCGTTATCATTGTCAACATAACTAAATCAATTTTACCAGATAAGTACCACAGAGTTGTGTCAAGTTTGTTTACACTATTATTTTAGGTCATTCGCCGCGCCTAGCTGTATTAACGATTTACAATTATACTGAGCGCCATAGAAAACGCATCACTTAGTTTTTCGTATAACAAAATGATCCTGAAAACATATCTTATTTAGTTTGCTCCTTGTTGTGAACAATATTTAAATGGGATGGGAACACATCAATAACAACACATTTGTACACTTATGGATGGTTAATTAGTAATCAACGGTACAAAGTCAGAGGGGTCAAACCCAAAAGTACGACAGAGATGGTTAATTGTCAGTAGCGCGTGGGTCCTCCACTGGCTCTTACGCACGCTGTGCAGCACAATTAACCATCTTTGTCGTACTTTTGGTTTTGCACAACTTTTTTTTAATCAAATGACTACAAAAAGGTTACAAGCCTATACATTTGTGTAGCTCACTTTATTTACACATAAACTAACCCAAAACTGCACTGCACATTGTTTAACTTAACATATAATAAATCAATTCCCATTGAAATAAAGGGGAGGCCTTACCGCGAAATTTCTCAAGTTCTGAAATTATTATGTCCGTTTAGTCAAACACAGCATGCGCATTCCAACTCACGTAATCATACGTCACTTTCCATATGGCCTCATGACCATAATTATATGTTAATGAACTTTGCGTGGGGAAAAAATGCCAGAAACAATAACAGGCCGCGTGTTGGGGAGGATGGGCGTAAATTTTTCGCTCAAACCTAAACAAAAGCTAATTATTGATTTTATTCTTCAAAAATCGAATGCAATGGGATTCTTGCCAACAGGATTTGGAAAACCTTCAACTTTTATTATGATACCATTAGTTTTAGATGCGGTAAGATTTTTTCGTCAAAAGTTAACAAAAATAAATTAACGAATGAATGAATAAAATGGGGTTTAATGCATTCATTTTTGATAATTAATTTTATAACTAAATGTGTTAAGATAACAAACTTTCAATCTTTATATGATAGTTTATTTGTGTGTTTTAGATGTAAGCCTATCCTAAACAACACACTGCTTTGGTGATATCCCCACTAAAGGCCTTAATGAAAGATCGAGTCATTGACATCTCGGGGTGTGTGAAATAGCTTTATTTAACGTCCGCTTCTACCGAGGTGATATCGCAGACGCGGGAGTTCCGAAATTCTCTTATAGTATTTGAGCTGGTCGAGCGTATAGTAGGCATTGCCTTATATGGAAAGGGATGGGCGGAGTTAAGGCGTCGCGATATTCGGCGAGATTTCAACTTCCGGTGTCATGGTGGCTTGCACGTTACAAGAAACATCGCTAAGAAAACGTAAAACGCATTACCACAAAAAAGGCTGTTCTGTAACTCTTTTAGTGGTCCAGTCTTCACTATTTGTGATAGGCTTACCTATTTCAATACAAACTGTAATTAGAGGTGCGTTTGAACCTATTTGAACTTGCGTAAGTGGTCTTAAGACTGTACCAATTCGGCAATTGTAACGTTAACCAGTTTAACGTTACAAGATAGTAACTAATATATGTTCAATATGAACGAACATAGGCGTCTTTATTTTGTTTAGAAGAAGGATATCAATGATAAAGATGGCAGCCTTATCACATGTAGGGATGATCATGATAATAATCAATATGCCAGATAATATGAACCAACAGCCTAGTATATCTGGAATATATTCTATTGATTTATATCTTTTTCATACAATTCATCACGTACAGTTGTAGTCTAAACCCCCTGTGTGGTTGTACTTAATGGATTGCTATTTTAGTTCCTCCATTGCTTTGTTTTTCGGTTTGGACAAACGGCCAATCAAAACAAATGCTATGAGGTCTATACGATTTATTAATACAAACCGAGAAGTAAATATTGTCACCTTAATCAGCATCATAATGACCTATAATACCCAACGTAGGAACTCTATTGGTCTATTTTCTGCCCGGTTACATGCAATAATATATTCTGATATGACACCCGCCAAATTATGTGAAAGGCATTTAATTGTGTAGTTTGTCCAGTCCAGTCTGCGATATTGTTGGACAAACCTGAGATGACAAGGAGCGTCTTATGGTGTCAACTAAACATTAACCCAATTAAACACAACAGATCCTTAACCCTTGGGCAAGTAAAACATGTTATCATTTTATTAAGGAAATCAATTAACAACAATTTAAAACATCATTACACGCCCTTATTTACTGAGATTTAATAGATAAAATCTTATCTTATTCCAAATATTACCATAATTAATTATGAATCGACATGTGATAGGGATTTCAATGTATAATTCAAAAACAACAATGACCCGCCCTTATTTATTATTTTCTGAAATAGAATAGATATGTTGCCCTATTTCCCTTATATATCGCTATTAACATTCTCTGTATTCATTTAAGGTAGGTTGTCAGACAACGAAACTTACGCCCACAGAAGATAAGTCGTCCGCCAGGCCACAGATATATCATTGTGAATTTTAGGTGAATAAAAAGTGACATCTTTGTACTGTACACAATTAACGCGAGAGTCCAAGATACCATAAAGAGCAATAACTCTAAACGCAATTTTTTCAGAAATATTTGATTAAATCAAAGCAGATCATTAATTTGATGGCATCCGCTATACATTGTTCACAAGTGAGCAAGGACAATAACTCTATGCGTTGTAACCGAAAATCTTTAAGTAAAGAACATATCAATTATTAAAAGATTGGATGATTAAATTGTTCATAAGAAACCGTGGACAACGGACGGTCAGGTGATCGAGATGTCGATATTCGAGGAAACTTCAACTGGGCGAACAAAACTATATCACAATACACAGCATGGATCAATAATTTTGTCCCAATTTACTTCAATATGAATTGTATATGAAATCGTTGACATAATGGTTAAATTGAGATATGCCATCCTCTGTTCCACATGAAAATATTTGAATAGTTCGCTGGAAATTAACAGAATTGAACGCATAGAATACGGGAATGATGACAGGGATTCAAGTTTATCTATGTACTTATATTGGGCGTTTACCTGAATAGCATTATACTACACATTGAACTTGATTATAGATACTGAATACATAACATGTTTACCATACTCAAGCAATGGTACATGTAGGTCAAGTGGAAGGTCGGCCATCAAAACATGGTCACAGTCGTTGATTTCTTCACTGACAGCCTATGAATTAGGTTATTCATTTAGCTAATTTGTAATAGGGAAATAATGGGGAAAACAACTTGTAGGTTTGGTTAGTAAAGCTTCCAATAATTTTAATCGTGTGAATGTCCAACCCAACAAAATCAGCTTAAATTAAATTTAACTCATTAATAAATTTTGAACTTAAGAAGTATTTTATATTAATATTTTTCATCCTTGAAAAGGTTTCTTGACGGCTGTATGTAGATTTGTATACGTTTTTGTGAAAATAAAAGTGTAAATTTTAATTGTTAATTAATGAACGTGTCATGCGGAAAATGTAAATTCAGTGTAAGCCAAGCCGTACACGGAATTTACTTGGATTAAATGTCATACCTTTGTCGAAATTAAAATATTTTCATAATAAATATTATTATCATATTATCATTCATAGTCAATGTACGTTTAACTTTTAATTATAATATTACATGAATGGGCACAATATGTTAATAGTATTCAACCTAAAACCTGACGTTCCTCTGTGTTTAAATGGTCTCATATGCTTTACATCCGGCTAAAAATTGTAAAGATATATTAATTGTTAAAAGTAGTTGGTCGCCCTAAAGAATATAAGGCTTTAGAATATGTACGAATGAATGAAATTTGATTTAACGTATCATTGTTGTGCTCCGATCTAATAAATGAAGACAGGATAATAGAAAATGTGCTGAGAAGAAGATAGAGAAAGAGAAATGGGGTTTAAAGTCCACTCGACACAAACTAGGTCATTTCGGGACTAAGCGCTGAAAAGAAGCTCGACGGTTTCAAGGATAATTGTCCAAGAGGTCCATTTCCTTTGAGGATTTTAGGTGTTGACCATTAATGTTTCCGTGCGTTCAATTCGTTATAATTTAATTGAATCTTTACAAAATTCAAATATTCTATTCCATTTACAATACCAAGCAGATATAATTCCGATCCATGTTGTGTTTCGAATAACTCGGATAGTCAAATCATATATAACATAGCTATAAATAATAATTCTCTGAAGAAAGAATCAGTTTGCTTGGTGAACTTATGTAGGCGTCGTATGTGTCATTTTGTGTTTTCCTTATAACATCCAAATCCAATAACATTTACTGGCAGTCAATTTAAAATGTTGACTGTCACAACTTGAAGAGCTTGGCCTGTTTGTTTCCCGGTGAGATGTCAAAACAATGGCGTCCGTTCGCCGGTAGAGAGAGACACACACAGAGAAGTGTACTATTCAACGTCCACTCGCCACAAACGGGGTCATTTCGGGACAAGCAAGTATACAGTTACATATTCGATTTTTTAAAGTGTTTAAAGAAGCAATAACGCCTGTAGCGTATAGCTTAGCAATCGAAAAGTGATATAAATTCTTTCAGTTCTTGCATTTAAGTATATTTAAAAGTGTAGCTCCTGTGCAGGTTGAATCTCGTTAAAAACACATTATTGAACGCTTTGCTGATCAAGCTTCGCGGATAACTTCACCAGTAGGCCCGATCAAGGTTATTTCACAATGTAACGCACAGTGTACCGTACTGTTTACGTGTTTTAGCGTTATCTACAAATTGATAAACATTGCAAGATGGACGGGTGACAAGTACGGTAGACAAAACAAAACATAATTTATAAACAAGAGAGAGAAATGGGGTTTAACGTCCACTCGACACAAACTGGGAAATTTCGGGACTAACGTGGTCTAATTTTATTCCAAAAATTCGCTTGTGCGTAGGAATCTTTAGCAGTGGGAGGAAACCGGAGGACCCTGAGAAAATCCACGAGTTTGGACTGGCGACCCAACTCCTTGTCACGTTCAACCAGGGATTCGAAAGCACGCCGGTTGACTCAATATCAGACTTTGTGCGATACAGCGCGCACCTGCTAACCAAATCATTTGTAAACAAACAAAAGAATGACACTTACCAAAATATACTGGTTTGTTACAGTTGGGACAGTTAGGCATATTGGAGATTCTTTTATTCCTGTATAATATACGGTAGTGTTTAATATTATTGATGTCAACCACTTGCTCTTACTGTCGATATTAACTGTTTCAATTTAGGCGGTGTCGGTTTTGCACACGATTAGCCAAAGTTAGTCATATTTTGCACACGGTCTTAACTCCATGTGCGGCTAGACAGTAATAGCTCTAGGGTACCATATATGTATGTAAATATGCTTAAAAGGCATGCATTTTAAGTAAGACAAATTAATATGATTGATTGCGTGGTTGTTATCATTTTACATAGAACTAATTATTTTAAATTATGTACCTATGTAAATAAAATTAAAAGGAAAATATTCTGCAGGTGCGAGTAAATACGTAGTACCCGGTTAGTGTTTTTACACACCCACATTTCTCCAGTATTCGTTCAACGAGACCTGGGTTTTTGGTCGTATCCGAACCACTAAACATTACCATTGCCTTCCCCCGCCCACGTGATGGTGTGACATATCAAGTGTTACAAAAGAAGAACACCCAACAATTATTAAAAGGAATTTTAATAAGTTTTAAGTTAGCTCACCGGGGGAAGTTCCGGTATAATTGACTATGTATACATGGGGCGCTTGGTTTTCGTCCAATCCGAACGACTAGACCATTTTCCATACCAAGCACTCATTGTTTGGTCAACACCAAAACTTGTAGTTAGCCATTACCATGCTCATCGAGTGAATATGTTTGCGGAACTGACATCGTATAGGGGTATATAAATACACTGCTTTGGTAAAATCCACCACCGCATCAAACAAGGACAATGAGAGTTAATTTCAGTTAACCAAGTAGATCATGTAAATTTCACATGACCCGTCAGAAAACTTGTCGCTCATTCAACAAAGTGATGACAATGGATTTAACAGTAACGTAGACAAATAGACGTATCCATCCTATTTTAACTTCAAATGTTCAACCATTGATGTTTCTATTCAGTGCACTATGGTATTATTCACGTCACGTTGTGTACGCAATACATCCCACCGTTATTATAATCCCTAGGTCGTGGCTTCATTTTTTGATACAAAAATAAGCATCATGTAATGAAGTCTATACTGGGGAATAGGACGATGAAGGGAGTTAAACGGAAAAAGATATGAGTATTTCACGGAGCACGATGAAATCACAATAAACTTTTTTTAAGATGTAAATCACTTTATACACTCCGATTCAATATTAATCAGGCGCGGTTCCAGAGGGGGCGAACAATTTTTAGCTCCATATAATCTCGTCGGGAAGGGAGAACAAAAATAGTTTAGGTTGGAAATCGTAATTTACAGTACTAGTATGAAATTAGTCCTTGTGGATATTTTTTCCACTCAAAAATCACGGGCCAGGCTTCGCACTCCCAAGTGGGTGCAGAACGCCGCCCCAGCCCCTTTCTGAAAATCCTGGATCCGACCCTGTTATATGTGCTTTTAGAACCGCTTTCGTCTATTTCGTTGAAGGGCTACAGGTTCGTTATTTAATGAATTTTGAATCCCTAGTGAACTACGAAATGAAATGGGTTTTAACATCCTACTCTTTTGCACCTAACCTGGGCTAATGGAAGACGGGCATGCGCCATACAGTGTGCTATGAGGGAAATTTTGCCCGGGCAGCGGCTCTACGGCCTACTCTTATATCGAATTCCAACTACCAAGGGATTTTTTTACGTGCACTGCAATGTGTACACGGGACCTCGGGTTCCTGTCCCATCCGAACGACTAGGCAGCTGTTCGTGTCAGGCCCTCCTTCTGCATCACTGACGAGGGAAAATCACGCTGGAAAATCGAGATGAACTTTCTCGGCCAATGTAGGGATCGAACACCCGACCTCCAGGCTAGCGAACCAGCGCCTTATCCACTTACCGTGACCCCCTCCACCGACCCCATAAGAATATCGGCCCAAAAGTCTGTTTAGTATTTACAAAGATATGAATAAAGTGTCAGCGCCATCTGAATATTTTGGTAAAAGCCTTTGATGGATCTCATTTTAGTCAGATTGATTCAAATTGAAATACGGGCTTTGTTTTCTTCGTCAAATGTTAAATAATCAATTTGAGTGTCAATTTGTTGTTCTTAGCGTTTAACGTCCGCTTCCACCGAAGGTGATATCGGAGACAAGTCTTATTTATAATTTTCATTATCTTAGCGCACGCGCAGGGGTCTTTGCTGTGGGGGGAAACCCAAGAGGATGAGAAGGAGCCCCTATCTCCATGCCACATACTCTCACACCGGGGATCGAAACCTAACCGTAAGCCAGAGGTGACCGGCCAGTTGGAGGTCGAAGCGGGACACTCTAGACCTCTAGGCCATCCTAACCGCCAGTGTCAATTTCATTGCGGTTTGTTTTTAAACTTCCGATGGGATACACTGCATGAAGATATGACCGTTTGTAGAAGGTCGCACGCGAAGTCATATTCATACGGACGGTTTTTGACCCTATGACGTAGGACATTTAATTAACCAATCAGCGTTATTGTTTCTAGTGGGTTATCCATTGTTCTGCGCATTTTATCCTAAAATTTCGACAAAACAGACCGTTTTATTGGCTAATCCCTCACATCTTTCAGAAAGCGGGTTATCATCCCGATCCTAGTGTAGTTAAGACCAGTTAAACGAAATTTTGATGAATTAAAATAGGGTCTGTGTTTTAAAACAGATTGCCTGAGTGTATTGCTGTGTAGATTAAGCTGTTAAAATTAGAAATCGTATGATAACGATTTATGGTTTTAAATAACGATTTATGGCTTTAAAGCTGATAAATAAAATAAAAAGACCACAACGCAGGGGAGGAACCGGGAGGGGGGGGGGTGTCCAAACCCCACCCTGCTCGGCTACATAAAAAATGTTATTGCCTTGCAAGAATGAAATAAATCACAATGTGATCCTACATTATTATTAAAATTGACATCAGTGTTCTCTCCTTAAAAAACTCACCGTGTATGTGTGCCTATGCAATTTAGAGACGATGATGGCATCATGCATTGTAACTACCAGATTTTCTTAACAGGAGGCCAAATTCTTTTAGATAAAAAAAAACCAAACAAACATATTGTTTGATGGCCATTTTGAACAGATTCACTCAAAGCTTTATCGGCACACACATGCTTATAAATTAATATATTTCTGTACAATGCTCCGAAAAGGGTACTCTCGGCTAAAAACACGAGAGCTCCCTTGTCGAAATGTTGCATAGCAATTAGCTCAAGAACGTAACTAAAAACGTTGAGATATACTGATGTGCTTGTTTTTAGCTACGATTGGATGCCTTTAGTCCCAAGTGGCAAACTCAATTTCTTTATCAATGCATGTACCATCTTTAAAATAAGTTAATTTTACTTGTCTTTGTGGATAAGTCCATAATCAACACACTTGAATATCGGATGCTTTTGTTTTTGAATGGATTTAAGCGCGATTGCTAGCTAATGATTTAATTTTAAAAAATATGATAATGGGGATTCTGTTTATTATGGTAACAACGGTAGCTAAGACAAAAGAGAATGCACTGTTCTTCTGGCATTTGAGTAATGTGGAAGTACGTGTATATATTATGTAGTAACAAGAGAGCGAGAGAGAGAGAGGGAGAGTTTTTGACGTCCTAGGTCATTTAGGGACTAACATATGGTTGAATTTCATTTAAATAATTTGTTTGTGTGTGAGTATGTGTGTGTGTGTGGGGGGGGTGGGGCTTTAGCACTGGGGGGAAACCGGAGGAACCGGGGAAAGAAAACCAACGAGGTTGGACACACGACCCTAATTCTTGTCACGTATAACCGGGTATTTGAAACCACGTCAGTTGATTCAATGACAGGCGCGCTAACCGTTCGGCCATCCACCCCCCCGTTGTAATAAGAATATACATCAATGTGTTTATCCTTTCGTGGGGGGGGGGCAGAAATAGCATTTTAACAGAATATGCCCACACTCTTAATTTGGTGAAAAGTATCGTATATGTGTATATATGTATTTCTCTGAAATGAAGAAGTATCCATATATGGTATAAATTCCATTGTTGATATATTACATATATATTTCAATTAACCCACCCAACTCACATCCTATTACAGTAAGCAGGAATGTATTCCGTTATATTCATTGGGCTTTTTAAATGTAGGCGAGGCTCGTTTATTTGTCATGGTGCTTTATAGTTTTAGGTCTAAAGTTATAGATATCGTGGGTGGGGTTTCTGGTAATATTAAAACAAAAGTAAGTCACAGCATATGGAGTCAACATGTTTGATAACGGTATCTTATTACTTTGTTAGTGACAGCCTACCGACTATAGATATTTAAATATAATGAATGAATGAATAAAATGTCCTTGTTTTTTTCCACCAACCAGGGTAATGATGACGGACATAGTTACAACATAGAGTGTACTATTGAGGTAATTTTTCCAGGGCAGCAAATTAATTCCAACGGTCAACGTATTTTGTATGTGCACCAGAAGCTATACACGGAACTCGTTTTTATTGTCCCATGTGAACGACTAGACACTGTTTTTTTATTTCTTATTGGAACGTGTGATATTGTACAGTAGGCTCACAATAAATTAAGTAACTTAATTATTACAAAGTTTGTGTCGTTGCTACTGGTACTCTTGCTCTAGGCCCTATACAGCAACATCATTGCTTATCCATCCATTGTGAAAAGCTATAGGGTTCCATGTTTATCTTGTGGGCGATGTTGTGTATCTAACCAAAACAGGTTGGAGTAATTCGATGTGTTTATATTGAGTGGCTTAGTCACTCCAACTTGTTTTTAATGATTTTATCCTGCTGCGACACTCTTCTCACTGCGTACACATTCACACTTTACAGGATAGTGTACTTATAATGGACCCACAGTATGGTATGACGTCGTTGTTTCGGGTAAACTCTGGCTTGGCACTTTTGAGGGAAGTTCGTTTGACTTAATGAAAATTGAAGACGAAATAATTGGCCATTTTTAAAACCAGTTTCGATTTAAGTATGCCGTCAGTGTTACTGGGCGGTTGGCGTGACGAGAAACGGTGACTAGTTGTTCGGATGGAGCGAAAAACGAGGTACCAATTGGCAGTTGGAATTCGAAATATTATTATGAGTAGACCATAGTGCCGCCTGTCCGGTCAAAATTTTCCCCGTGACACACTGTATTGCGTATGCCCGTCTTCATTAGCTTAGAGCAATAGGACGTACGTTAAGCCCCGGTCCATTTCTTTCCTAGTAGCCACGTACGGCGATGTTGATCGCAAAAGTCCCTCTTTATTTTAAGATCCGGATTCAATTTGTCAATGATGCAGGACGGAGGATTGAAAACAAGAGTGTCTAGGTCTAGTCATCCTGGTATAACTATGGTAGCACTGAAAATTTTATGGATAACAATCACTAGCAACTTTAAAAGTGCAACGTTTCAACAAGTGCACTCTAAACATAGCTGATTTGTTTGTGTTTGTGGTTTTTGAGTATGATGTCTTGTCCATATATTTGTTTTTGTGTAAAATTGTGTGTGGTGCAACCCTCCTGCACTTACTATTGAACACATAGGTCTAACTTTAATAGTGCAACGTCAACAAGTCCTCTTGTCGTTATCAAGCACAAGGTAAATGATAATGGTAGCACATTATGGCAGTCGGAAATCGAAGCTGGTGGCTTCGAAGGAATGATGATAAACTGAGGTTTATTCGTGTACTATCGGAAACATACATGTATGGTGTATGTCCGTATTCATTGCCCTGTTCGTGGTACGTTAAAACCCATTTCGTTTTTATACTTATGAAATAACGGTTAATTAGGAGGCCGGTTGCACAACGCGATACGTAATACATTCAGTAACAATTCTGTTAATTTCAAATATTATGAATATTTTTTAGCTTTAGCTCTTTAAACATAATAACAGCGATATTGATGTATTATAAAGTGTGAATATTGTGCAATAAAGTAAGCAATGACACATCTTCAATCAATGAATAAAATATGAAGTCTTTTATATATTCCGTGGTCATTACGTGGATTATATGTTGACTTTGGGTGTGATCAGAATACATTTAAACGAAACCAAATACATCTCTATTCATATGTAACCCAGTCAAAACTTTTTAAAATAAATTAAAACTTTAATATTTTCAATGGCATGAATAGGATAGGAACTTGTACTGGTGTTAGACTCGTATATTAGAATATATTGGCTTGGTTTGATGTAAGGAACCCCAGTTAGGTTTTTTTTTATGAAGCGTCAAATAAAACTAACGTGGATTAGAAACAATCTGTTTCACAGAGGTCTTGCCAAGTCCTTCTTGAAACACTATGTAAGATGACAGGTATTCTACGTGTGACATCTAGATATACTTCAAACACCTTTATTTATTTTCCTAATACGGTGGCAATGTAATTTCTAATTTATAGTAACATTCAACCCCAAAGAAAAACCTGCAATGAGAGAGAGAGAGAGAGAGAGAGAGAGAGAGAGAGGGGGGTGTTAACGTCCACTCGACAAAACTAGGTCATTTTGGGACTAATATATGGTTTTAATTTTATTTCAATAAATAATTCGCTTGTGCGCAGGGGTCTCCAGACGAAAACAGGGGTTTCGTGTGCCCATGGCGTGCAGTAATAGCATACATTGACAGTTTTTTTTCCAAAGTTGGTCAAGAAAAACTAGGACTACGATCTAAAATAATAGAACATATTGTGTTATTGATACATTGACTCAAACTGGACCTTAAATAACTAGATCGGCACTCATCAATTGTATTTCGGCAGTATTCTTATCAATTCCTTCGCTCGACCATCTTTCAATCCAGAATATCATCCATTTTTGAAAATAAATAATTGCAGTTCATAGACATAGGCTACAGCCCAAGAAAGAAAACACGCGAAGAAATATAATCTAATATTAGGCTAACCTATAATAAAAGTGGTGATTTGCGGTAGAGATTCATCATTTCAATTATCTATATCGATATTTTGAAGATATACCGTACTTTCTGTGATGAAATAATGTTGGATTTGGATAAATCTTGCTACCTACATTCGATTACCATGGTGGATATGGTATGATGTGGCGTCATCTCATACTGCTCGTAAATTTAGAGGCCAATCATCTTGTACAGAGTTGGAAGAAATCTTTCGCATTACCGCTGGCGCTGTGGAGCGAATTGCTAACGTCTTTGTGATCAAGTCTACATGTATAAGTCATGTGATTGCCATCGCGTATCACGTGATACCTACATGTGATTAAGGGAACAAAAAGAGTTTATATCTCGGTTATATTTTCATCATTTCACGCGTCAATACATGTTAAAATTAATTAAAATGTTGTTGTTATTTGGTTTATTATTGTTTCTGCCATCGTGTAGAGGTAGGTTCAATCAACAGATTTATTTATTAGATTTATTCAACTGTTTGACATTGAGTTATGCATACTAATAGGCCTAGTTTAGTACTAGTAGTTATGTAAAAATTATCGAGAATAAAAAATGCTGATAAAATAATATTTAAATATTGTCATTCAATGGAATCAGTGTATTCTGTGGTGCATTTTGATTCTTTTTCTAAAAATATTTGCGATATTTCAAATGGCATTATTACATCTGAAATTAGATTTTTATTGGGACCGGACTGGGCCCACTAAAAAAAAGTGGGCCTAAGCCAATAAAGATAAAGAGGAGAGGACAGGACACAGGACAGGAGAAAGAAAAGATAGGAAGCTTTGATCTGAAATCCTTGGAAAATGGGTTTGCGATTGTGAATTTTCAAAATTTTCCTGGGGAGAAAACCACCCCAGACCCCTTGGACGTTCGTGCCTTCGACATGTACTTGTGCGGGCCCTGGTCAATGATCTGGCCCACCAGTCTGGCACTGACCATATACGAATAGGAATAGGTCTAACGCATATGCTATATAGCAATTAGACTAGTCCAGTAAATTACTGATTTAAGTAATTACTACTGCTGCATTGTCTTGTACTTGTAAATGTTTGATACTAGGTTCCCATATTTTCATATGTTTCTTTGTATTTCCAGGAGAAACGTTTCAAAATGGCAGTGCCTATTGTAAGAATAAGGCCTGTACCTTTACGGCTGATCAAGTTGATATGAAGGGAGCGACAGCATTTGGAACTTATAATGATACATTGATGGAAAATGGTTGGGGTATATTAGATATCGTGGCTGGTAATGGGAATCCTCGGCCAGCAGATGAAGATATCATGTTTGCTGCTGGTTTCCTTGAAGGTCGATTTACAGCTTCGTAAGTTACATAGATTGTCACCATCCAATCACAGGTACATGAGGACAAGAACGCCCTTCTTCAGTCGTTGTTTTTTGTATTTCAGAGGAGAGCCAAAAAAAGCTCCCCTCAATCAACAAATTGAAAAAATGGCTCTCCTAAAAGGTTCTCCCAGTTTCGATAAGAGGAATGCTTTAGAAATTAAGGCGAGTGATTTAGAAATTAAGGAGAGTGATCTGATATTAAGTAGAGTGATTGGTAGATAAATGTTAATAAACCCCCAATGAATTTGTAAAGGAGAGTGATTTTCAATTTTACGATGAGGGAAAAAAAACTCCCTTCGGTCGACATTCAGGTGAGATGTAGGCACTCTAGAGCGATCACTCGCCTTAAAAAACAATGATTGGTAATGAGAATGATCTGATATTAAGGAGAGTGATTGGTAGATAAAATGGGAGGGAAAAAAAACTCCCCTCATTCGACATTCAGGTGAGCTGTAGGCGCTCGAGAGTGATCACTCGCCTTAAAAAACAATGATTGCTTCTTACTCACGTGATTTTTTCAAAACCGAATTTTGAATTAAATAGCGACGGGTGTACCTCACAGAGGAAAAATTGTCAACAGAAAAGTGTCTTACCTTTCTCTTTTAGATACATCAGAAGGTATAATTTTTAATACGGACATGTTTGATAGTAAATATTATATGATTTAGCACCAAATAGGAAGAAAAAAAAAGAATTTTAAGATTTTTGAAAAATATGAAGAAGAAAAAAAACAAAATCAAACATTTTGAAAAAATCATATAGGTAAGAATGACGTTCCTGTCCTGATGTACCTGTGCATCCAATATCTGTAGAAATCTATATACATATATATATATAAGTCAGGGTTATCGGAGCTAAATTGCTATTCCTTGCCTCCTAGAAATGGACACAAATATGGGTCGCAACGCATATAGGCCTACATGTAATAATGTATTATTAATTATGAATGTATATCAACTGTGCGCGATATGTTTAACCTCATTTATCGAGTTGCTTCATTATAAACAGCGCTCAAAATCAAAATGTTGATTTGAATTGACCAATAAGGAGTGTTTTGAGTTAGGTTTTTTTGCATTTCTTGCTTGAGGTATTATATAATATTTATATTATAGTTTGTACAATTACATAACTTAATAATTCGGTTGGTCGCTAAAACTTATACAGTGGACTCTGTCACATCCGATGTCTGATGTAGTTTTTAAGGTAGTTTTGAGGTATTATATAATATGTATACATGTATTATAGTTTGTACAATTTCATAACTTAATAATTCGGTTGGTCGCTAAAACTTATAGTTTTTAAGGTTTTAACGTTATTTTATCTGGATTATCACCCTTTTAATTGAAATTTTTTATCACTTTCTAATTTATGACGTCATTATCGAAGTAACATCTAATTTCCGTTAAGTCACGCCGTTCAGACAGCTGAAATCTAATAATTTTTCATATGTTTTTCAGGAGAATTGCAGAACATTATCAGAATGTACGTGGAATATTTTTCTCTAGTGAACGGGGTCCAATTATTGAAGCGAAAGTAAAGAAATATTTTATCCAACAGGATCAATGGATGAGAAAAATGATAAAAGAAAACGTCCCTAAAAATCCTCTGTGGCGCCATGTTAGTTATATTATATCCCAGTATGATGGTTTAATTGAAGGTTATAATGCAGCAAGACTTACCCAGAAGACATTACCAGTAAGTACACTAAGTATTGTTTGTTATATATTTCAAATTATGTTAATATTATAAGACATTGGCTACCAGGTCTATGTCATGTTTTCGCCCTGGGTTCAGCATTTTCTTTCAGTTTTCATTTGGGAGATTTTCAAAATATTTTGAGTGGGAGGCTGGCGCCTCCATTATATACTATTCAACAGAAGAAACCTAACAGAAGAAACATTTCCAGTTACATGTGACGCCCAAACGCACCAATAGCTACCGCATGGAATGCAGGTGATGCTTGGGATCATCATGGGGGTCCAACCCAAGATTTGCACGACTCTGACTTTGAATGTTACAGTCATTGTGGCATTGAATTCCAGGGTGGAAACATCAGTTTAATTGTTTTAGTGACCAGAAAACAAATTTTGATATTCGTCGGCTTACACAGATCGGCACAACACAGGCGGTTGTGGCGCGGATGATGAATGTTTCTCAGTCTGTCATAAGCAGGCTATGGTCCAGATACCGTGATACACAATCTGTACAGGACAGACCACGCTCAGGTCGACCAAGGGCGACAACTCAAGCCCAGGATCAATTTATCGGTACCTTGGCCTTGAGAAATCGTGTCATCACAGCAAATCAGATCAGCGCTCGTCTTCAAACAGACACTGGTGTGAGAGTGAGTGCCCGACGTCCTCGCATGATCTCTTGTTTGAGAGATCATCACATTCAGGCAAGACGTCGTTGGTGTAGGAATCGTCAACACTGGGATAATCGACGCTGGAGCAATGTGATGTTTTCAGATGAGTGAAGGTTCACTGTTGATTTTTTTGACAGACGTAGGAGGGTGTGGCGTCGTCAAAACGAGCGCTTCTAAGACGTTAACGTCATCAGACATGATCGATTTGGGGGTGGTTCTGTTATGGTGTGGGGAGGCATCACTGTTACTGGAAGAACGGCTTTACATGTTGTTGCAGGGCGTGTTACAGGCCAGTACTACCAGGACAACATCTTGGCAGTCCATGTTGTGCCGTTCGCACGACGTCATGGTCGCCGTTTCATCTTCCAGGATGACAATGCAAGATGTCACAGGGCCAGGATCGTTACAGGTTACCTCCAACAACAGAACATCACCACATTACCTTGGCCAACACTGAATCCCGACCTCTCCCCCATCGAGCATGTCTGGGACATGCTTGGACAGAGGTTACGTCAACGTCAACAACGTCCTGCCAATGTCCAAGAACTTGCTGCTGCGTTGCAACAGGAATGGGACAATCTGGACCAAAATGACCTTAGACGTCTCATTAGGAGTATGCCACGTCGGATCAAAGAGTGTTTGGCAAACAGAGGAGGATTTACCCGTTACTGACTTTGTTGTGATGCGGTGGTAACTTTGCTGTTTGACCCCGGGTATCATTTTACCCTTATAATGGTCAGTCTGTGCCTTACTTAGTCTAACGATCATTTGGAATCAATCGATGAATGTGAACTTCATTTCATTTTGTCATTTGTTTCTTCGTCAGTTTCATTAGGTGACTTTAATAACACTTAAAAATCAAATATCCCCTACTTTTTTTGAATAGTATATAATATGTTTTGTTTTATATAGATTATTTTAGATGTATGGAAAATGCACCATGGCTAACCTAAGATTTGAATGACATTAATTAAAGCCTGTTATTGATAAGGCTAAATTTTTGCTCTCAAACTGGATTGTTCGAACAAAAAGTGGTTGCACAAATTGGGGCCATGTGCCACATAAGAAGATCAATATGACTTCTCACAACATTCGTCTTTTAACAAAAGAAATGCTCTTTTTATTTTCATCATTAGTAGTAGCCATATGACTTCAAGGTCCATCATAAGTTCAGGGGACTACTGAATGGATTCATATTCCAGTTGGTGCTTGATGTAAAATTGATTTTACCAGTTCATGTGTTTGATTTGACAATCTATAAATGTAATTGTCAGGCTCAATAAGGTGATCGATCATGTTCAGAAAAATTTCACTATAAACCCCAGGCCCAGAAGTGTACGAAGGTATGCGAAGACAATTTTTTGATTTGCTTAATGGAGTATAAATCAAGCCTTAGTTCCAAAATTTACCTAACAATAAGAAATTGTTAACCATGCAGATGGAGGCAGACTTCTTTCTGACAAAAGCTAGTTGACTTCATTTAGTTTGTGCAATTTTTTAAAGCATTTATGGAAACGTTTTAATTTTTGATTATTTTATAGGCTTTAGAAACTTATGCATTCCAAGTATTAAATGGTGTTGGTGATCTGATAGATCTAGTCAGAGTTGTTGATCCACAAAGTATACCGGATTGGAGAAAAATGACAAAAGAACAGGCCATGAAATATGCGCAAGAAAGTGGACATTGTTCAGCAATGGTGAAGGTAAAGTGTAGTTACCTCCCTTTAAATCATCAAACCGAAGTTAGCTTTGGGTTTAAATTTACACAAATGGTTGACTAAATTGCACTATGACCAGCCTGGGTTGTTGATGCTCTCTTACCTATAATTCATTTATTTGGAAATTAAATTTTAAAAACTCCATACAAATATTTTAGTTCTATTGATTCTGATGGGATGAAAAAAAGAGTTCTACTGGCATGCATCGGTTAAAGGAATGCTTTGCAGTTGGAATTTAACAAAGAGTAGGTGGAAATGTTGCTTTAGGAGTAAATTTCTCTCATAACACTGCTTGGGATATGGCTCCTTACATTAGCAGGATTGGTGCAGAAGACCAGGACGATAAACACAATTTCATTGAGTTTCTTTGAAATTTGGGTGGGCCGAATTGCAGGGTGGGCCGAATGGGGTAACACATACACTTTTATTGATAAGGTTTGTCTTTGATTCAAATTGCATGCTATTGATCCCACTTTTACATGACAATGAGTAGGTTTTCTGTCTAACCTTGCAAGTGTGTTTCCTCCTGTCCTCTGCTTTCTTTCCACTCAATGACCCCTATGAATAAGACAATTATTGAAATAAAATTGAACAAGTTCATTTCGAGTGAACATTAACCCCATTTCTCTCTCTATCTCTTTTAAGTTGAAACTTTTTTGCTAAATTCTGTAAATTACTGTATATTGTATAGGTATTGGGAGCTTATGAAGATATTTTTATGTCTCACTCTAGTTGGTTTGCGTATTCGGCTACATCTAGAATATATAAACATTATAATTTAAATGTCAGTGATAAATCGACATCTGCACGACGCATCTCATTCTCTAGTTATCCAGGTAATTATATTATAACTATTTATATAATCGGCTGGTACTTTCTTCTGTTATTCACCACCTGTTGCTGACTGCCATTTAATTTGGACTGAACGTAGCAAACCTAACAGATCAGAATTTAGAATAAAAAATCTGTTGTTTTCGCTCAATTCTGTTTCAATTATTATCTAGGGATGTACAACTCAAAGTTGAGTACATGCATTCTTTGTTCTATTGATGTTCTTCATCATTTCTTCATTATGTTTGATTTGTTATTGTATCTTCTTTCATTTGTTACTGTATTTACTTATCTATCAAGATCTTTTTTTTGTAGGATTTCTGGAGTCACTGGATGATTTCTACTTATTAGGAAGTAAAATGGTTATGTTGCAGACGACAAACAATGTATTTAATTCTACATTATATAAATCTTGTTCACCAAATAGCCTGTTGGCATGGCATCGTGTTAGAGTAGCCAATATGTTAGCTAACTCGGGTAAAGAATGGGCAGATATACTTGCTGAATATAACTCGGGTGAGATTCTTTATTTAATTTGTGGAATTTTAGGTCTTTGTCAGAGTTGGATTTCAGAAAATTTTATTAAGATGTACAAAAATTTAATGAAATGGAGGTTTAATGCAGTTTGCGAATCAAATCTTGTCCGTTGCAAATCAATTTGCTACAAAGTAGCTAACTTGATTCGCACAAATGCTAATCATAAACTTTGCTTCAATTATTTCTCACAGGGACAATTTTATGTCCCCATTTTAACTGTAAAGAGTTGCGGATAGTTTTTATAACGATTTACTTTGCCAGTTTAGTCACGATCATCTAGTATCCAATGTCTATTGCTGCAAAAATCAGTTTTAACACCCCCCATATTACACAGAGTTACATCCTCCTGATTTGCTTTTAATGACAGTCGGTCTTTTGATAAAATATGAATAATCCATTGATTTTTCTTCGCAAAATGAGATAAATATTATGGAATATATTGCAAAGGTAGACAGTAGGCACTAGTATAAATGCCAGTACTAAATGGTGAGTTTATAAGGGAGATTTGCAGCAGGGAATTTTCGATCAACAACAGCAATCTTCCTAGTTTTAGGCTAAACTTTCAAATTTACAGATGTATCATCGATGAATTGCGAGTATCAATGTTAGCATAAAATATTGTTTGTCTGATATCAGCCCTAAACGAGTGAATGGCTGTTGCTGTTGTGAATATTTACATGGTTGTGAATATTGAATGTTCAAAAGCCGGATCAATACAGAAATGTCATCGTCATTATTATTCCAGTATGGAGCCTACTACGTTTTTTACCGGTTAATAACATGTGTCACAAGAGTGGATACACAGCAATGAGCAGACATTGAAATATTTATGACTATTATTTTTGAGACAATTCCAACAGGGTTGATGATCCTGCATCTTGCACTACTGTGGCACAGACAAAGGAAAACCATTTAGACTTATCCTGTGTAACTTCCTTGGCCAACATCAAGAACGAAATCAGGACCGCCTGCGTAAAATTTGAGCCAGTGCCTTGATCACAGAGTCACTGTGGCTCCCCAATGTCAAAGAAGTTGTACTAAAATGTTTACAAAATATTTAAACTTGTTGTCATAGTTAGGTCATACAAAAATATACTTTGTGCGTATTATGCGGGGTGAGGAAACTATGATGTCATATCCTTGAGCGATAACTGATGTGCATCAAACAGGATATGCTTGATGGTACCAGTTGTCATTCTGGAAAGGAATGGAGTTTTAAAGTCTTCATTCATTTTGAGACTAATATGTTTTTTCAATTCTTTCTATGACCACATGTGCAGTGCTGTGCAAAGTCAGAGAATTTTGACAAGACAGCATCCTTTACTAATTACTAGACAATACTTTTCTAGAAGACACTATTTTTGACATTGTTCTTTTATTTGAACACCAATGTTTACACATTTGGACCTTCCTTTTATGTTTTATCCAAATGACTACCTGACCAATTTGAAATTACTATTTATGTTATTTATATTTTAGGGACCTATAATAATCAGTATATGGTGATTGATCTAAAGCAAATAACTCTGGGTAAAGAAATCCGAGATAATGCATTATGGGTAGTAGAACAGATACCAACTTTAGTAGCATCTGGTGATGAAACACAAATATTACGAACTGGTAGGTTCATAAAATTTGTAAAGACTGATGGCTATAAACCTCATTTATTCTCCATTTATAACTTTCACTGCTAAATACAATGATTGTTTTTACATCATGGTCTAACCCACCCCACTAGAGTTTCATGTGATTTCTCAAAATTTTGCGATTTTTCTTTTGCTTGTCATGATTCTGAAAGATTTCATGGACTAATATTTTTTGGATGGAGAACAGAATTCATGCTGAATCAATAAAGAGTTCTTACTTTATCCACTTATTACAGGTTATTGGCCATCTTACAATGTACCATTTTTTGAAGAAATTTATAATATGAGTGGCTATCCTGAATTTTCTGCCCAGCATGGTTTAGATTCAACATATCAGCTGGCACCGAGAGCTAAAATCTTCCGAAGGGATGAAGGAAAAGTTGTAGATTTAGCATCTTTCAAAAACATCATGAGATATAATGGTAAGAATTATCAAATCAATTATATAGAAATATAAAAACTTCTTCAATTTCTGCACAATTCAGTCTGATGAAGGTGAGACACTCAGGGTACTGTGACCGAAATTTTACTCGAGCAGCAGTGCACCGATCTACCCTTATCTTGATTGTGAACTGTCAATAATATACACAGGACTTCTGGGACTTCTTGTCTTTGGCCTTTCTGAAAGACTTGGCTTTTTTCCTTGCCGCCATCCTAGGGTTTACTCACAAAGAGAACCCAGACTGGCAAAGTTTAGTTAACTTTCTTGGCCAATGCTGGGATCTCGAACTCTGGATCTCCGTGAGATTGTACCCTGGTTCTACTGGCTAGTAAGCCAGCTTTAAATTTTGAAAAAAACCAAATATATTTTCAATATTTTAGATCATATTGTAAAACAATGACCTTCGACTCATTTTACTGTCATGGGTCACATTTAATCCCACATTAAAAGCTGACATATAAAAATTAAAGTCTTTTTGTTGATCTTTCTAGAAATTAAGATCATTCAAAATCAGTTGAAGACATTCAGATTTTCATTATTTCTTATATTTCCCACATTGTAATTATTACAGATTATAAAAAAGATAAATACAGTGAAGATAACCCATGTAACACAATCTGTTGCCGTGGTGACCTGGATGCCAAATCACCAAGAGCTGATGGTTGTTATGATACAAAGGTGAGATAAGCAAATTAAAGGCTATCTATTTTGAAATCTATATAATTTTAGTGCTTGGTATTAATTACATCTGACAATTTATTATCAGAACAATTAATTCATGTTTTTCCTTTTTCTTTTTTTTTGAAATCTGATATTTCTTGTTGATATTAAAACAAAGATGCCTTCCCATTTTTCAGGTGGCAGATTTTAATATGGCATTAAATTTAGAGGCTGATATTGTTAATGGCCCTACACTTGGTGATGACTTACCACCTTTTAAATGGACACCAACATTTAATGTATCTCATACAGGTCTTCCTAATGTTTATAACTTCCCATTTATATCTGCAAGTCCTAGATGGAAGAATTAATGGATGTTACAACATGATATTGTCCACCAAGCCCCCCCCCCCCCCACCACACACACACACACACACCCTTTTCTCTGTCAGTCTGAAATGGATTATTAATTTATGTTACAATATGATATTGACAATCTCCACCTATTTTTCTGTATGCAATGTATCTAGTTGAATGTGCCAAAAATCTTTAAATTCTCTTCCAATTTAGTGCATATTGTCCTTTAGTTTCATTAAAAAATAATGAAGCATAGATTAGAATTGGGTCAGATGATTTTGATTTTTCATGTATATATGCTCAAAGATTTGGTATCTTCATATATTTTCATTGTTGCTGTTACGGTCTTGATATACGCCCACATTTTATGTATGTGTTGTTGGTAAATTCACCCAAACCTTGTAATTTCTGTGCAGGTCATGAAATTTTGTATGTTTTCTGACACAATAGAAAATATTTTATTCATTTAAATTATACCTCAGTTAAATTATACCTCATTATTATCCCGTCCCGCACAAAGTTATATAAACATTGCAGAGAGTATCGACCCTGCCTTGACAGTTTACTTCCATCAGAGTATGAATATTCTGACTAGTTCCATTTATATTCCAAGTGTTGGAACATGAGATTAATCGAATATATTTTTGTTGTTTTACAAGTTGTTTTGCCTTGTAATCCATGTAGAGGTCACAATTCTTTTTCCACCGTTTAATTGCAGAATTTTTTGTACGTTGACATCCTGCAATGTTCCCCAAACAGCCTAATTTGATCAAGACATAAGAACTGCTCCCTCAGTTAAGCTAGTACACAATAAGCTGGCAGACAACAGCCGGGTTGCCAGTAGTGATACCCTGACATTTTTGCCCAGTGCTTCTCCATGGGTGTTTTGGGGGTAATCCAGGATTTTCTAGTCAGATTGGGTGTCTTTAGAAATTTGTTATACTTTTATTGGAAATAACCACCCGATAAACATTTTGGAACAATGTATCTTTAAGTTAATTGTTTGAATGGAATTTCAGTACTGATGTTCTTGACTTTATGGTTGGAATTTCAGAAAACTTCACTATTGAAGTTGCATTTTCTTCAATATATGTACCTCATTTTCTTCAATATACCTCATTATTTTAATGTGACTCGCTATTTGAATTTAATTTAAATGTGATCCACTAGTTCAATTGACTTGCACTTTATTTTATTAATTAAAAAATTTAAATTGGGCAATTCCATTGAATTTTAA
This sequence comes from Patella depressa, assembly GCA_948474765.1. Lineage (NCBI taxonomy): Eukaryota > Metazoa > Mollusca > Gastropoda > Patellidae > Patella > Patella depressa. Next base: position 23,366,649 of record OX419718.1, read on the forward strand.
ATTCAATTTAGTAGTATACTGATATCATTCCATTATGAATTTTAAAATTATAAAATGTATAATAATTATCTACTGCAAATAATTTTCCGGTTTTAGTTTGTAGATAATGAAGTTAATATTTTGGTAAGGTGGGATTTATATTTTTCAATTTTGAAATAATATTATGTATTATATTCTTAAAACTGGTGTAATTTTATACAAGATGAATTATATATTTTGAATTTTATTTGTGTCCTGTTTCATATCCCATTATTTTAATGTGATGTTATATTGTTGTCTGTGTTGTGTTTACATATTGTAACACATTACACAGAAAGTTGTTGATGACGTATTTCAAAACTTGTCTTTTTGCTATTATTGTCGATCTTGCATCCTAGAAATTATTGAAATTTCGAGTCATGTATTGGTCACCAAAAGATTGAACAGTATCAAAAATTAACGGTTAGTTGCGACCTTTGACTTGAATATTGTTATAAACATTCCACTTTTATTTTAACGGTTGCGAGAATCCTATCGCGCATATTGAAGCGCAACATTATGAGCAGGCAGTACATAATGATTGCTTAGCGCACAGACATTTTTCCATGGGAATATTAGCATAACACTACCAGTTGCAATAAAGCCATACACTACATCAGTCACAAATTGCCCCCATTTTTATACGCCCACAATGAAATGTGGTCGTATATTGTCGTCGCCCCCGTCCAGCCGTCTGTCCGGTGTCCACAATTGCTTGTGGACGCTCTAGAGGCTAAAGTTAATATCCGATTGACTTTAAATTTATACACAGTGTTTAAGGTCATCAGACGAAGTAGCCTATTGTTTTCAGCGATTTCCGATAATAACTATCAGAGTTATGGCCCTTGATCACTTCAAAAAATCTTGTGGACGCTCAAGAGGCCAAAGTTAATATCCGATTGACTTTAAATTTATACACAGTGTTTAACGTCATAAAACGAAGAAGCCTATTGATTTTCAGCGATTTCCGATAATTAGTGCCAGAGTTATGGCCCTTATCACTTCAAACAAATCTTGTTGACGCTCTAGATGCCAAAGTTAATATCCGATTGACTTTAAATTTATACACAGTGTTTAAGGTCATCAGACGAAGAAGCCTATTGATTTTCAGGCCAGAGTTATGGCCCTTGATCACTTCAAACAAATCTTGTTGCCGCTGTAGAGGCCAAAGTTAATATCCGATTGACTTTAAATTTATACACAGTGTTTAAGGTCACGAGACGAAGAAGCCTATTGATTTTCAGCGATTTCTGATAATTAGTGCCAGAGTTGTAGTCCTTGATCACTTCAAAAAATATTGTGGATGCTCTAGAGGCCAAACTTAATATGCGATTGACTTCAGAGTTTATGGTGTTGAAACGAACAAGTATTTTGATTTTCAATGAATTTTGATAACTGAACAGCTAAATCCATCATATTAAATGTTACCTATACTAATTGTTAGCGTGGGGCAAAACTTTATAAAAAAAACAAACAAATTCTAATGATTTTCTGATAATTACATAATGAGTTGTTACTCTTAATCAGATTTTAGTGTATTACAAATGTTTCATTACCAAAAAAAGTAAAAATATGCGACAACCCTTGTTGACTGCCCGGACGATTTAGCTGCTGTGGGCGTATGTTTCGTTGCCTGGCAACCTATCTTTTCGGAATATGTCATTCACTCCACTTGTTTCATAAACTCTTTCCATTTGCAATGTTTTCGGGTGCTGACACCATTAGCATCTGTTCGTTCCCTACATTGGCCACGAAAATTCATCCAGATTATCCGGCGTTGTTCCCATAGGCGTACGGGCTCGATGACAGTTAGGGGGGCAGAACCTTAATTGCCCGAAAATTTTCGGCTTTACAGCCCCCCCCCCTCCTCCATCAAGAAAATTTTGAAACATTTAACAGCTCCAAACACGTTTTCCCGCTATTTCAACCCTTAAACAAAGCAACTTCAAAGCAAATTCAACTGCCGCAAACGCGCCTTCCTGCTATTCCAGCCTGTGAATAAAGCAGTTTCAATTTGGTCAAATACAGCCTACCTGCTGACCTGAATTCCAAACAACCAATCAATCGTCGCGGGGTATGGGAGCCTCAGCCTCCCGGAGAAAATTGTGAAAATTTAACCACCGCAAATGCGTTTTCTGCTTTTCTAGCCCGTGCAAGTAACTCCAAAAGTATCCAATGATTTTGTAACCGAAATTCCAGTCCAAATTCCAACCATCCAATCAGACTGTTGCAGCTGCATTCACAAATACTAGTCGATACCTGAAAAATGTCGCACAAAGTAGAGTGACTCCAGACAAAATGTTTTAAGCCACATTTAACTACAAATTTGTGGTATTCGATTAAAAAAAGAGTAAAATTAGTGTTTTATTAGGGAAGTTAGGGAAGCAAAACTAGAAATGCCCCCCAAAAATTCAGGTTTACAGACAGCGGCGCCGGTTTTCTTTGAAAGGCGAAGAAGCGGAGCTGACCTTGTATAGACCCCCCAAGAAAATTTTGGAATATTTGACGGTCGCAAAAGCGTTTTACTGCTATTCCAGCCCGTAAAATTAGTGTTTTATTAGATTTGGGGTACTTTATTTTGCCAAGTAGATGAAAAGATTTTTTCTCACTTTACCTGTCTGCCCGAAAAGTCGGTTGCCCGAAAGTTAGGGGGGCAGCTGCCCTGCCCCCTCCCCCTGCCCCCCTGCCTATGGTTGTTCCCCCTTGTCAGTGATGCAGGACGGAGGGCCTGACAAGGAAAGTTGTCTAGTCATTTGGATGGGACAAAATTGAGGTCCTGTGTACACATAGGTGTGCACGTAAAAGCTCCTTCGGCAGTTGGAATTCGATAAAAGATGAAGCACCCCACAAATCAGGCCGTTTTGAATTTTAAAGATATTCGCGCTGTTTTGAGCGGCAAATTCATTTGTGGGCGCCTAGCCAATCTCACTAGCACTTCGGAATGAGACAGCCCACAAATCATGCCTTCTTCGTCGCCCCATTATTCAAGTCGAGGGCGCCCAATTTACTCGGCATTATGTGCTGCACAACAATCATATATTGTCATTATAAGGCGCCCCACTAATCATGTCCTTATGGGTGCCCCTTGGGATAAGGCATTCCGCAGATCAAGCCGTTTTGGAAACCCCATCAGTTGTGGTGTTAATCGTGTGGGTCATTATGAGTCACCTCACCATTTTGGGGGACACCTCATATATAACAACATGATTGGCGAGATGCCCATAAAACCAGGTGACATTGGTTGGGCGCCCACGATGAAGTTGTTACTCGGCTTTATGGAGACGTTGGTTGTCGGCCTCGAATTGTGTCCAATGGGAAGGGCAGCTATTAAGGGAGCCGATTTTTTCCAATTGGGCAAAGGACCCCCCCCCCCCCCCCACTTAGCTACGGGTCTGGAAGTAAGAGTAGGCCTAGGTCAATATAGTGCTGCTGCCCGGGCAAAATTCCCCCCATAGCTTACTGTCTACATATATGCCTGTTGTTTTAGAATACTAGACAGGGAGGCGATTTTTCCCAAATGGGCAAAGGGTACCAAAATTTTCAAGGGGGCCGCTAGCTACGGGCCTGGAAGTAAGGCCAATAGTGCCGCTGTCCAGCAAAATTTGCCCCATAGCTCTCTGTCCTAGCTATCCTAGCCGAATTAGGAATTTTTCCTGTTAATATTGATATATTTCAAAGAATGGCTATGTATTATAAAAGAATAAACGAAAATAACAATACGTTAAGTAACTCATTACTGAATTCTGCATATCAGGAAGACATAAAAATTTCGCAATCAAACCCCAAACTCTCCTGGTATGCGGCAGTCCAAAATATCTTTAAAAAATATGACATTTCTCCAACAACAATTTCGAGACAGAATATTAAAAGTTCAATAGAAAGCAAATTTAACAATCTCCTTGTTGAATCTTGCGGGCCAAACCATAAACTCAGAACCTTTGGATTATTCAAAAAGAAATTCAATAACACTCCAAAATATCTAGAGGTTGTTAATAATAAGAAGTTCAAAATTGCGATGTCTACCCTAAGATTAAGTACTCACCAGCTTGCCATTGAAAGGGGTAGATATCTTAAGATACCACTCCAAGATCGCCTCTGTAAAAAATGCAATGCAAGCCAAACTGAATCTGAGCAACACTTCCTTATGGAATGTCAAAAATATGAAGATTTAAGAAAACAATATATATATCCAACTCTTTACAATACTGGTCTAACCTTTTCATTTGAAAATCTATTCGACCCACCAAGTATTATAGCCACAAGTGTCGCGGCCTTTGTTTACTTCTCTTTTCTGAGGAGAGACATCTGAACTGTTAAATATGCCTGATATTCTATTTTATTTTATGTACGCACGCCTTGTTTTGTATTTTGATAGATTATGTACCCTGTATGTGGGCCTTATACTTCTCGAGTTATGTGATTTTATACTGTCTATTTATGAGTACATGTGTACTTTTGTTTATGTCCGTCCACATTTTTGCCGTCCTTTTTTTCCCCCCACTTCACACTTGTATTTATTATATTGTATGTTGTCCTTATTAAGGGAGGTCTGTATGCAATACTGTGTGTATTGAGTTGTAATTGTTATATTGTTTTATCTTATGTACATGTTTATATTGTATGCTGTCCTCAATGGATGTTTCGATGCAATAAAATCTTATCTTATCTTATCTTATATACATGTTGTAGGTCTATGCTATAGGATGCCTGTTTTCATCATGTCGGTTGGTTTCATCTCATTTTCCTGACCGTATATAAATATAAAGATATGCATGTTTATTCCATTTTAATTATCAGTCATTGTCCACAGGTACATGGGGACAGGAACGCCCTTAAGCCTTATATATAGAGTCTATGTGATTTTTCAAAATTTTTGAGTTTCGGTTTTGGTGAATATTCATGATTTTGAGGCGGAAGGATACAAGAGTTGTGAGGTTGGTTACGTTGAAAGGGAGGGCCGAAAATTGCAAGGTTAGCTGTCTCTACTTCCAGCTTGTCTATCTCAAGTTTTTCATGAAGATCCTCATACATGCTTTTGGGCAAGAGTCTGCCACATGTTGCTCCATCTGTGGCAGAAAGCGTTTTTCCCAACGAATATTTGGGAAAAAGTTACAGCCGGTCTAAGAGACGAGAATTAACATTAAAGTCAATGGGGCAATAATTAGTGTTCTGTGGCAATATGTTGCACTCGGCAAATCTCGGAACCTACATTTAAGTAGATGTACTAGATGTAGGTCCCGAAATCTGTCGAGGATTGCCGAGTGAAATACGTTGAAGACTGACGATTGTGGGTGACCGAGACTATCATCAAGTCTACACACTGATCTATATAATAACTGGATAGCTCATGACGCAATTAACAAATGACGTTGCTTGAAGCCACCGTCCGGCATCTTGCTCCTCCCAGAAGCACTCGTTGTCCTTTGTCTCCACTATAAGTACGCGCTTTGTTTACTAGTAAATTCGACGAAAACATTAACAACAGAACATTATATTTTGTTGGCGACATTGTTGGTGGTTTATATAAAATAAATTCACAACATTGATTTTATTTTTAAAAGTGCACATTCTCATTATAAAATGGTTTGAAGCGAACCACACATTTGCCGTAAATCAGATTATAACTTTAACATACCGTTGAATTTATCAATTTCTATAGGCCTACACAATTGAAAATAATAAATGATAGAGTAACTTTTAAAAAAATTAAATCATCTGACTAAAAAAAAAAATTTAAGATGCCAACCCTTGTTTTTTTTTTAAATTATTGTTTTCATTATGGATTTTAAAAATGTTTGGCAATCAGCCAGTTGTATTCATCCAGAATTTTCTACTATATTTTAAATATTTATGAATACCAAGATTGTATCATGTCCTTTGGTAAAAAAAAAGGACATAATATCTATAGACATGTAGGGTCCATGATAAAATAATAAAAGGATGAGCCGTATTTACACTACCGTTGTCTTTGCTATGGCGCATTACAATATTCAAATTTAAATACTGTTCAGCTATTTTTTTTGTGTGTGCACATCTTTATCCTTAGAATATATGTAATTTTGATATTTTATAGCTTTTTTCTACATATATACATACTAGGATGGCCTAGTGGTCTAGAGTGCCGCGCTTCGACCACTAGCTGGCCGGTCACCTCTGGCTTGCGGCTGTGGTTTCGAGCCCTGGTGTGAGCGTATGTGGCATGGAGATAGGGGCGCTTTCTCAACCTCGTGGGTTTCCTCCGGGCACTCCTCCGGTTTCCTACGCGCAAGCTAATTATTGAAATAAAAATGAAACCATATGTTAGTCCCAAAATGACCTAGTTTGTGTCGAGTGGACGTTAAACCCCATTTATCTCTCCTTAAAAACACTACTTATATTTTAGGCCTATATCCCGTTTTCTCCTTTACAATTTACAATTCTGTGTTTTCAGTGTTAATTCCAAAGAGAATAGCACAAATTCGTCTTTTTTTTAAATATAGGATTACATTACATAACTTTATTTTACAAGCCTGTATCCCATATTCTTCTACACAATTTAAAATTCTGTATTTCAATGTTAATTAAATACAAAACAGTCCAAATTTATTCTTTAGAAATAGATAAAATCCTTATAGGGCATTTAGTAACTGTAATATGATAAATAACACAAATTAATATGGATAACAGTCAGTGAGTAATGACCGTATAATGACAAGAAATCAAATTAACAAGGTAACAAAAACAATAACTGATATGGATCATCAAAGATGTAGATTAATTAAGTTATGAATCCATCTAAGGACTTAGAAATACATGTATATAAGCCTTACACCATTTTTTCTTTTACTTTTCTGTAATTTCACAGTTAATTTTGGAGGGGAAAAAACTCATGTTTTATTGTCCAGTTATTTTTTTTTTCTTTCGTCTTGTGGTCAGTATAATCTGTAATTTTAGAGTCTTTATTTTTTTTTTTTTTTTTTAAAAAAAACCTGGGCTATTCACATATAGGCATATATTTTTGTCTGATTTCTAGTAATTTTAGAAACTTTCAAAGATATAATATAGGCCTATAATAAATTATTTTTCTTTATTTGGTCTATATATGAATAAACACCAGTCAATTGCATAGGCCTATCTTTTTTTCTTTAAAAATAAATTACTTATATTATAGGCCTATGTCATTTTTTTAAAAATTACTTACATTATAAATTATAGGCCTATATCATTTTTTAAAAAAAATACTTAAGAGTTTTGACCTATATCCTATTTTTTAAAACAAATAAATACTTATATTATAGGCCTATATCACATTCACATTCTCGCCTTTACTATTTATAATGTTGTTTTTCAATGGTAATTTCAGAGAGAATAAAAGCACAAATTTATTTGCAATAAACAATAGGATTACATTATATCACTATTTTGGGGGGGGCCTACATGTATATCAAAATTTTAGATTCGGTATTTTCACTGTTTATTAAAAAAAAAATATTCAAAATTTATATTTTCATCAATATACAGGCCCACATTATATACCATTTTCGTCTTTACTTTTCTGTAATTTCACAGATAATTTTAGAGGGGGGGGGGGGGGAAACTAAGATTTGATGTTAGTTAGTTATTTCATTGGCATTTTGGACAGAATAATTTGTAATTTTAAAGTCTTTATTTTAAAAATTATAGGCTATTCACATAATAAAAGAATTATAGGCCCATGTGTTTATGATATGTGTCTATCTTCTTTTATTACTTCCTTTTTTCGCTGATGTTTAAACAAACAAAAAGGGAAAAAAAATAAAAATGAATGAAATATAATCAATATACATACATATAACAAGAAAGAATTTTTTTTTTTTTTCTATTTTGTATTCTCTAATATTTTTTAAAAGTTTAAGGATAGCCTACATGAGGTAATTATATTCCATAGCTTTAGCAGGCCTACATCCTATTTTCTTCTTAAAAGAATCTTACTTATTTCATAGTCCTACCTATATCACATTTTGTTTTCTACACTTTACAATTTTGTATTTTCACTGTTTATTCACTGTCCAAATTTATTCTTTAAAAATACAAATAGGCCTATATTATTATAGATTATTCTGTAATTTCACAGTTAATTCTAGAGGAAAAAATCACATCCCGGATGTAGTGATTATTATTATTATTTTTTTTTTTTAAAAGGCTATTCATATATAGGCCTAAATATGTATCCAATTTCTTTTTTGCTCTCACTCTTTAAATCAAAGTTAATAGCAAATGAATAAATATAAAAAGGATAAAATATATATAACAAAAAACAAAACAAAGAAAAAAAAGAAAAGAAAACTTGAAGAACCAGACTATATTAAAATACATAAATATGATTATGACTCTTGTAGTTAGCCTTATGATAGGCCTATAAATAATTGCATGTGTTTTGCCTTTAATGCTTAATCTATAAATCCGATCTGTATTTATTTGCTTTTGTTTTGAACCGTGAATTCACCACATCCCTTCCTTTATAATGTGAAAAGTTTCATTAAAATAATAGGCCTGATTTACGTCTATTTACCATGCAACCGTGATTATGATGAATGTAAAGAAAGACCAAAGTATGTCCACGTAAAACAGTAATTTCACGTTATACATTATTTTATTTTCATAAACTGTCGGCACATTTCATTCAGGACAACTTGTTATTAATTTTGAAAAGTTAGGATTATTTTAAAAACTTATAACGGTATTAATATTATCGAAGTTTACTTGAGGTAAATAACATTACGTCAACTGTAGAAACAAATGTTTTGCGAGGTTAAACATGGCGGAATTGGTACTTCCGGTGACTTCACACTTCTCAGCCAATGAGCTATCCAGTTATTATATAGATCAGTGAGTCTACAAAGTTTAATCATAGAACCTGCTTCACTGTAAAAACGGTATAATTTCGGTTTATTTTATTTTCATCGTTTCATGCCTCAAAGAATGTTAAAATTGAATAAAATGTTGTTGTTAATGGGTGTATTATTGATTCTTCAGGCATGTAAAGGTAGGTTAAATCAGCAGATTTCTTTATTAGTTTTATTCAACTGTTTTGACATTGGTGTACGCAGTGCCGGTACTACTAGTACTACTAGTACTACTAGTTACTAGTAGCAATTAATTGATACCGGTACTGAAACTGATAAATCATGTTCGAAATCATAATTAAAGGACCCTTTGACAGTTGGAACTTGAAATAAGTATAGACCCATTTCATGTAGGCCTATAATATAGACTACCGGTATAATAGCATAATTTTTTTTATCATGTTTCAACTGAAAATGCTGAGTTAAACCTTGCTTTGACTATTGGGCTTCACCGATGTTGGAATCGTTTTGTCTTATTCCCAAACAAAATATAGGAAGACTTTTAATAAACCATTAATCACGATTTAAGTGTCTGGATATGATAAAGTAGAAAAAATCAATTATTCAGCCATTTTTGCCACAGGAAAAATCATGAGTTTAGGCTTTTTGAAGGTGTTTTTTTTTATTTAAATCTTGCTGAAATTGATCAACGAATTACACGAAGGAACCCAATTGATTTTCAGAGTTGCCCTTCATAGTTACTTTTCTTGAATGAATTAAATAAATGATTCAAAATGCTGGTGAAGGAACATATGTATTCATTGCTTGATAACTCTGTTTGTATTTCCAGGAGAAACATTTCAAAATGGCAGTGCCTATTGTAAGAATAAGGCCTGTACCTTTACGGCTGATCAAGTTGATATGAAGGGAGCGACAGCATTTGGAACTTATAATGATACATTGATGGAAAATGGTTGGGGTATATTAGATATCGTGGCTGGTAATGGGAATCCTCGGCCAGCAGATGAAGATATCATGTTTGCTGCCGGTTTCCTTGAAGGTCGATTTACAGCTTCGTAAGTTAATTGTTTAAATAGGTTGTCACCATCCAATATCTGTGGTGGAGTCTTTCAATATTTAGACAATGTAATGTAATAATTATCAAATTGTTTTGTATACGATGAAAAATCTGTAAAACGCTAAAGAAACCATTGTTATGAGAATTTATTCCCTTCAAACTAATTCAGTTGTAAAAGAAAACTTGGATATTGACCAAATTTGATGCCTTTACAATATCTGGTCTACATGTGTGAAAATTCTGTTAAAAACTGTTGCCTTTATGATATATTCCTGCTGTATCTAATAAGGTTGGGTTTTTTTTTGTATTTTTCAGGAGAATTGCGGCACATTATCAGAACGTACGTGGAATGTTTTTCTCCAGTGAACGAGGGCCAATTATTGAAGCAAAAGTAAAGAAATATTTTATCCAACAGGATCAATGGATGAGAAAAATGATAAAAGAAAACGTCCCTAAAAACCCTCTGTGGCGCCATGTTGATTATATTATATCCCAGTATGATGGTTTAATTGAAGGTTATAATGCAGCAAGACTTACCCAGAAGACATTACCAGTAAGTAGGCCTACACTTTTTATACGCCTATAGTTTCAAATGGATGTATTATTCCATTGTCCAAATCGTGTCTGTGTAACACGATTTTAGTGATAACAGAGTTCTATTTCATAAATATATGATTTATTTACATCAGGAACATAAATATATAACAGCTACATAAATATACAACAGGAACATAAAAGAAACAGGGACTAAACTACACCAGGAAGATAAACAAAAACGTCAACACAGTAAATGAATAGTTTAGCAAAGAATTATATTTGAAAAAAATAAACAAAATTTGCCCCCCAAGAAAGATATTTAACCATGCCGATGGAGGCAAACTTCTTTCTTACAGATGCTACTTAGATTAATTTACTTTGTGCCATTTCTTTATATATTTTTATGGGAAAAAACAATTTATGTAAACGTTTTAATTTTGATTAATTTATAGGCTTTAGAAACTTATGCATTCCAAGTATTAAATGGGGCTGGTGATTTGATTGATCTAGTGAAAGCTCTTGATCCACAAAGTATACCGGATTGGAGAAAAATGACAAAAGAACAGGCCATGCTTTATATTCAAGATAATGGGCATTGTTCAGTATTGGTCAAGGTAAAGAGTAGTTATCTCCCTTAGATAAGAAGATAAGATTTTATTGCATCGAAACGTCCATTTAGGACAGCATACAATATAAACATGAACAGATATAATAACAATACGACAAATAATATTTACATACTTGTATAAAACCATGGTAATTTTAATCTAGCTTATAATGATAATAACACTATAAACCGCAGATTGCCTCGTTCGGCATTTCTGTCCAAACGAGGTAAAACAAATGCCTCGTTGTCTGGAGTTCCAAAACGAGGTTTTTTAAATTACCCTGTTTCTGGAACGAGGTATTTTGTTCAGAACGAGGCTTGGTAAAAATGCCTCGTTTACTAAACGTGGTTTTTTCAAGATAGTTATTAGCAGTATTTCCTATCAGCGAATTTGTAAAAATTAAAATTTATGTTATTTAATACGAAAATAAAACCAGTCCAAACTATGATATTATAATCAGAGAAATAGACAAGACAAGAATACACGCCATAGATGTAGGTGTAAAGCAACATCAGCTACCTTGATTGATTTATTGGCCCAATCAGTTATAGGTGTTAAGAAACAACTGTGGTGTTGTGACAATTTATTGGGGCCAATAAATTAATCAGGGTAGCTATGTGTCTGCAATAGTTTTACACCTACACCTAACTGATATCGCAGACAACAAATTAATGTTTATCTGGTCTCAATTATGATGCAAGGGTATAGATATTATAAATACATAACTGACATAACTGACTTAGCATCATTATTACATGGAAATATGATGTATGATAAGATGTTGGATATATGTGTATGGTATGCAAATCTTCATACACTGGACATTCTAGCAAAAAGTGAGCTTCATCTTCAACTCGGAGAAGAAACTGTGCTTTGCATAAATCTACATTTACACAATGACTGACTAAATTGCTCTAAGACCAGTCTGTGTTTTTCATGCTCTCTTGCCAGTCTGCAATTCATTTAATTGGACACTAAATTAACATTATTTGGTTCAAATATTGTGGTTCCAGGTGTTCTCATGGGACAAAAAACGAAGTCAGTATACACACGTTTGCCATGCATGTTAAAGAAATCCTTGGCAGTTGGAATTCCACGAAGAGTAAGGGGAAATGTTACTGAAAGGGCAAAGTTACCTCATAGCTGTCTGCATGGCACATGCCCATCTACATGAGCAAACTTGATACAGTAGAGTAGGACGATAAAACCCATTTCATTTCATTTTTAACCAAAGTTCAAATCCAAATTTTAATTAGGTTGTTAGCTATGTAAACCTCCCAGATAACTGAAATGTTGTTATCAGGTGTTCTAGAACGTGTTTGAAATTTGACCAGATGGTATTTTTTTTTTTTTGCTAAATTTTGTAATAATTGTTATACTTTGTAGGTATTGGGAGCTTATGAAGATCTTTTTATGTCTCACTCGAGTTGGTTTTACTACTCTGCTACATCTAGAATATATAAACATTATAATTTAAATGTCAGTGATAAATCGACGTCTGCTCGACGCATCTCATTCGCTAGTTATCCAGGTAATTATAATATAATTATTTTCATATATATGCTGGTAATTGCTCCTATAATTCATTTCTCTTACATATAACTCTTGAAAGTTGCTATTCACCACAAATTATTGTAGATTTCAGGAAAGTAGCCAGAACCTTTACACTAATGATATGACTGCCTAAATGTATATTCCCATTCAGGAATAAGACGTTCAAGTTATAAAACATGTATAAACTTTAAAGAACACATAAAATGATCAGAACAAAATAATATGCACTTAAGCCTGTGTTTATTATATATACACTTACAGCAATTTAATTTAAATCCATTTATAATTAATGAAGACATCTTCACTCAAATTCGCAAATTATAGACCTCCCCTACAAACGACTTAATGGAAACACCCTCTATCCACCCAAATGCTAGTGACGAATGCATATTAGCCATGTTTACTCCATAATTAACATCTACACAGTAGGGATGTGTAATCATTGATGCCTCACGGATTCCTTAATCCCCTAATACAATAAAACCATTATTGCCTCGATGCGTTATTAATGCGCTATTTGAATCACTTGCAATCAACAATATTGTGAAAGATGAAGCTCTATTATATGTATGTTTCTACAACTCACAATAACACAAATTACAATAATGTGTTTAAGAATAAAAATGAATTAGTTTAGATAGTTTCACATTGCATTATGTGTTTTTTGACTCACTTCTTCCATTTTAGGTTCCAAAGATTATAGATTCAGGTACTTAAAAAGTTAAAATCAGATATTGAATTAGAAATCATTCAATCTTGAAATCCAACAATGTTTTACATTCTTGGTCTTTCTTTGATACTCAATATAACTTAACATTTAATATATGTTTTGTCCTGTTTATGTTTTGTTGTAAAGTTTTCCATCAATTGTTATGCTTTTTTATATGCCCACATGGAAATGTGGTCGTATATTGCCGTCATCCCTGTCTGTCGGTCCATTAAAATCCAATTGACTTTGAATTTATACATACTGTTTAAGGTCATGAGATGAAAAATCCTATGGAATTTTAGCGATATCCGATACTTTCTGCCAGAGTTATGGCTCTTGATCATATTGAAAAATTTTGTGAATGCTCAAGAGGCTAAAGTTAATTTTCAATTGACTGCAAATTTGTACACAGTATTTAAGGTCATGAGAAGAAGACACCTATTGATTTTTAAAGATATCTGATAGATACTGACAGAGTTATGACCCTTGATCACATTGAAAAATCTTGTGGGCGCTCTAGAGGCTAACATTATTATCCGATTGACTTCAAATTCATACACAGTGTTTAAGGTCACGAGACAAAGCAGCCTATTAACTTTCAGCGATATCAGATAATTTCTGCTAGAGTTACGGCCATGAGACAAAAAATCGAAACAATTCTTACCATTTCTGATAATTACTTAATGAGCTTAGATTTTCATGTGTTGTAAACGTTATCCTTACTGACAAAAGAAAAAATATGTGACAATCCTTGTTGACTGGCCGGACGACTTAGCTGTTGTGGACGTATGTTTCATTGCCTGGCAACCTATCTTTCTATCATTTGTTATTGTCTACTAATCTTTCATTTGTTATTATATTTTTTTCCATTTGTTATTGTATCGCCCTTTCATTCGTTAATTCGTTATTGTACCAATTTTCATTTGTTATGTTATCCCTTTTCTTTTGTTAGTGTATTCCCTTTTAATTTGTTGCTGTATTCCCTTTTATTTGTTATTGTACTCCTGTTCATTTATTATCGCCCCTTTCATTAGAAAGTGTACCCCCTTTCACCTGTTAGTGTTCCCATTATTATTTGTTACTTTATTCTATTTTTCATTTTTCTAGATACAAATAAGTAGGGTTATCAAGATCTTTTTTTATTTTGTAGGATTTCTGGAGTCATGGGATGATTTCTACTTATTAGGAAGTAAAATGGTTATGTTGCAGACAACAAACAGTATACTGAATTCTACATTATATAAATCTTGTTCACCAAATAGCCTGTTGGCATGGCATCGTGTTAGAGTAGCCAATATGTTAGCTAACTCGGGTAAAGAATGGGCAGATATACTTGCTGAATATAACTCGGGTGAGATTCTTTATTTGATTGTGAAATTTTAGACCTTTGTCAGAATTGTTATGATGAATTATTGTAGAATTAACACCACCTTAAACACAGCTTTTGGATTTCAGAACTTTCTAAGATGTTTACAAATTAAATAGTGTTTTGATGTCTTTCTTCTTCTACCAATGTCGTAAGAACGAATTCCAGAGTTGTTGTACCTGACAAGCAGTGTAAACTCCTACACCCAATCGAATTATTGAAATATAATTGAACCATATGTTAGTCCCAAAATGACCTAGTTTGTTTCATGTTGGCGTTAAAACTAGTAATACCAGTAGTCATTCTATATTCCCAAATAAAAGAAGGGAATGGTCTTTTAGGAAATGAAGCTTGAGACTAATTTGTTTTTTTCTCTCTGTCTCTCTGTAGTAATGAGTGCAGTGCCATGTAGGGGGATTTTGCCCAGGCAGCATCTTTTCTGATTAATTTAAGGGAGTAATGGGAACCTACTATTTGTATTATTTTATACAGAAGACGATATCCCTGACCAGAGCGGGAACCTACTATCTGTATTATTTATATTTAAGGAACCTATAATAATCAGTACATGGTGATTGATCTAAAGCAAATAACTCTTGGTAAAGAAATCCGAGATAATGCATTATGGGTAGTAGAACAGATACCAACTTTAGTAGTATCTAGTGATGAGACACAAATATTAAGAGCTGGTAAGTTAATAAAATCTGTAAAGACTGATGGCTATAAAACTATTTTTATTCTCCATTCTAAAACTTTCACTGCTAATACAATGATCTATGTTTTTTACATCATGGTCATGTTGGAATTTAATTGGTTCATTTGATATAAAACAATTTTTTACCACATTTTTTCTTTCTTAAATGATTCTGAATGGTCTCATAGACTATTATTTTTTGGATGGAGAACAGAATTCATGCTGAATCAATAAAGAGTTCTTACTTTATCCACTTATTACAGGTTATTGGCCATCTTACAATGTACCATTTTTTGAAGAAATTTATAATATGAGTGGCTATCCTGAATTTTCTGCCCAGCATGGTGTAGATTCAACATATCAGCTGGCACCAAGAGCTAAAATATTCCGTAGAGATGAAGGAAAAGTTGTAGATTTAGCATCTTTCAAAAACATCATGAGATATAATGGTAAGAATTATCTATTTTATTAAACGCCCGCATTTTCATGTGATTGTATATTGACATTGCCCCCTGTCTGTTTTGTCCTTTCACACTTTCTTTGTGGACAGGTCACAATTTTTGTCATATTTTGACAAAACTTTAAATATAGGTTTACCTCCCAAAGATCTCGGTTTCCATTCGATATTCGTGCTTATCGGTCGCTCTTTCGTCCAGTTTTGATGAAACTTAAAATATATGTGTACATCCGAAAGAGTTTGGTTCCTGTTGATATGCACGTATATCAGACTGTAACGTCATGGATTATGACCCCTCATTATATGAAAAATTGTGTTTTTGGCCTATGGAGTCTATGGACCGTCAAGAGGTCAAAATTGTTATCCAATTTTAATTATCGCTCAAATTTATCCTTATTACACCCAAATTAATAGTGTTTGAGTAAGAATTTCGTAAAAATCTAAGCAAAAGTGCTTGACAAAATGGACACAATACACAAATAGTGTAAAAGTATGTAATACCATGATTGAACTCTAGAGGTGAAAATTTTGATCTGATTTTGATGAAACTTACAAAATATGTTTATATCCCAAAAATCTTTCTTCCTTTTGATAATCACGCTTATCTGACGATAACATTTTTTAATGTGTCCCCTGACACTGGTAAGCTGATACCATTCACTTATTAACCTGCACCTTTTAGTAATAACAATTTTTGTCAATATTGGTAAACGCTTGTTTTATCGCCAAGAGAAAACTTTTTCAATTTCGGCACAATTCAGTCAAATAACGATGGACATATGCCATGCAGGGGGGTAAGAGCGAAGTTTTACTCAGACAACATGTCACCACCTTTTTCAATATTAGCTGCTAATAGTATACAAAGGAGGACGTCTGTTATTTTGTCCTTTATGAAAGGCTTGGTTTTTTTTCACTGTCAGGTCATGCATCCCCCAGTACTGACACAGAGAAGCCAAGCTGGCAAATTTTAAAAAACATTCTTGGCCAAAACTGGATTCAAATTCTGATTGTCTATACTCACTGATCTCCCCTAAATAAAGCCAATTTAAATAAAAAAAGATTATTTTTAAAATTGTCAACGTTTTTGATCATATCATTTTGCTGTCATGGAACACATTTAATCCCACTGAAAGGAAGTTATTCTGTTGAATTTCCTTCAGATTTATAAGATTATTTCTTTTTTCCTTCAACATAAAATTCAGTTGAAGACTTCCAAGCTATCATTATTTCATATGTATTTACTCCCACATCTCAAAGAAGGAATCTATTGTAATTATTACAGATTATAAAAAAGATAAATACAGTGAAGATAACCCATGTAACACAATCTGTTGCCGTGGTGACCTGGATGCCAAATCACCTAGAGCTTATGGTTGCTATGATACAAAGGTGAGATAAACGAATTAAAGACTATCTATTTTGACATCTATTTTAATGTTTGGTATTAATTACATCCTACAAATGACATCTCATATATTCAGGGTGTAATTACTAGTTCCTGTTGAAAATCCTGTTACTATGACAATATTTGCTAAAAGTGTTTCTGTATAACCGAAGTAAACTTATACTTTTCTTAAAGCGATAATTTCATATTTTCAATTTTCAAAGAAAGTCAAAACATAATTATTTCTATGTCATTTGCTCAATAGGTTGTCAATTCACTATTATACAATCATAGGCATTACTCCTCACACTTAGAAATCATTGGCACAGGAAATAATAACACAATTACCTCCCTTGTTTTTCCATTCCCCCCATGGTATAGCTATCTTCAAACGTTTGAATTTGAAGTTGAAAATGATATATTTGACAATTTCTCATCTGGCAATAGTGAATTATAGGATTAATAGGATTATTCTTTAACAAGGTAGGGCTGTTTATAGATACCATCTATTTTAAGGCTTTATTTTAATATGAAATAGCAGCTTTAAGGAGACGACCTTTATTAGTTGCAACATAATATTCAGAGAGAGAAAAATACGGTTTAACATTCATACCACACGAATTAGGACTAACATAATAATTATTATTACTTTATTTACTGACTAACATATGGTTTAATTTTATTTCAATAACTCGCTGTGTGAGGATCAGGAGAAAACCTATGAGGTTGGACAACTGATCAAGACCTTTTTGTAAATCTTGTTGACCTTAAAACAAATATGATTTCACTATTTTCAGGTGATGGATTTTAATATGGCATTAAATTTAGAGGCTGATATTGTTAATGGCCCTACACTTGGCGATGATTTACCACCTTTTAAATGGACACCAACATTTAATGTATCTCATACAGGTCTTCCTAATGTTTATAACTTCCCATTTATATCTACTAGTCCTAGATTGAAGAATTAATGGATGTTACAACATGATATTGTCCACCCAGGCCCCCCCCCCTTCCCCACACACACACACACACCTTTGTCTCTGTCACTGTCAGTCCGAAATGGAATAATTAATTTATGTTACAACATGATATTGACAATCCCCTTCCTCTCCCCCACGGCCCACGCACACCTTTGTCCTCTATCATTCCAAGATGGAAAAATTAACATGTGCACCAATACAGCTTTTACACACACACACACACACACACACCCCCGCCCAAAGGTTTATCAGTCAAACATTGACAAATAATAAGATGTACCAATACATGTTTTACATCCCCTACCTTTATCTCTATCAGTCTAGGATGGAAACTTTATACAGCATTTTTATCTCCTCTATCTGTGGATGAATGGATTTTTAATGTTAATATTGTTAATCAGTGTTAATGAAACTAAGATGTTTGTTTTTTTAAACTTTTATTACATATCTATGTTATCTGTTATGAAAGAATGTCTGGTCAACAGTCTTAACTAATTAGGTGAGCAGATAAAAAGTTTTGTAATTAACATTGTGTAATCAGTAAATTTGGTGTCTTCAATGCTAGATAATCATTCAATTAATCAAGATACTGTTACATCACTGTTTTATTTATCAAAATTTGTTGCTTAACTAGAAAATGGTAGATGTTATTATATGTATTTCCCCTCAATGAATTATTATATATTATTTATTATCCTTCAGTAACTTAATCATTCACTTGTTTTATTTTCTAAGGGCTCTTTTATGTACAAAGAATGAGATATACCAGTGGACCTTGGTTTTTTTTATTGTCCCATCCAAGCTAATAGACACACTTTTCTTGCGATCCACCGTTACATGAAAACCCTGCTTCCAACAGACAGACTTTTCCGTCTGCAATGTACTGTCTAATTCGTTAGTGCTATTTCAAACATACATTCCCGACATGTTGTTAGCTTTTTTTCCACACGTCCTACCAGGAATATGCCCAATCGGATATCAAGCTATGGTGAATAATATTCAAAATCCCAAAATTAATCGATTGTACTGGGTATGTAACTACTAATCACGATTATCTTTGATAATAGGTTGAACTATTTATCAATCCCAATGAGAGTGATTATAAACTTAATCCAACTGGTTGTTTTCTCCATTGTCGGATGTTTTAATCTTGATGTCAGCCGACAGCAGGTAAAAACTAGTCATAGATGCACATATCCTAATAGTATGTAGCACCCCAAATCAAAAGACAATCATTATAACATTCAAAATGTTTCTATTCTTATCTAATACCAAGCTCCCTGTCTGCAGTATCATTACGGATAAGGGATGTGCCTCTTTATTTTTGAAACTGAATATACCAAAATTGTCCCACAATAATTAAATTCTATTCCAATTTAATTCACATTGCTCTTTAGGTTCATTTAATAATAATGAAGCACTGGTTTCGTTGTGATTATATTTTTTTTATTATTTGTTTCATTATTGTTGTTGTGGGTTTTTTTATATACGTTCATATCTAATTTGCAAGTTTTGTTTTGTCAACTATGTCGTTTGGCGAGTTCTATTACAACGATACCGTGACTAAGTTCGATGATGACCATTTTCTGCGTAGATTAAGTAGATGCTTCACTCTGATTGGTCAAGACTTTGAAGTACAATAACGCTGGCACGCTGCTTCTAATTGAGATCGAACGTTCAATCGCAGATAATGTGTATATTAGGTGAATTCCTTGACATAGTTCGGTAATGCGCATTTTCCAACTAGGCTAAGCAGAGCTAAGCAATTTGGGATAAGCAATTATAGTTGTAAATGAAGACTATATGGAAATGGCTATTCTGGAGTAAGACAACTCACACACGACCAAGATAAGTAAATAATTTTCCGGTATTAGTTTGTAAATAATGAAGTTAAATATTGGTAGGATGGGGTATATATTTTATCAATTTTGAAATAATATTATGTATTATATTCTTAAAACCGGTGCAATTTTTATACAAGATGAATTAAATATTTTGAATTTTATGTGTGTCGCGTTTCATATCCTAACATTTTAATGTGATATTATATTGTTGTCTGTCGGTCCATTTATATCTGTAACACATTTGATAGAAAAGTTACGGAGCTGCCACTCTTGTCGCTAAAACCCCATGATTGCACCCTAGAAATTACTGACATTTCAAAGCGTGTATCAATCACCATAGGAATGGACAGTATCGAAAGCCAACGATTATTTATGGCTCTCATAAACGCTCAATGTTGTGTTTTCAATGTTGCTATAATCCTATCGAAAAATCAGCGCCTATCTATTATATTAGTGTTCAATTGTTATTGTCTTGAAAACATTACCACCTCTGTTTATTAATCTTCGTGGACCAGAACAATATAAGAAGGCGGCACATAATTGTTGCGTAGCGTACGGGCGTTTTCCATGGAGATATTAGCGTAGGTAGATACAAAATTACAAGCTGCAGCAATAAAGCCATACGCACCCTTGAAGTTGCCACCTTTTTGGAAATGGTTATCACCCCATATGCTTCGTACTTATTCCATCTGTAACATTTTCGGGCCACCGTATGTATTTCTCAGCTTGTTATGGACAGAGTTTTAGCAAATCGACTATCGATGCCCGAAAAACGCCGAGGAGTAGGGGACATCCGAAACTGGAAATATATCGTCATCACCCCTACCTAAACCACCAACGAATGATGCATTTGAGGGGACGAAAAATGATGTTACCACCATGCTATTGTGTGGGTGTTCACTGGGAGATCGTAATCCACCGGAACTTGATACGGAAGTGTATTGCTGGGTTAGGGACACTAAATTAAGAACATTACGCCCGGTCAACTTGCTCCTGTGGCTCATATAAGATGTGGATTTTGTTTGCGCCTGGGCTGTTGCAGGTTTCAATCACACACACGATAAAGGGATTTAACTGAATGTTACCTTGTTTTATTGGGTTTATTTTCGTATTTTGCGACTATTATTTATTTTTTTAAATGTTCAATACAGAGCTTGTGGCCTCCTTTTCAGGACCGTCCCATGTGACCCTGGACCACATGTATGTGACGTGATCGTATCACTCATATGCTCCTATATCCAGAGAAATGTATAGTTTGTCTCTAAATATAGTATGATTTGGTGAAATAATCGCCGCTATCGAGTTAAAGGCTCGTATTGTCTGGCATTTTGGATTTTTTTATCAACACCCAACAACACAAAGAATGATTTGAGTGTATTCCTTAGCAGCCCCCACCACAATGTACGGTTGACACTAAAATTATCTCCCTAGACAAAAGACTATTGGAGTTATAGAGTGGATTATTTGAAACAGCGGCCGTCTCGAACACCATCTTAAATTTCTCAAAATGCCCAAGATGACCCAAGTTCACCCGGCAGATTCTGAAAAGAGACACCCTAGGTTATTAAAATCAATCATAAAAAACTTTGTAAACAATTTCCCGGTTCAGCCATAGTTCTGTCTGACTACATGGCATACACAGCAATGCGTTAATGAGAGATGACCCAACAATGTGAATGTAAAGTTAGAGATGGGCACCCGGTGAAGATTCAATTGAGGCGAGCTCATCATTTCTCCAATCTTCTTCAGGGGCTCGAGATGATCTTAACTCATTCCCATCACAAGTTAAATCTGTATCTCCCTCCCCTTCAAGGTCGAGGCTAATCGTGTAGTGGGGGAAATGATTAAAATAAAATGTTCCAGATTGGAGTTCCGTTTCCCCACATGAAATTCCTTGTTAGCCCTCACGGACACTTGACGGGCTAAGAATAAAACAGCTGCCTAGTCCATCGAGTGACACGGAAAGTCACGGTCCATCGGGTAGCACAAAAAGTCAAGTTCCACTCGTCCACAAATTGGCGTGGACATAAACACATTTAATTGACAATTTATGAAGACCATGTAAAAATTCCCCACATATCCACTGAGTATGCTAGACATTTTTTTGTCCCCCGCCTTTCGAAGAAAGTTGGGGGACTATTAAAATGGGTTCGTCCGTCTGTCTGTCTGTCCGTCTGTCTGTCCGTCCGTCTGTCTGTCCGTCACACTTTTTGGGACACAATAACTCTCTTCCTAATTGAGCTAGAATGTTCAAACTTGGTGTATGTGTTTATTAGGTCAATGCCTTGATGGAGTTCGAAGATGAGCATTTTCCGCTTAGGGTAAGCAGAGATAAGCAATTTGATTGGTTGATGCTTTGGGACACGATAACTTTAGTTCTATTTAAAGGAGATTGATGAAACTTGGTGTATAGTTTCATTATAGTAATACCTTGACTAAGTTCGATAATGAGCATTTTCTGCTCAGGGTAAGCAGAGCTATACGCAATTTGATTGGTCGAGAATTTGGAACACAATAACTCTCCTTCTAATTGAGTTAAAATGTTCAAACTTGGTGTATATGCTTATTAGGTCAATGCCTTGATGGAGTTCGAAGATGAGCATTTTCCGCTTAGGGTAAGCAGAGATAAGCAATTTGATTGGTTGATGCTTTGGGACACGATAACTTTAGTTCTAATTAAGTGAGAGTGATGAAACTTGGTGTATAGTTTCATTATAGTAATACCATGACTAAGATCGATAATGAGCATTTTCTGCTTAGGGTAAGCAGAGCGATACGCAATTTGATTGGTCGAGACTTTGGAACACAATAACTCTCCTTCTAATTTAGTTAAAATGTTCAAACTTGGTGTATATGCTTATTAGGTCAATGCCTTGATGGAGTTCGAAGATGAGCATTTTCCGTTTAGGGT
This sequence comes from Patella depressa, assembly GCA_948474765.1. NCBI lineage: Eukaryota > Metazoa > Mollusca > Gastropoda > Patellidae > Patella > Patella depressa. The sequence goes on from OX419718.1 coordinate 23,389,596, forward strand.
AAGCAGAGATAACTTTAGTTCTAATTAAGTGAGAGTGATGAAACTTAGTGTATTGTTTCATTACAGTAATACCTTGACTATGATCGATAATGAGCATTTTCTGCTCGGGGTAAGCAGAGCGATAAGCAATTTGATTTGCCGAGATTTTGGAACACAATAACTCTCCTTCGAATTGAGTTAAAATGTTCAAAATTGGTGTGTATTCTTATTAGGTCAATGCGTTGATGGAGTTCGAAGATGAGCATTTTCTTCTTACGGTAGGCAGAGATAAGCATTTTTTGGATGACACTTCGTGTTCAGTTTGATTGGTCGATACGTTTGAAAAAAATAAATGTTCGATTAATTATTATTAATATGTGTCATCTATTTATTTTGGGATTTCGGCGGGGGACATCAGCCTCACTGTTGGCTTGTTTAAAATGTTTCTTTCCTCCCCTTCTAATCTGATTTAACTCATTTTATAAATGATTTAAATATTTAATTCTGAATAATATACATCTTGCTGTGACATTGTTCATGTCCTGTAGCACACAATGAACATTAAATTTAACATCATTATTATGTACATCAGTTAAAATATAAACATGTTAATTACTACAGAATCTTTACTAATTAAATTGTGAATGTTGATGTAATGAAAAATGACTAACATAATTATACTAATGACAAAAAAACATAACATAATTATTACTGTTTGTTTAAATAAATGTGTGCGTTGAAATGATGTTAAAGGCCAGTTCACACTGCTGGTTATGAGACAATCCGATATGTCATTGGGCTTGATAAGGAGCTCCTACAAATCATCATCGATTGAATAATGTACTTCGGCTTGTTTATCACATAAAGTTGCGCAAAATACCGGACAAAAATTTGTTGATGAAAAATCGGGCTCGGTCCGCTTTGTTCCACAATAAACAGATGTGTGCGATGGCATTAACATCGTAAATGGCGGTAAACTAACCACGACCACGACACTCAGCCGTTTGTGTAAGTAACAACTCGATGTATGTGTCAAAACCAAAAAGTTTATCTTTCAGTTCCCTTCGTGTGATAGCTCACCCGACATTCCCGGGTGGACGAATATAAACAGATTTTTTGGGGGCTTAACAGAATGAAATATCAATTGTCTTAAATCTGACAAAACGAAAAGAACCCCACAAAAATGGATGTTTTGTAATATTTAGTGCTCTAGTCCCGAGTGTTAATAAGAATTGATACGCCCTCAAAGTTATGCTATGTGTAGCCCCAATCCGGGTTTATCTCTAAGCTCGAGCATTGTATGAAAATACAATTAACTTTTAAAACGATTGCTTCTTTAATGGGCCGTTTGTTAAAAAGTATTAGACCCTAAGTGTAATTAACTTACAAAGTAATCAACTTAGAAAATGATTACGTCTGTGAACATTAAAACTTCATAAAAATTAAAATTCCAAAGTTCTGAGAATATATGTACTGAAACTAGTCCAGTGTCGTATTACCACGTATTTCAAGACAACGTGGTTGTATGCTATCTACTTTTCTTTTACTACGCACGTTTATATCTTCTTGTATACATGTTCAAGACTTTTAAGAATCATGTCACGAGGCTTGATGGGGTCCCATGAAAATTAAATTTAAAGATGAGAAGCCTCTTAAAGTTGCATATTGCTGAGATAGCCTAGTGTTTTCGTTAAGTATTTTTCACATTTCTTCTCAGATTGTATATCTTCCCTGGGGTTATGTTTCTAAATGTGACGAATTCCGGCGTCAGTTTGTTTTGTCTATGTCTAGTTATGAAGTTCTCCTGCACTATCTAATAGCTCATTTATGTATCTTAACTATTGTTTCGTATTCAGTTTGTTAATGGTACATGTATGATATACATTGTTTCATATTCAGTTTATATTGTATTCCGTTTATTAAAGTTATATTGACGATTATTTCGTATCCCATTTATTAATGGTGTGCATGCTGATCATTGTTTCGTATTCAAATTGATATTTAGATTCAGTGTTGGCACGTCTGGGATTTAATAATCTGTATCGATTGATGTGTTTGTTCTGTGTATTGTTTGTAAGTCGATTTTAATACCGCACACACTTAACGACTCAACTATATAATGTAACCAGTGAGTATCAACCACTATGTTTGCTGCGAAACTTTAAATGGCACTCTTAAGAAAAATACGAAAACCCACGTAATCCCAATTGAGTATTCACTGGTGTCTACTGACAAGTTTATAGCTTACCAGGTGTGCCACTATTTTTTCATGTGTTCCAAGGTGTGTCGTTGGCAAAAAGTTGAAAACCAATGCCCTAATCAAAATGAGTAGTAGACAGATTCGGGGTTTCTTTCCTAATTTATCTGTAGAATTGTTTTGTCATCTGTATTATTTAAGGTTCATTTTTCGTTCAATCCAAAGTGTTAGCCTACTTACAGCGCATATGCTTTATTACATGGGGACTGGCGAAGGAATTAGATTGTTACATGCATTCTACAAATAAAAATATTATGATTAGAAACATAATGCATGGAATCATGGCTCCTTTAATAATTTGAAACATAATGTATGGAACCATTTCCTGGCATGGATCCTTCAATAATGTGAAACATAATGTTTGTAACCATTTCCTGGAAAGATTATAACATAAATCCTCAATTTGAAACATAATGTTTGTAACCATTTCTTGGTTAGATTTTAGCATGGACCCTTCGAATATAATGATTCGAAACATAATGCTTACAACTATTTCCTGATATCTTATGTTTAAAATAATAAATACACTCTTCTTCTGAAATGAAGTTCGCATAAATTAGCTTATAATGAATGATTAAATAGGGGTTTCCCCGTGATATGGAGGCAGTGCTTGATACTTCAATGTCGTTATTGACATTAATCACGTTCAGACATTAATAAGTAACCGATGATAAAAGTACTAGAACACCTGTATTAATTATTGGCCATTTTATCCTCAATCCAGTCTTTATAATGTGATATTCTGGTATAGATTCCTGGGAATGCATTATTCCCACACAGGTAACCAATAGAAACAATTCCAACCTGGTACCATCTGTCATCCTTTTCACAGAAAAATGGTCCCCCAGAATCACCCTAAAACAAACATAAAAAAACCCAATGAGAATTTTGATATGTTATGAAAAATACTAGTTTGTGCCTTACAAATCTCGAAACCTAAAAGGCTACAAGAAGACTAGGCCATCAACATCCTGTGCCCCTGGATACCGAAAAATAAGTATGTCAAATGTAAACGCAAACATTATCAAATTCGAGAAACTTCGCATTTAAAAGGCACAACTGTGATAATATTGCTTGATGTGTTTTTCCCAAGTGAAATCGAGAAACGTTTTTAAGATATGCTCCACAAACAAACCCGGGGCGATCGAAAGAATGGAACTAAAGAAGGATTAATAATAGAGGTAGTGTATTTTGGTATCCATGGAATCGTGATAATATTGCTTGATGTGTTTTCCATAAGTGAAATCTTGAAAAGGTTTTAAAATATGCTTCACCAAAACCTGATTCAACAATATATTTGCCTGCCTTCATGAAAAATGAGGTAAACGTCCACTCAACAATCTATTGGGGTATCATCAGGCGCGGATCCAGGATTTTTTGCAGGAGGGGGGTCTAGGTTTGATAAGGCGTCAAGCAATTAACGGGGGGGTTTGGGGACTCTCCCCCAGAAAAATTTGGTAAATTAGATTCAATTTGATGCATTCTGACGTATTTCCGGAAGGTAAATTCCAAAATTACAGGTCTAAAAATCGCCAATAAAATCGCATAAAAATTTTTCAAGCCTGAGCGGGGGGGGGGGGGCGGACCCCCTGGACCCCCCCTCTGGATCCGCGCCTGATCATCACCATTGGTCTTCACGATCGATCACAGTAATTCACGTCTGACTCACTGAATACGTGACATGGATTCAATCATTTTTAGTTTAGATAGACCTAGATCCCATTTCCTTGTTTTTTTGTTAACGTGGGGTTTCGGAAAATATATCCTGGTAAATACCAGTCTGTTCAAATGTCGATATCATATTATTAGAAAGAAAACGAAATTTTATCACTGACAGGAATCAACGTTATCCTTCTGTTTTTGGATTCATAAATCGTTAACGTTCGTTCAACGACCAATGACATTTATATATTTGTTCAATATTTAACTTTTTTTAAATGGTCGACATTTTAGACATTAAAGGTGTCATAAATATTGTTAATAAGATAAAACAGTGAATTTAAGTTAGCATTTCTAACTATAATTATACCACTGTTTTGCCTTTTATATCCTTTCCTGTCAACAGTTTTAAGATTAAATTAGACCTAAATGTAGGATGCTTAAATGTCAAATCTAAAATCGATATAATCTCCTTCAGAAATATGTATTTTAGTTGACATGAGCTGAAGCCGTACATTGGTACTATTATTTTTAATTTTAAGAAAGGGTGTTATTGAAAAATTAAAAACTGTAACGTCCTTACACGTTTTGTATTTCTCTCGTCTGGAAATACTAATATTATAGTGCTTAAAAGGTGAATTTAAGATAGATGTAAGTCCCTAAAAAATCTTTTGACATCTCAGCTCGGCGGAATGTTGAGTCGCTAGTTTTAAAACTTTTTTATACCCACTATCAGGGGCGGATTGGGGCCAGGAACCGGCCCGGGCACAGGTGTCGGAGCGGCTCCTTTTACTGACCGAGGAGTCAGGATGGGGGAGGGGCTCTCCCCCTCGACATTTTTGAAAAATGAACGCCAAATATGCGATTTGTTAGGCCAAAACCACGACCTGCAAGTAATTTACAACCATCAACCTGTGAAACTATCATATCGTCATATCATTAATTAACGTATTATCATTGTATCGTCAAGAGTGGAGAGAATATAACTGGTTGAAAAATGGGACTAATTGAGAAAATTTTGACCATTTGATTAACCGGTTAGAAATATTCAATCAGCAGGAATATTTTCATTAAAAAATGTCACATTTTTGTTGCCGGAAGCTCTAGTTGATTCCTCTTGTGATGGAAGGCCACGAAACACTTTGGTACAGAGTGACGAAAATGAAAATCATAAAAGCTGCTTTTTAATTTTGGATTCTGGCGTATCCCCACAAACAGGGTGCAGGTGACTTAATAATTAGTAAATTTGCGGGAGACAGTGTCGGGTGAATCCGATGAAATTTTCGGTTGAAATTCGTATCCCCATTGCAGGATTCCGAATTCTGACCTACACCCAGCACACCCGGTCAAGAAAGTGTATTATACCAGACCATTCCAGACTCCGGCGATGGCGTGGCGGCCCGTTAAAGCCACCAGCCACAAATGATCATCAAGCCACCAGCCACATAAATGATCATCAAGGCTCCATCCCATACAATGTTCAACAGAAAAAGGTTTTTTTTTTAGACGAATTGGACAAAATTTTATTTTCTTTTTTTTTCATTTTTTGTCCGACCGGCCCTTCGAGCGATCGTCCGATCGCCCGACGGCCCAATCCGCCCCTGCCCACTATACCAATGTCAATAATTATAATATAACATTATTCCATTATTTACTTGTGGAATCCGGTACAGAATTAGCAACAATAATAACACAGAGCCGTAAGTTCATTGACGTCAAAACATTTTACTATGTAATTTTAGCTAGAGGAAACAAATGGATGATATTAGAATAACATAAATGTCAAGAGAACAAGAATTATGAGGAATAAATACAGAATGGAGCGATTTATGTATTTAGCCCTCAAGTACATAAGAGATTAACAAGTCATAGAGTTTAGTAATTTGTACGGCATTAGTTTATAAAATGATTGGCTTTGGATCACCCACTAATTGTTACAGACATAACCAGATTACTAGTAATTCATTGTTAAGATGTTGGGTGTATAATGATTGAAGTTTATAGGAAATTAAATATGAAAAAGCCCCGAGTTTTTATATTAAATGATAAAGGGTTAAACATCAACTAGGCTAATGAATAATATGGACACAGCACGTGTAATATGCTGCCAGGGGAAATTTGTCGCTAGGGCCGTGTTTCCGCCTACTTTTCATCTAATTTTAACTGTCATGGGTTCTTTTGCGTGAACCTCGATACTTCGCCTTCTCTTTAGAACATAGGTTTTACATTGATTAATTAAAGGAGAGTGGTTTAAATCCCTAATTTGTATCCCTGATTTGTATATGTGGCAAGGAATATCCCCCCCACACCCGCTTGTCTTCATTAACCTATTTAATGCAGAAAAGTAGGACGATAAACTAAAACCCTATTTATTCGTTCATTCGTCCAACCCGAACCGCGTAATCTTTAGAACATACGGTTTTTCATTAATTCAATGATTACAATAGCGGTTGACATTCCATTTTAATAAATTCTCCAAACGCGTTAACGGCTTTTAATTATGGTTTGGGTGGTGTTGTTTCATAACATTCTATGCAGTATAAACGCACACCATTACTCCTGTATCATACGGAAATGGTGATCAAAATCCATAGACTTTCAAAATACATTAATTACAATTATTACAATAGGGGTTCATATTACAATAGTGGTTAAGTGAAATTTTATTACAATTATTACATTTATTACAATAGGGGTTGTAACACTGGTTCCCGATGTTTGTGTCCTCAAGAAACGAGTAGTCCCATCAGAAGGGACACTTACGTTCACTGATGTTGTGATCACAAAGTTTATGGGAATGTCTCCGTAGATTAGGGGATAGACCGGTGAGTACTTGCGAACAATGGTAGGTGTCTCGGAAGAGTTATTTGGTGTGGGAAGAGACGGGGTATATATGCTTAATAAAATTTGAAAGATTTCAGTTTCTTGCGATATGGCATAATGGCCTTGGTTCCACTGAGCATTTTTTGCCCCTGCGATGTACTACCGATGGAAATTGATGAGGATCGGGCGGCGTCGATAATCATCTTGACGTTTTGTTCTCCTTTTGATCTTGAAAGCTATTTGTCGGGAAAAAAGGCCGGAAAAAAATCCGCAGCTTCCCTGATCCACGGGGAGTCTTCCCTGGAGCTTGCACAAATATTTTTTTCGAAAATTTGAATCGGGGGAAAATATTTCTAGGAAGCTCCAATGAAGCAAAACCTCAGCTTTCCAGATTCACTGTTTTCCTGTTCCCGACGCCTCCCGAGGATCACCAATTTCTATCGATTGGATAGTGGGACCATGGCATTACAAGTCGATTGATGTAAAATTGTTCAAAAGGATCTGTGTCTCAATTTATTGCCACATACGGAAAAAATAATTAATGTTCTTCCTAAATCCGGTGAATGTGACATAAATGTCAAATGACCATTTCTACGTTGTATACTCATATCCAGGATATAGTATAGACTAGTTTAAACGCTGTTAATTTAATCTTTTACTAATTAACTTACCCAACAGGCATCCCGACCACCTGTTTCAGAGGCAGCACAGAACACCGAGTCATCAATTCGTACATCCAATCCAGGCAGTGTATCATACTGTTCGCGACATTCTGTCGAGTTCACGATGGGTAAAATAGCTTTGAACGGAAGTTTAGTTCCTGGCGTTTCTATAAAAAATAAAATAACAAGATTTGAAATGGTTCAGTAATTGCTAACTTGTAATCTGGATAGCTAAAGTAAACCAACTAGATGTCTAAACTACTGTCATTTTTGTCATTGACACATATTCTTTCTGGCAATTCCGTTGTCGTTCCTTGCTGTTTCCGGAAATGAAATGAGATGGGTTTTATCGGGTAATTTTTCTGCACGACCTGAGCTAATGAAGACAAGCAAACGCCATTCGATGTGCTATGAGAGAAGTTTTGCCCCAGACAGCGGCGCTACTCCCTACTCACGGGTTCCTTTACGTGCACGCTACCTTATACTTGGGACTACGGGATTCCGAACCACCCAAACTACGAGACGTTCTTCCTTGCTAGGGTTTAACCAGGCACATTCATTTTTTAGTGAAAAGATGCATTACCCACTGAGTCACAGCGGCACCATCTCATATTACCTCACTATTGTATATAAATTTTTAGTCTTCGATTAAGCACAAATAACGCGTCATTTACTGATCTACTAAAAACTTTATTGAGATGGGCCAATTTCAAACCACGAATTCGCTCTATTTCATATAGGGCAGTTGAAATGAATTGTCGTCGTCGTGTCGTACATTGGCTTAAAGTCGTCTTCCACGGAAGGTAATATCGCAGAGATGAATCGAGTGTTTTAAATGGGTCAATGTGTGCCCATTAAAAACGGGTAATTGCTTAGTTTGGCAACTTTTATCATTAAACTCGACCCACAGGATGGTCTTTGATTCCAAATTTATTTACTCTCAAAAGTTACTCACCCATAGTATCCTGACCCCAACCGGCCACCGTACAACGTGAGCCTTCTGGAAACTCCCCTTTTGTGTCTAAGCATATGACATTAACATAGTCTGACAAGGCAGCAGGTTGTTTAAGTTTGATCAGTGCTATATCATACAGAAGTGGAAATTCTTTAACTGTAAAATAAATTATATATACTATTCAAAAAAAGTAGGGGATATTTGATTTTTAAGTGTTATTAAAGTCACCTAATGAAACTGACGAAGAAACAAATGACAAAATGAAATGAAGTTCACATTCATCGATTTATTCCAAATGATCGTTAGACTAAGAAAGGCACAGACTGACCATTATAAGGGTAAAATGATACCCGGGGTCAAACAGCAAAGTTACCACAGCATCACAACAAAGTCAGTAACAGGTAAATCCTCCTCTGTTTGCCAAACAAGCATTGATCCGACGTGGCATACTCCTAATGAGACGTCTAAGATCATTTTAGTCAAGATTTTTCCATTCCTGTTGCAACGCAGCAGCAAGTTCTTGGACATTGGCAGGACGTTGTTGACGTTGACGTAACCTCTGTCCAAGCATGTCCCAGACATGCTCGATGGGGGAGAGGTCGGGACTCAGTGCTGGCCAAGGTAATGTGGTGATGTTCTGTTGTTGGAGGTAACCTGTAACGATCCTGGCCCTGTGACATCTTGCGTTGTCATCCTGGAAGATGAAACGGCGGCCATGACGTCGTGCGAACGGCACAACATGGACTGCCAAGATGTTGTCCCGGTAGTACTGACCTGTAACACGCCCTGCAACAACATGTAAAGCCGTTCTTTCAGCAACAGTGATGCCTCCCCACACCATAACAGAACCACCCCAAAATCGATCATGTCTGATGACGTTAACGTCTTGGAAGCGCTCGTTTCGACGACGCCACACCCTCCTACGTCTGTCCAAAAAATCAACAGTAAACCTTAACTCATCTGAAAACATCACATTGCTCTAGCGTCGATTATCCCAGTGTTGACGATCCCTACACCAACGACGTCTTGCCTGAATGTGATGATCTCCCAAACGAGGGATCACGCGAGGACGTCGGGCGCGAAGGTGACCCCTATGCAGTCGATTCCGAATCGTCTGGACACTCACTCTCACACCAGTGTCTGTTTGAAGACGAGCGCTGATCTGATTTGCTGTGATGACACGATTTCTCAAGGCCAAGGTACGGATAAATCGATCCTGGGCTTGAGTTGTCGCCCTTGGTCGACCTGAGCGTGATCTGTCCTGTACAGATTGTGTATCACGGTATCTGGACCATAGCCTGCTTATGACAGACTGAGAAACATTCATCGTCCGCACCACAACCGCCTGTGTTGTGCCGATCTGTAGCATGCCAAGGGCACGTAACCTTTCATTTTGGGTAAGCCGACGCATATCAAAATTTGTTTTCTGGTCACTAAAACAATTAAACTGATGTTTCCACCCTGGAATTCAATGCCACAATGACTGTAACATTCAAAGTCAGAGTCGTGCAAATCTTGGGTTGGACCCCCATGATGATCCCAAGCATCACCTGCATTCCATGCGGTAGCTATTGGTGCGTTTGGGCGTCACATGTAACTGGAAATGTTTCCTCTCTTAGGTTCTATAGTGACTTTTTTCGTAGTCATTTGCATATTTTAGTATTATGCCCCCAAAATCAAATATCCCCTACTTTTTTTGAATAGTATATATAAAGCCATTTTTCGATCCATAAAAGTGCATCTATAAGTGTTTTCCAGAAGTAACACTGATCTGCATCACGGTCGCGTCCTCTCACTTCGCATGGATGCCACGTTGAGAAGCCATTGGGGAATATCTTTTAAGTTTGAGAAATTAATGTTTAGGTATGTATTGTCACAAGTTAAAAGGTGTTCAGATCTCCGTTTATGTGTCTTCATATATAATTTGTGGCAATCAGGCTGGACACGTTTTAATTACATGTAATAATATTACAAGGCCAACCTAAATAAACTCATGGGTTGACCTATGACAATCACTGTCATGATTTCAACTCCTCTTGATTGTATCTGATTAAAGTGTATTCTGCGACCCCTTTTCAACTGTCAAGGTTAGTATTCATACGCGTTTGGACTCTCGCTTACAGAGGTTTCAGGATCACTAACCTGGGTATTTTCCGGTGGCTTTCCCCCGTGAAAATTTTGAAAAATGTACCCCAGATATGTGATTTGGTGGCATATCTGATTATAATCTCTGTCAAATAGTAGTTGAATTGGACAAAAAAAAATTTTTTCATTTTGTTTTCCGACCGGCCCAATCCGCCCCTGTCCACCATGGTCAAGGGCGGATCCAGAAACAATGGATAAGGGAACACATGATCGATGAAAAGGCAGGGTGTGATCCAGGTGGCCTCCCCGTAAAATTTCGAAAACTAAAAGCCCGGAAATGACATTTTCAGTGGTCTGACCCATTAACCCGGTTCTTAAGTGTGGTCCATGGATCAAAAAAGGAGGAAGGGGGCGTGCGCTTGGTGCACCCCCGCTAGTTCTGCCTTTATTGGTGCAAATGAAGGGCCTGACAAGGAAAATGCGTGTAATCGGTCGAATGGAATTCGATAAAGAGTAAGCAAAATTACTGCTGCCTTAGCAAATGTTATCTTGCACTATATTTCGAGGGGTATGCCCATCAACCCGATTGTTGCTGGAAAGTAGAGCGTCAAACTCGTTTCAATTCAATTGCTTCCAGAGTGAGACAGCTGGGTGGCCGTGACTAAATATAGGCCATTTACATACATCACCTTAATTTTGTTTGGAAAGCAAGGGAACGTATTTGGATACTTGCATTGTGCTCGTTCGTGTTTTATGATTTTTTCGATTTCCAGGATCTGTTCTGTACCATCATTGGTTGTCTGATCATTTTCGCCTAAAGCTACTCGCCAATTATCAGTAACATCCAATCCTTCATACACATCATTACTAAAAACAAAGTCAAAACAAACGTAAATTTAACAAAAAGCTATAGTAAAGTTCAAAAAAAAAATTCCCAACCAGTACGAGTGCAAACCTACTCAAAGTTATTCAATCGATGTGCAATTGTCAAAGACTTTAGCAGGACATAGTGTACTTCAGTCGGTGGTGCCTCAGATTTTATTCAAAGAGCAATATAACAGTAATCCCGCATACGTGTCAATATTTTATTCCTATTTCAACATTCCTAATTAATTTACGTTATGTAGTTTGATATATACCGCAGATAGTTCTCGTCATAATAGCCAAAAATTAAATATCGAAAAGGGAATATATTGAAAATTTCAGTCTCGATTATCCATTCTTAAACTAAATTAAACTATTTAAATCGCTTGAAAATCTCGAGTATCCGATGGCATCGATACTTTATTATCGTCTTGGTAAGTACATAATAATTTATACAACATTTAACGCCAAACGAAACAACTGCAATAGGCAGATTTAGCTCTTGAAAAATGTCCCATTTAACAAAGCTAATTACTGATCACTGAGACATTATGCCTACTTAGGATAGGTTCTACATTTATTTCCGCCATTTTTTAACACACTATATATTGGGTTAATGTCGACATATTGTAGCAATTTTTCTCCGAATGTCTATATTTCTTCCCTTCCTTTCGATTAATGATACGTTTCTTTTAGAAATGTCTATAGGCATTCTGTCCGCAATAATTACAAAGTCTGTACGAAACATATATTTCAATACATGGCAAAAGTGCATTTTTTTCATGGCGGCTTTCACACCGGAGATAAGTCATTAATTTAATATCATCCACAGTCTTTCGACATTGCAAACACGACTTATTGGTCAATTTAAATCAACATTACATTGATGTTGTTATTTTACCGTGAGAAGATGTTGTGATATTCAACACTTAAGACAAAGTAAAATTTTAAAATTGGCACACGATTCGTGTATCAGAATGATTTCGAGCATCATTTGTATTAAACGACACAATTGGCAAGGCTAAACATATTCCACGTAGACGAATACTACCAGTGTAGATTGGAATAACAAGACGCCAAGGACTGATATTCAATTCGGACCCTTCGTGTATTTAGACGAACATAACAGTGGGATGAAATCGCTGCACCCCGAGAAGCCCCACGAGGTTGGACAGGCGACCCCATGAGTACTGTGTCGTATCTGAGGACTTCGAGGCCAGCATACAAGCCGCCATAGGTGCAATATACGTTTTCTCAGCTACCCCCCCCCCCCCGCGCCAACACACACCAAAACACACATACATACATCCCTTGGCACCGCCACTGTTCGAATTACCGAATTTTCGAAACTTTTCTGAACGCTTCGTCAACAAACACCAATTTGAGACAAGACATATTTATTGTAACGTACCTGAAACAGTGAGCTGCAGATATTGCCCATTGTGGATGAATGAGACTACCACCGCAGAGATGTCGTAGTCCTGATCTATCAGTGTAGTTATGTTGTCGAAGGAAATGGAAAGACAAAACCCACGGCCAATCACCATGTATAACGGGAGCCCCACCAACAACTCGCTTACGTCTTAAACCGGATGTGTTACGACTTTTACCACACGTATTAGCATTAGTTGTACTTTCTGAATTAAATAGATATAATATCACATTAAATATACATTATGTAAGATTTAGATACAGAGACGATCGCCCTAATTCTAAAATATATATTGCAAAATGAATATTAAAAAATTCATTCAAATTACGACCTCCATCACTGACAAAGCACAGCCATTTTGTACGATCACGTGGAACTGTTGGGGTAATGGAGGGCATGGCAAGACTGCCTTCTAGTCGTTCGGGCGAGACGAAAAATTGGGGTCGTGTACCAATTGGCGTGCACTTAAAAGACCCCTTAACAGATGGAATTTGATATAAGCGTCTATTCCTTAGCGCCGATGTCTGAGTAAACTTTGCCTCATATCACATTGAATGGTATACGCCCGTCATTTGTCCAGTCGGAACAGAGCAGTGGGACGACACCATTTCATTTAATTTTTTTGCTTTCTGGGTCAGCACCAAGATCGAACCCAGAACACAATAGTTAATGGAAGACATTCTGCATTATAAACCTCGATTTATTATTCATTGTTTCAGATCTATTGTAAATTTTAAAAAAAATAAACACACACTTACTTTCAGTCGAGCTCGTATCTGCCAATAACAGAAAAAAAAGAAAAGTTCAAGTATATTAATTAAAACTGACATTATAGCATTTTGAAAGACATGAAACAAATAAAAAACAAAGCTAGCTTCAAACAAAAGCATTTTTATGACATTATTAGTGTGGGATTTCACTCGCGTGTTCAAAACAGTAATGCATAAGACGATTTTAATTATTACGGCTTTCACAAACGACGTGTGTTCGAAATGCTTTCTTGATAGGTGAAATTTGCGTATACATTTAGATAAATTAATGCTCTTCTGTAGCGCACGCTACTTTGCAGCCCCACGGCTCCTAATAATTCAAATGTACCCATTCCGGGTTCTTCAATAATCAAGTAGTAATTGTGTAATAAAATTATGTAACAACTAATTTATTTGCTTCAAAACGTCCAAAGAATACTCCTCGACAAGTCTCCCTAATAAAAAGTATGTGTTATAGGGTTGTTACATAATATTTAAAAGAACTAAATCTATAGGCCTAAATCTTTGTTCCTAGAAATGGACACATTCTTTGGCGTCTGGTTATTCCAGTCTCCACTGGTTTATTCTCAGGTGGGATAAGTTTAGCCTCGTTCACCGACTCGCTTCGCCGAAAGCTTTCTGGTCTATCATTTCGCGGTGTCTGCAATGTCGAAGACTGTGGACGATGTTGCGTTAGAGAATTGCCTAATTTAAAAGAATTTTAGTTTTATAAGCACGGGGATCCGAATGGCTCTTACCGTTCAGACGCTTATGTTAAACTTAGCTGTATTTTCTGAAAATATTGGTGTTGCTACCATAATAATTTTAAAACATTTTTCGATGCTGCTGGCCGTCTGAATTGACCAGCTTCAAAACACTAGCTCCAGCTTTGGGCACGTGAAGCAAGTGATCAGTATTAGCAAAATGGCATGCGTCTGTGCGTTATAAACTTTATACATATCAGAATAGTTAAGCTGACTTAGTTTCATATACGTGAGAAGAGCGTCCACACGTAATATATTGCCCGTGTTTTAAACTTGCTCAAATATAAGCGTCTGAGCGGCCAATTATTCTGGATTGATAACAGCTATTTTTGTCCTAACTTACCACATCCAATAGCTTTCACATTAACTGGCTGGAATTCTCCACCTGGTAGTATCTGTACACACTGTGCTCGAACAGGTCCAGGAAATTCTATCTCAATAACCTGTTCATGACTATTGTCACCGGGGTCTTTAATCTGAAATTCATAAAACTTGGTCTCAAATTCATTTGTTCTGTATGCAATAAAGATTCCATGTGGGAACTTAATACCTTATTACATATAATCCTGGTCATTCTATTTATGCCAGCATGTCACATATTATAAACTTGGTTATGGTTATTATGCCACTTATAAACCTGGTTATGGTCAATGTGTCACATATAAACCTGGTTATAGTTATTATGTCACATAACAACCTATTTATGGTCATTATGCCACAGTTAAACATGGTTATGGTCATTGTGTCACATATAAAACTGTTTATGGTCGTCATTATGCCACATACAAAACATGGTTATGGTCATTATGCCACATACAAATCACTTTATAGTCATTATACCCCTATAATAGATAAAGAAAATAATTACAGTATGAGTATTTGTTGAGTTCCAGAAATAAACCGATATTCAACAAACATTAATTTAAAGATTGATCTAAATTCGACAAAGTAGACACTGCTGTGTGGTGGATTAGATTTTTCACACATGCAAGTTTAAAGAATTATTTGCTGTCATTGTATTGGATTCGGCAGTCTTACTGTTGTCATCATCTTATCCTCATTGACTATAAAGTTGTATTTGCAAATCCATTGCTAAAACTTACATGATTATGCACCTTTAATATACAGAATTTGACAAAGTTAAATCTATTTTATGCGCGATGTAATCTAATTTATCACTTTAACATGAGAAGCAGTATTAATTCTACGGTGTCATGCCAAATAAAAATGGGATATGTCACAAGTGCAAAGAAGAGGGATTACATAATGATGTATGCTGATGTTTTCGGAAATTATACAAAGCTTGTGTCTTTGTGAAAATCATTTGTCAATAGATCTAAGCTTAAAATTCCGCTAGCTTGATGGTTTTTTTTGTTTCTATAGAGTTAAATAGACGGTAATTGTCTAAATATTCGGTAATTCCTGGTCACTGTCTCTATGACATTTGGAGTGTCACAACAGAAAAATATGTTTGACGGTCGATTCAAAGGCAAAACTATTATTCAGGGAAACTATTTAAATTGACCGTACGACAATAATTCTGAGAACCGATCTTAAGTGCCACGGTAATTTTGGGAACCGCGGTGATAAGCATGCCGTTCTCGACACAGAACCAGGCCGCGATAAATTTCAAGTAATTGACCGTTCATATTACTCTAAAATAACCGGTATCGGAACCGTGCCAAGCACGCTAAATGTGGAACTCTTCGCAAAAAAGTTACTTTCAGTCCCTATGGAAATTACCTTGATGAAATCAATTATGTTGGTTTGTTTAGTTTGAGCAGCCATTTTGACAGAACTGATGACATAACTGATGACATGACAGTAATTCCGAGACCATACCTACATAGGTCACGTTATGGTAATTTCGGGAAACTACATAGACGGTACCCCAGTAGTACCTGGACATTATCTTTACGAATCATGTAACAGTAATTCCGGGACACTATATAAATCGCTAAACAGTAATTCTGGGGCACTATCTATAAAGACCGTGTAACAGTAATTCCGGGACACTATCTACATAGACCATGTCCTGATAATTCCGTAGACTGTGCCAGTGTATATTTCTCAAAACTTACCACGGGATTCACAGATTCTCCTGTAAGTTTTTCAAAGTTAGCACACGTTCTGCTGTAGAACACCATGAGTTTGTTATCAGCGGTAACGGTACCATTACCAATGTAGGAGATTTGTAATGAAGTCAGCACTTTCTCCGAGAAGAACTTTAACAGCTGATCACCATCTGCCAGGGACTCTTTCTCATAAATACTCAACTCTTTCCGGCATCTGTCTATATCTGTAGAAGAAAGCGCGTCAAAACATGGTTAAGCTATTTCTCTTAAATCGTTGCGGATACAGTGTCATTATCCAAACCCGGGGTGAATACAATACAATCTTAATCTTTAGCTCACATTTTGGGAAAGACGCATGAATTTTAACGTAAAGGTCATAATCATAAAAACCCGAATACGAAGGAGAAACAGTAAGCCAATGCATTTCCACCAATCATTTTTCACCGTGGTTTTTTTTGTCATAAGCGAATGAATAGAGAGGTCTGGAAACTTACCACAACCTATAACTTCTAGTCTAAGAGCAGCAGCAGAACCTTGAAAAGCCACAGGTCGTATTCTTAAACATCTCGCTACAGTCATATTGTGGAAGAAATGAGTTAATGTTGTTTCATGATCCAGATTACCCCAGTACGTCTGAAATAATGCAATGGTTGAGGTTGTAAAATCTGTTTCAGGGGAATGTTTTTTTTTAAGAATAAAACTATTTGAAGACGGAGCTTCAAATAACTCCTAGAAATTAAAATCGATTAAACGTTTAGTTGCAATCCCCAATTAGAATTCGACACTCGTCTTCATTATCTAAATCGATGAAGAAAAGTAAAACGATAAAATCCATTTCATTTGTCCTTACTTGGCTTCCTTAACCATCAACTAGAAGACAAGTGTAAAACATTTATATAATATTCAACATAACACTGGGCTAGCAAACACTGGCCAGTTTTATTCTAAATATTGTCCACTGACTGAAATTCACGGGAAGTGGGGTGGGGTCCGGGGTTAATGGGCAACGCATGCGCGTTTAATCATAAGGTCTGTCGTGGTTTCGATTTCTCGATTGTACCTGACATGGAGTGTGGTCGCCTGTCCAACCTCATGGGTTTTTCCAGGGTATTCACGTTTCTTCCCACAGTTAAGGACACATGCTATTTGGTCCATACACGAACTATAACACGGTTTCATTAAAGTAGATTGGCAAAAAGAACAGTTCATTCTTAAAGTCCAAACATGGCGGCATATGGAGTTTGATACATACACAAGTACTTAAAACAAACAAAAAAATACGGTAATAAAGGTCATCTCAAACTGTAATGAAAACTTTTTTGGTCTCTTTAAAATGCATTCCACCATAAATAAATAATGTAATCTAGATTATCCTGTATGAAGTTGTTTGTGGTTGTTTTATTATATATCACGTGTTTAATTACATGATAACAAAAATATGACAGATTGTGAACAAATTACCCTGGAGTGACATTAAAATATACATGTATACAGCTTGTTTTTACCCATTAAATATTAGAATATTGAACCTTTAGTGGGTCACTATTTCACCAGTTTCTCTTTAAAATGTGCTAAAAGCTACTTGTCGAATTGTATAAAATTACTACACAATTCAAATGTACCGTGTATTATGGACTTTTCGTGATAAAAATTCTTACAAAGCATTGAGATATTATAAGATATCACTTACCCTGTCATTCGAGGTGAAAGTCTCACAGTCAAAACTGAAGTCAAATTTAAAGGAAATTATCCAGTCGTCTAAATTTGGATCACCTTGAGACTGGACACCAGCTATTAACATTGGTTTCTCCAGAGTTACCTAGAATTGAGAAAGAATATAGTGATGACCCTTGGTCGCTGTTTGATATATATCTTGAGAATTTGTTTAAACATAATTTATTACCATAAAGTCAAATGGTTGGATAAATGTTCCATAAACTTACAAAAAAATGTCCTTTCCTTTATAAGTATATAACATTTTTCAAAATAATAAAAATGGTAAAATAAAGAAGAGAATTAAGACAGTGCTGCGGAATAAATCTCAAGACTGATGAAGACGGAAGTCCTATCTGAGAATTATTCCAGAGAGTGCAAGAATCTTGATTTTTTTTTACCCCATTTGCATCTATCTTACAGGACAAAAATATCGAAAGATTGCAAGAACTGTTATTACGAGATATATCAAGCTTAAGGGTGTCCAAATAGTAACTAAGGATAAAAACCACTCTTAAATGACTGGCGAATGTTCGTTTACACCTCACAATGGTATTGATGTTATTGGAGAGAGAGAGAGAGAGAGAGAGAAATGGGGTTTAAATGACTGGCGAATGTTCGTTTACACCTCACAATGGTATTGATGTTATTGGAGAGAGAGAGAGAGAAACGGGGTTTAACGTCCACTCGACACAAACTAGGTCATTTCGGGGCTAACATATAAGGACACATGCCATTTGGTCCATACACAGAGAGAGAGATAGAGAAATGGGGTTTAACGTCCACTCAACACAAACTAGGTCATTTCGGGACTAACATTTGTTTTTTTGAATTTTTATTTCAATAATTCGCTTGCGCGTAGGGGTCTTTAGCAGTGGGAGGAAACCGGAGTGCCCGGAGGAAACCCACGAGGTTGAGATGTTATTGGAAGTACACCTTTAAAAGGAATGGCCAATATCCGGCTTAAACAATTTCACCGTTTATTTTAAAAATAAAGAAAAGTAATAATTAAATGGCATTATCAAATCTGTTTGTATCTTTAAGGTGTTTATGTATATTTTGAATAAGTCGATTATTTTGAGAATTACTAAGTTGTCACCACCCCATAATTATGTACTTATATTAATATTAATATGGCATGTTGTTTGCTAAAGTTGCGCTCTGTCTTGTAATTTGGGCAGTCCAAGAAATAACACTGTGCACTTTCAGGGATATGGCCGCATTGGCAATTTTGATTTTGAACCAGGTTAACTGGGTATAAATCCGATTTCAGTGCACTGCAGTTATGGCGTATTTGTATATGGATTATCACATATTTACGCTCCCTTATGCATCAGACGATTCAAGGATTTAATAGTGGGAAGAAGGATTTTTTGAAAATTGTGGTTCTAGTGAATGGTGGTTTTAGGTTTTGAGGGTTTATTAAGAGGTTTATAATTATTTAAGATTTCAGATAAGTATATAGGACATTGGTTAGTGTGAATTTCTCATAGAGCTGTGCGTTTCCTTTTATGTCACCTTTCCATCACGCTTTCCCATCCTGTTTATGTGCGGGGACTATTTATAATTCCATGTCATCGAGGTTTAAGTTTGTAGATTTGAATGGAAAGTAAAATTTTTAGATTTAGAGATAATTCTATATCATTTACTTAAACCTGTATTATCAGCAAGTAATCGTGCTATGTTTGTCAATACATCTTGGGTGTCATTTATACAGCTTAAGAAGAGGAAAGGTCTCAAACCTGAGAAATTCCTGAAATCGTTTCGTGTGCTCTTACATCTCCTGTGGTCGTCAAACGCAGCGATGACGTTGTGATATATGTCATGAAGTTGATGAACTGTTGAGTGTTGTTGTGATCTGAATCCAGTGCAAGTCATATAGAATGTTTTGCGAATGAAAGACATTGAATAGATGTTTGGATATTATACGTTGAAAAGTTTATTAACAGTGCTTAAAAGAGAGATGGGTCTGTAGTTTGAAGGAACCATTGGGTCGCAGTTTTCGACTTTATATTTAAGGTTCTAGAATTAAAAGTTGGAAGGTCAGCTCCAGTTGTATTACTGGCAACAAACCTAACGAAAATGTTTAGCGTTTGTGCTTTATCAAGTGTGGGTCGGCAAAGCTTCCGCCCTCTTTCTGTAATAGAAGTAAATTTGAAAAATTTGTTTCTTTTCAACAACTGGTTCATACATTTCTAATAATTTTCTTTTGGTTTGGATATGTTATTAACGTTTTCAAGAATTTTCTCAAATGTAATGTTATTGAGTCACAATAAAACTTTTTTTATCCATAAATGACCATGTACATGTACAGATTATTTGCGAATATTTAAAAAAAAAATTAAAAAAAACTTTCTACAGAAAAGGGGAAATTGAACTGCAAACATTTCACTTACTTATGAATAATTATTACTGAATTCATTTTCCCTGCCACCCCATGTGTTTTGTTAATAGTGGGTTATAAAGAAACCATTTCGTAAATAAATGTATATATACCGATTATGTGTGAATTTGAGCAAAATTGGCCTCGGTCAACATTCTTGACGTTGTTATTCAGGTTATATATATCAAACATAGCATTAAATAAAATAAATTATAGCTGAATCACTTTCTGTTAGGAAGAAAATGATAAATTACTGATAAGAAAATATATCTAAACTTAGTGAGTAAAATGAAAATGTGGGGGATATTTTCTATTGTCTAAGATTATGTCTCAACGCCTGTGAACAAAATCCAGAAAATAAACATGAAAGAAAGCGAACTGGTTTGTTTTGGGGCATTTCATGACATTATTTATGATTTATAGTCTGTTTCTACTCTTAAAGTGAGGAATAATTAATATTACCTGAAGATATGTGTTATCAGTTATGTTTTCCACCCTCCAGGCTGAATCGCCGTGTAGGCGGGCGGCTGTAGCATCTCCATCCGGAGCAGATAGCTCAATATCAACAAGTGGTTCAACGTTTACAGATAGTCCTAGAGGTGAATGACATCCTGGTGCCTATAATGAACAGAGATAATATGATTTAATAAAGTTTGATTTTGGTTAATGGGTGGTCGAATGGTCTCAGCGTACGCTTCATATCATAAGGTCTGTCATTGAGTCAACTGGTGTGGGTTCGATTCTCATGACAAGGCCTAGAGTCTTCTGCCTAACCTCCTATGTTTTCTCCTGGTCCCCCGGTTTCTTTCCGCTGCTAAAGACCCTTACGTGCAAGATAATTTATGAAATAAATTCGAACCATATGTTGTCCTGAAATGAGACCCAGTTTGTGCCGATTTGGTTAAGACTGAATGTCCGGTCCCCTTCATGTGTTTACAGGCATTCCACTTTTTTTTTTAAATCGCATGAACTCCTAAACCAGGAATTCAAACAAAGAAGTTAGTAGTTAAACACAATCAACATTTGGCCATGTTCTCTCGATCTGACTTCCCCCAAGGGGCCTATTCTATTGGCATCTGGAAACCTTGCAAATTGAAAGACTGGGAGGGAATTTGGATTAGTATATAGATGTTCGGGAACAACTTTCTGAACATCCAGGTTATTTCAGTACAATGCCGAGAAAATCTGGTGGACATCGTCTGTTTCAAAGAATTATATTAAATATAATTTAAATATAATTTATAGTATTAAGAAAAGACGCAATAGTGAGAGATTAGGGTTCATGTCGGGTATATGCTTAATAATTGTATATTGCGACAATAATATATCTATTCAAAAGTCTGGAGTCAAATAATTGATTTATATCATTTCTATGTAAGATAATCTAACTGTCTTGTGAAATGTCGTGGCCAGGCGATTTCATATTAATCATTCTTCAGATTATTATCTTTATGTCGGATTGTTCTTACTCTCGATAAACGTTTTGAGTTTTATCCCGCCATGGTAGCTAAGTATGAGCATGGCGCTGGCTCGATGACCAGATGGCCCTTGTTTCCTCGGATTTTCAGCCCAGTTTCCTCAATAGTCAGTACGGATGGTCTTTGATCAAGGACAAGTATAGCCCTTTGGATGGTGTGAAATACTAGGTCCGTTCATGTACTTAATGGCATGCACATGAAAGAACCCTATAGACTATTGGAATTCGATCAATGAGCAAATTTTACATATACCCGTCTTCATTAACCCGGTTAGAGAACAAAAGTGGGACTTTAAATCTAATTTCAATTCTTTTCTTTTTTGAATACAACATTACAACAAAACACAAGTGGTTCATACTTTGACATTTGATTGACAGCCCAGTGTCATGTACTGTGTTTTAAGATAAATGCTATCGCCGACACAATATTTTCTATAGTTTTGTTCTTTTGTGATGAATCAAATTCCAGACGATCGAGTAAATAACAAGATTGTTTTCAAACAAGATGTGTTTCTTTAGGCAGTGTTTATTATGATAGGTTATTTGAGTATGTGACATGGGCATTTTATAACAGCATATGCCTGGGGTATAGAGTGGTATGTTTAATGACGTATACGATGGAAAAAATTGGCCTCAATAACGGTAATCTAATATTAACCTAGTTATATAAAACATCATCGCAGACTGGCAGTGGTTTATCTAGGTTTCACTCTTTGTGCCTTTGTGGAATTCGGTGTGTTTTTTTTATTTCCGTTTATTCTTTTTAGTAATGCGGCATCGCACTGTCCGGAAATGTACACCGGGTGGCCATACGAATATAGAATTTTAAATTTCGCGCGAAGATGGCCCAGAACTAGGTTAACAACCAATCAACAGCCGAAACAAGTGCTTGACCTACACGATGGCACCCGAAACACACATACGTAGGTAACGCGAATATGTGGATTTGTTTCATAGTAATTAAAGGACATTATAAGTATGTGATAGAACTGGTTAAACACGTTTATGAATGTAATTTTAACACAAAGACCATTGCGACGACAGATGCGTTATGCAGATCCGTTTCCTACCTTGGTAGTATTACATATACTGCAAGAGAATCGGTTCAGATGAGTTATTTGCCCCTGAGTTAGAAATTGGAATCAGACCAATTATTGATAAACTCTCTTACGAACATGGACGTAACAGACTGTATACATAATTATACTTAGTCATATCTTAATGTCATGTTTGGAATATTTTCCACATTACAGGAGTCTGTGGTCCGATCTCGCTACCATGGCACTATATATACGATGGCTACGCGACGGCATTGTGGTGGCTTCATGTAGTCTCGTTACCTTCCTGAGAAAATCTTATTCACTTCCTGATATCTTCGTTAGGGGGAACCTGTTCAGTAACATCAATGACCACACGCTGTAAAGACGAAGATTACACGATTTGACAAAATGTACTTATGAATGGCAAAATGGACACACGGATTCAACACGAAATAAATCTTCGAAAAGTCTTTCAGCAATTCTTTGGGGTAGTGGTATTTAGCTGTGGGAGGAAACCAGAAGACCCATATAAAACTCTCAAGGTTGGTCAGCCTTATCGAATAACTTAATGACTGGCCTTCTGATCCAACGCGCACAAAGTTAACCATTCGGTCCCTACTACTACTACCTGGTGTTTTAACGTCCGCTTCCACAGAAGTGATATCGCAGACAAGACATAGGAGAGCCAAGGCTTCTTCCTGTTTTTAGAATATGGTTTTGCAATCTTTCCATTTGCGACCTTGAGCCATGGAGTAGGTTTAATGAGAAGTTCTTCCCTTTTTTTAATAAAAAACATATTGTTTGGTAGTTGATCTGTAGAGACAGCAATTATGCAGACATATATGCGTCTCGTCTCTGGATTGGTAGAAGTCATCTTTTGGGGTTTAGTGTTTAGGTGCCAGGCCCGTCTTATCGTGGCCTCCCCTTACTCCACTTACCCCACTTTGCAGGTTTGGTGTCTTTGTAGTGGATTAGTGTTTAGATGCCGAGCCCGTCTTACCGTCACCCTCCCTTACTCCACTATCCTGCTACTTTGGTGTATATTCGGTCCCCAACCCCCCAAATGTTTTAACACGCGCGTATGAGATCATAAAGTCTCTCAATGACTTCAATTATTTTGATAGAATACGCCCACATACAACACCTTTAACATGATTAATGACATCAATATCCAAATTAAACGTGTACAATAGAAATGGACATACTGGTCATTTAGTAACAGCGGAAAGGGTGATAAAATAAGGTGACGTTAGTAATGTAATAAACACGTCCTGGCGTGTAATCAACATCCCTATACTTACAATAGACATCCCTTGGGCCGGGAAACAAATGTCAATAACATGGCAGATAGCGGTGTTTGGAAGACGAGATGGAATCCAGCTGATGACTAAACAATGGGATGAATGACTTGTTTATTGTCTCTAGAGATATGTAATTGGTCATCAGTGACTTACTTACTTATATTATTAACTTCTGTTATATAGTACAGATATATATAGACTGTGCTTATGTTTGCACTACTTTACCAATACCTCCTGTTTCCATAAAATAAATGGCTTAAACAATTTTTATTTGCAATGGTTACAGTTTTATAGATGAATTACAGTCCGAAAACAAGCATAAAGATGCTTATAAATATCGCTGTATGTGTCCATTAATGTCCAGGTTAGACACAGCCGCAACCCTATAAGCACCATTCAACCAACATCACGATGATAGGTATTCAGGTCACGAGGAATTTATAATGTAGAAGAAAACACTTCCAAACATAGAAGAAATGTAAAAGTAACTGCTTTTTTCTGAATTCCACCATCAATTGGGCAAACAATCTCTCTCTCTCTCTCTCTCTCTCTCTCTCTCTCTCAATGAATGTGTGTCTGGAAATAATCCGCGTAATTTTCAGCGTGGTTTCCCCTGATACACCTCTAGACTTTCGAATGGTGCGAAAATCCTAGATCCGACACAATGTATACGGGTCGTCTTTATAGCCTGCAGGGCGTTAAACCCCATTCAATTTCAAGTGTTTCCAGATAAGGTTTTCCACATTTTAAAAAAAGGAAGTGTCCTTTTTTAAAAAAAAAATAGTTAATCTTTTTTAGAGTAGCCGATAAAAAGAGATCTTGTTTTGCAGGATTGTTTTTATCGGGTATATTATATCCTCTTTAATTATTAACAGTTTTGCCGGAAACTTTAAAACGATCCTCTTAACAGCGTCTGATACAATGTTTTTCTCCTTAAGTTTATCGCCCATTTAAATGTAAAAAGTTCATTGCTGAATTATTCATGTACACAGATCGACCGACCACCAGAGACAGGACTGAATTTGAAATTCGGAAGAAAATCGAAAAAGCACAATCAATAATCCCATTTAAAAGCCATTTGTCATGATTTCAATATGAATTGAACAAAGGTTGTGCTTTTTGTAAGAGGATAAGATATGTTATTAGATGTATGTAAGTAAATATTACTTATAAAATATGTGTCTAGAAATTTGGCAGTTCACAATTTCACAAATAATGGATAAGGAAATCGGACGATCTTGAATGAGATAGAGTTGTCTGTATAAGTTTCCAGATTAAATTAAATCAAAAGACGTTTGACCCATGTTTTCATGTTAGTTTTTATGGAGATAACTTTCCAGGTTAGATTAACTTACAAATAGGGTTGCCATTTTTATTCTTTTGGATAGGGATCATTAGATTATATAAATTCTTCCAATTATGTATTAGTATCGCATTTCATGTTACATTTATTGGTATGTGGATTCATCACGATTATGATGTGATCGCGTCCAAACCCCAGCCATGACAATTTCCGCTACATCTGAATTTGACCTTCTTAAGCGTAAAATCTCTAATTTATTGAAATGTTCGTCTCCAATCACTTCGCCCACACTGTTTTATTTAAGTTAGATGTTGTTGGAACTTATGGGATTAGTAATGATAACCACCCTTTGAAGTCAGGATTCGTGAAATTCGGCTATTAATGCTGTCGGCAGTTATTTCAGGGGCAAAGTAAAGAGCTTATGCATGGAATGAAGTTAGTTTTAACGTCCTACTGGGCAAATGAAAATGAGCCCACGCGGCGTTACATCCTATACTCTTATTTGGGATTCAAACTGTCAAGGGTTTATTTACGTGCACGCTAATGCGTATATCAGACTCTCGGGTTTTCGTTACAAGATTGTGAAAGTCCTTTGGACGGGACAAAAACCGAGGTCCCGTGTACACATTGTTGTGCATGTAAAAGAACCATTAAACTTGGTATTCGAACTAAGAGTAGGCCATAGCACCGCGCTTTCCGGGCAAATTTGCCCTTAAAGGACTCTATTAGCCCAGTCGGTGCATAAAAGCGCGACGTTAAATTAAACACCATTTGATTTACTGTGCGTACTGATACCGGTAAAGTACATGAAACAGACATAACCATTTACTTGGCGAGTAACGATTAATAAGAACAAATAAAGTTAACCTGATGTAACATCTCAGCTGCTGAATTATTGCCCATGTATTAAAGATCAGCTCAATAACAATGTCTCGACAGTACATAATTCTAGCGTTAAATGTAACGATAAATTATTGACGGCACTTTCAGATAAATCCATGAGGAACAGCAGGAGTTGCGGTAGTCGTGCAGTAAATACACTTATCAAGGAAGTTCCGGGTTCAATTCCAAGTGTAGTATGAGAAGTACTTTTGAGATCTTCAAGAAAAGTGAACCTAATGTTTCGGATGGGACGATAAATCGATATTCACTCGTGAACACGTTGTTTATATAAAAGCATATTGAACAGTTGGGATTCTAAGAAGATTAGTCAAAAATGTCGCTGTGCGGGCAAAATTCTGCTATTTGGCATTACACACGTATAACCATAGAAATAAAAATTACCATTTGTTAGATTCCAAATTAATAAAATATTATTTTGGGGAGAAATTAGACCATATTCCATCTAGCCGTATTTTAAAAAATGTCGCCTTTGATTTAATTATCAATGAGCGTTAAGCAGCAGATTCTAAACTAGAAAATATCTGAAGCTGGCGATGGAATCGAGAGGTGGTTATGGTCTGGATAAGTTAATTAATAATTGATATAATATTTCAGACCTAAAAAATACCTGCAATAGTTTGATTTACCTCTTACATAATGTATGTTTAGCTTGATAAACAACATTCAGAATAGTGACAGACGCCCTGTATCCTTCTATTACCTCGACATGCTAACATAAGGTTAAATTCTCGTAGCACACGTGTCCTCGAAACCCCCGGTGGGGTTCTCGGGTCCTCCCTATAACATTTTGAAAATTCAGAGCAGAACAACGGCAAAGGTATAAAATAAAATCTAATTATTATTGTCTTTGAAGGTTTTTTTAGGGAGTAAATCTGGAGCTCGGGGCTCGTACAGGCGAAGTACTTTTATCTGGCTTCCGGAGAACTCCTTTGAACCATGTCTGCTCAGCTTTCTTAATCCAGTCATGGGTTGCTGGCTGAACATATGATTCAGACAACGGGGGGCTTTTGATGCGAATGTTCACTGAAATGGCGATCAATGACAAAGCGAATCGGAAACCAAGTCCACTGAAAAACTTGAGCTGATGCGACTGTTACTCACTCGATTCACCCGAGGAAGTCGATCGAGCGCCAGCTGATCTGATCTGATCTGTGCAGCTGACAACCACAAGAAGAAACACTCCTTAGGGTTCAGAAGGCATCACTACCTTACACTTTTTCAATGCACTGCATCATTTTTTCAGAGTTTTCTTATTTTCGAAGCACGGATTTTTCATTTCAAAGATCATATGCGATCCATGGCACGCTATTGTAGACTCTGACCCGACAGAAAACGTTGTACAGGCGACCGTCCCTCTAGCCACGTACAACCAGGGAATAGAACCTATACTACATGACGAACTGAACTGAAATAAAAGAAAATGGTGTTTTACATCCTATAGAGGTTGGGTGGTTGAATGATTTAATGTGTGCGCGTGATTTTGACACCCAAGTGACACGGAGTAGGGTTGCTAAAGACCCCTTCGCTTAAGCGAATTATTGAAATAAAACTGAACCGTATGTTTGTCCCGAAATGACCTAATTTGTATTCACAAGAATGGTCAAACGCCATACAGTTTGTTATGAACATGTCCGCCTCCGCCTAATCTTAATTTATATTAAAATTCGAACCGTCAAAAGTTATTTTACGCGCACGCCATCCAAGCATAAATCAGACTGAAACAATAACGAATCATTTGGATGAATTCCGGTAGGTCATAATTTATAGTGAGCCGGAGTCATGTACACTAAACAACCGACATGATGATCTAATTCTTACACCAGTTTCTGCTACTAGTTAAAGGTAATACTTGTGCAACTCTGAGCGTCTTAAAGGTCCCACCAGGTCAACTGAATACAAAAAAAAATTAACACCGATAAAAAAACGAAAAAGGAAACGAAAGTAAGATCTCTTTTAATTAGACACACCAGACAAAGCTAATAATGTTCTTTTTACTTGTTTGTACAGAATTGGGGAAATCACAAATACCATTGATCGAAGTTTCATTTACATCTAAAATAAGAACAGTCATCGCATACTGTATTCTTGAAATAGATTTTACTTTTTATTTGGTTCCTCGTTAAGTTTTTAAAGACAGTTTCCTAATAGAGTAAATAATGGAGATTACTTAACTTGTATTGCTCCTAAATGTTCCCAAAATACTTGGGTCTTTTTGTTATAGAACCCTTCCATTGGTGGGTTTCTAACCAGGAAGTTCGGGTTTCTAGAAAGTTCCCACGTAATTTGCCAGAGTGGTGTCCCGTAGTCAGTCGGTACAAGTCGTGGAAAAGGGGTGAGGGGGGACTAGTTAATCCACCCCGGTTCCTTGTTCACGTTGGTGTGCCCGTTACATAAACATTAACAGTTGTATTCGAGATAAGAGTCGGCCACAGAAGCTGTCTGCGCAGACCTTCCCTCGTTACACACTTTATTAGCTAAGTCAGCGAAGAAAAGTAGGATATTGAACTCCATTGCATTGACTTCCTTTTGTATTTGTTACTGAAAGTAAATGTTATGTTATGTGCGATGCGAGATTAATAAGCCGCAACAAATCGTCGCGGATTCTTGTCCTCGTGGCTTATTTGTTTTCGGCTTCCGGTTATGGACCCATTACGAAGGAACCGAATGTAAGAAATGAACAACGCGAAGTTAAGACATGGCTCGGTTTCTTGGTGGAATGGTCAAATTAGTAGTGGTCTGACTCCAGTGGGCAATATAGTTTCAGCAAGTCAAATCTCAACAAATCTCAACTCAACTCAACACAACACACCAGAATGCTTTCGAGTGGTAGTTGTAATGAAGCGACTCGATAAACGAGGCTAACTATTTCTTACAGAAGTATATTTACTGTATATACTAGAATAACAAGACGCCAAATACTGCAATTCAATTTGAACTATTTACATATTTCACCGAATATAACTGATCAGAAATTACAGTAAAAAGAGAAATGATTGAGTGTAAATCATTTTATGTGCATTCATATTACATTGTTATATGCATTGCAACCCATTTGTGTTCATTTCTAGGTGCAAAACAATCAGAATGTAGCTCATTTAAACATACATTATGCAAGAGCTAATTCTTCCCATTAAAGGCCTCTTTTTAGGCCTGAAATTGTAGATAAATTATTAATTAGACATTTTTTAAAACAAATCCAAACCATAATCAACACTCGGTGTCACCTTACGTGACGGATTTTCACTAGATTTGAATCCGATCTGCTGCTCAACGCTCATTCATGATTACATCTATAATTGGATAATCGAGACTATTGTTTATCCTACCGACATTGGTAATGATGATCGAGGCCAAGCTTAGAATTTAAAAGCTAATTATCTCAGTTCATTGTTGAGCAATTTGATTGAAATTTTCAACATATTCTATTTACGTTATCTACTTTTTAACTATTATAGCTAGAATAGCCAACTCTGTATCTAATCTCCCATATAATGCTCACTTAACTAGTGGATATTGTTTTGGCGTTTTGGCGAATAGGCCAGCCGAGTGGTATGCCCTACAATATATAGCCTTCTTGCCTTCACTCAAAGTAAAGCCACGCTGAGGCGAGATTACAACTACTTTTCGCGGCCTCTTGGCTTCTCCTACGCACTTAATTAACGCGAAAGCAAGACTGTGAATACAGAATTTAAATTGCACTTTGATTTTTTGACCCATGTGTCTCATATAGCTAATGTGCAGTTTCCTCTTGCGTAACCACGTTGGTCAAGAAACATTATTGGGTTATCAAATCATAACACAGTAGTCGGAGTTTTTAAAAGTAATGGGGTTTGGGTAACGTGGGCGTTAGATCAAAATATCTGTCCAGAAATGACTATGTTCCTGTCGATAAGATGTCAAAGTTCAGCTCTCTCTTTTAATATTCCATATTGGAAGCCCCTATAAAGCACCATGCATTGTGTATATTATATGCCCGTATCCGTGTTTACCAGTATACTTCAACGTAGGGTAAAGTAATTAAGGAATATATTTTAAAACAATTTCTGATAACGTATAAACATCATTGTATAGGTTTATTACACTTCTTCTACGTCACTGCACGCTCTAAATCAAAATCTAAATAAGCAGAAAAGTAGAAAAACAAAAATTCTTCAATATCGATAGTTTACAAATAAGAGATAAGCGAGAATCCTGAAACCGGTGCCAATTTATATTGCGTTGTTAATCTGTCCTGGGAATATTGTGCTTTGATTTCTCAGAAGAAATTAGGCTAATTATACCATTGCTCTTCTAGAACGTATCACGGGAAATATAAATATATATATATACATGTTTCTTGTTCTATATGGTTTACATTCCATTCAAAGAAAGAGAGAGAGAGAGAGAGGGGGGTAGAAGGAGGGGGGTAGAAGGAGGGGGGTAGAAGGAGGGGGGTAGAAGGAGGGGGGGGGGTAACGTCCACTCGACACAATAACACAATATAGATCATTTCGGGACCAGCATATATATGCTTCAAATCTTTTACAATAATTTGCTTGTGTGTAAGGGTCTTTACCAGTGGGAAAATCGGGAGGACCCGGAGAAAACCCACGAGGAAGGACAGGCGACCCTATTCCTTTTCAAGTATAAACAACGAATCGAAACCTTATGATACAACGCGCACATGCTAACCATTCGATCATCCAAACCCGTCTCAGCCCATTCAGGATTTTACTATTACACTTGTAACATTTGATCAGAAATAGTTGATTTATACGACTTTTATGTAGCAGTCGGTCTTAGTTCACATTAAAGTCATAGCAAACAGCTGGTATGTTAATAACACATGACATCAACTTGTAAATTAGCACAATAGTTAACCAATATATAGACACAGCAAGTCATCTGCCTTTTAAATGAAGTCAACACAGTCGCGGATTATACGGTCGCGGGAAATGTAGCTTCATCACATTAAGAAGATGTTCCGATAATTGAGTCAAATCTGCAAGTAATTTGCAGGAACTGTTGACGAAATTGGCCACCTGATTACAGCCTTTACACTGAGGTTAAAGAAGACTAAAATAGCGTTTTACTCGGTTTAAACTCACTGAAACGTTTGGAATTTGTCTAGAAATCAATAAGAAATGGTCGCGTCTGAATCTCCTCAAAGGTGAGCTTAAGATCTGATTCTACAGGTATTACGTATCGGCACGTTACCACCAAACTACGTCTCGATACTGGCTTATCGATATCTACAATCTTAGCAAATTGTCATTTATTTGAGCAGTTATTCGTGAGAGAATGACTTTTGTTTCATACAATTCGGTCGGCAAATCGAACACTGGTGGTGTACAAACTGCCAATTGACGTAAAGGATTTTTTGACAATTAAAATTAAAAATTGGGGAGGGGGCGACTACTCGACACGAATGAGAACACATACGAGGATGGACAGTCGACATCACTCCCTGCCACGTATAAGATTGGAATCGAATCCAAGCCAACCGACACGTATTATACGATTCGCCTGTATCTGAACACCTGTGGTACGTATTCAAAGGGAGCTATGGAGGCTAAGTGAGTAAGATGCTGGCTGGCTAGCCTGGAGGTCGCGGGTTCGGTGTTGGTACAGAAAAATCATAGGGATTTTCCGATGTGGCTGCCCCCTTGTCAGTGGTGCAGGACAGAGGGTCTGTTAAGTACAGTTGTCTAGTCGTTTGGATTAAACGAAAAACCGAGGTACCGTGTACACATTGAATTGCACGTAAAAGATCCCTTGGCAGTTGGAATTCGATATAAGATTAGGCCGTAGCCCCGCTGTCCGGGCACAATTGTCTTCATAGCACACTGTATTGCGTATGTCGGTTTCTATTAGTCCAGTCGGAACAGAACAGTAGGGCGTTAGACCCCATTTTATTTTATTTCATTTCAGGTATTCAATTAAATGCCAACTCCAAGTATGGTAGATATCTGTTGGTGGTTTTAGTGGTGGGGGAGACGCAAAGACCGCCACTTGCAGAAACGTCTCTAACTTTGGCTCTACCCGTGCTAGTGTACGATTCTTTGCTTTAAAATAAATTCTAGTTCATATTTTTAAAACTCTATGCGCGTAGCCATTAATGACATTTGCTATTAGATCTACATTACGATCAATTGGTTGAAATAAGTTATAATATTTATATTCCAAATGATGACATTTAGACGCTTTACGTCGTAATATATCACGTGAACTGCCATCTTAATTACACATATCAAATACTGTTGACATTCATATCACACGAGAAATGATATAGGTGGACCTATATATAAACACATGCAATGGAGCATATTGTGTACTTAGATATTATCTCATCAAATTGGTTCCATTGAGGAGAATTAAAATTGTACGCACATTAACGCATTTGTTAGCTATGCTCTAACCACGGTTTGTTGATACTATTAAAACTGGTTGATTTTAAACATAACAAACGAGGCCATTAATTCCAGTTGCATTTTATTTAGACTAATGTTCTTATTTTTCAGCATCGTGCAACATTAAAACGATCGACCATTGTGTATATTGGAAAATGTAACGCGCATAATAAGACACAAATATTTTGATATTCACCGAGTCACCGTGACAGACGTGGGTCTAGGAATTTTGAGGGCACTGACCGCGGAGGACACTAACCACGGAAACACGACACGCCGCTGAGATGGGAGGGGGAAATATTCGTCATTTCCTTGCATCTGTAGCCATTCCAGAGCTATTTGGCTGATATTTTCGTCTAAGTAAATGTTCGGAACGGATATATTTGAGTCTGAGAAAAGGCACTTAAATCCGCCTCTGGCCGTGGATGCAGTTAGACAACAATTAGTGTTTAAAGGTTATAGAGAATTATGGGGTTTTTTACATACACTCCACGCCAACTAGGTCATTTCGAAACTTACATGTGGTTCAATTTTATATTTCATTGATTCCATAAACAGTGGGAGGAAACCGAAGGAAAACACGAGGTTGGAAGACGACCCCACTCCATGTCACGTACATGCGAGAGATACGAACCACACCACTTGCATCTATGGCATACCTTAAGATGCAAGGCACCCCCGGGAACTATTCGGCCACTTATCCTCCATTATTTGATAAAAATTAAGATTTTTAAAATTCGAACATATTGGTGAGTCATGACTTCAAAATCAATATGAGAAAAGCAACAAAAACTAGGTGCGTAATATAGGAATCCGGTTTCACAAGAAAGTTGGGTGGTCGAATGGTCTAAACACATGCGCTTTGGAGCATACGGTCTGTCATAAAATCAACTGGAGCAATGCCGTTATTTATAACAGCTTGTGCTGCGGATTGTGCTGCGGGAGTGTGACGTCATTTTATGGTTTGAAGGAAAACCAAGGATATTGATCATAAATCATACGTATTCATTAACACTTGTTTCAGGTACATCCTGTTTATAAAAGGGTCGGGTGGTTTAACAAACCAGGTACCACAGTAAACAATAAACCAGAAAGTCGTAATTTAATCCATTAAAGAATGCATTTTCCCTACCATCCAATCCACATCCAAGCATCGCCCGCCTGGCATTAGACTGAAATCCAAAAGGCAAGCCAAAGCAGAGATACGCATTGACAAACTGCAGAAGAGAAGCCATCTCTGCATATAGTCAATTGGTATATTAAATAAATAGCATTGGAACCGTGATGTAAAATATTTTTAAAACATACCGCTAGAACACTTTGTTGCACAGAAAGGGTACAACTTGAAAGCCGCCAACACTGTGTAGCGTGTAGCAGTTCGAAAATATTTCTGCCCTAGAAATAAGATATGTAACTTAAAAACAATAATGTGTCTTTATAGTCTATCTGCAGTGTTTAGCTTTAGTTTATTTGCAATAACAGTTTAATTGATTTGCCTTAAATGAACTAATGTTGTAAATGGATGTAAATATGGCGCTCATTGCTACATGTTTGGTGTGTAATATACATGTATATATTGCATACAGGAGAAAGAAACAAGATATACACGGTTCTGCACCGACAGGGCTAATGAAGACGGTGATATTAGGGATATTTTGTCCGCACACGGCGCTGCGGCCTACTCTTATTTCGTATTTCAACTGCCAAGGGAACTTTTCTGTCCAAGCCGCATCTTCGCTCTTCTACCTATCTCTCTCAAATTTTGAGACTGGCACTTGGTCCCCAGACGGTTACTCGCACGTACTCCCATCACTCACATGGACGAGACTATCGACGATCAGGCGTAAGGGCGCGTTCCGACATCTCGGTCGGCGATAGTTCCCAAGAAACTCTACTCCCATGACCACCATGCTCGAACAGTCCTGGGTCGAGCGAAGCGCTACACGAGCGAGCCGCGGTACACAGCGGTTGAGCGAAGACTAGGAAGTGCTTTTCCTGCAGCTCGAGAGACTACCTTGAGTCGCTGGTTTGAGGGGTGGACGGTGCCCGAGACCGTTATAGAAGACGTCAATCGATTGAGTTATCATTAATCGATCGATCAAGATATTTAAGTCGAATGATCGAGATACTTAAGATACTAAGTCGACTGATCGAGTTAATCTGGAAAAAATATAATCATATGATGTCATTTTCCAATCACCGTAATTCTGAGCAAATGGTGGAGTCTCGATTATCAATGCTACCGTTGTTACGATAGTAAATAAAGTATCGATTTATATTTTAATTAATTCCTTAAATTAAGATTCATGTTTCAATCCATGGAAAATCGAGATAATCCGATTGTTTAGAGGGTTGATTGTGATCTTGTCATGTTAATAAATGTCTAATTAATAATCTATATAACATTTGAAGTCAATATGCAGATTTGGCTCTTACATGATGCATCTTTAATCTTGATCATGTACCATTTATGTTTACATTAGTAGTAAAAGAAATAAAATTTTAACAAAATTAAGTTTCGAGAGACCCAGGGGTATACGATTTGATATATTCTACATGACTTAATCCAGCTGTTAACAAAATTGTCAGAAATTTTGGCAACACAATTTATCATAATCATAATTCAATTTTAATTTTTACAGCGATGAGAAAGGTGTTTTGGAACGAATTGCATGTACAAAATCCAAAAAAAGACTCACTTTTCATTATATTTAATATTATATATTTTACACATTTTCAATTACATTTTAATGGAACTCAATTATATAGACCTATAGGCTATACAATTGCGCAAAATAAAATTTAAAAAAATGATTTGAAAATGATCCCCACGGCTCAGCGAAATATCTATAAATTTAAAAGAAACGTAATATGATATGCACCAGGGAGGAAATTGGTTAATAGTTTATTCTGCGTCAGAGAAATAAATTGACTTACGATTTTTTTAAATGCTTAGAAATATAAAAAAAAGACGTCAGAATTATCTGAATGATTGAAACAATTTCAGATGATGAGAGGAGGAAAAAAATATTGAGATAAGTGGAAGTGTTAAAGAGGGGCGTTGTTCTTGGCATTTCGTCAGATCACGTCCATTATTATCAGGAATACTTATATATCAGTGGTTTTAAAGTTATATGCTAATCAAGTCAATTAACGTAATCAGTGAATTGAATCGACAAATCTCTAGCAATTAGTGGAATATGGCCAAATTATATCTATAATTGTATTAAACAAGCTCTTGTAACCCACTATCTCACTTGGCATTATTACTGTATGAAAAAACCCACTATAAAATATAAAGAAAAAGAAATAGA
Organism: Patella depressa; assembly: GCA_948474765.1. Lineage (NCBI taxonomy): Eukaryota > Metazoa > Mollusca > Gastropoda > Patellidae > Patella > Patella depressa. The sequence continues at coordinate 23,425,723 of OX419718.1, forward strand.
TATACTAAAAAACCAACCCATTTTTTGTGAACCTATACAGTTTGTTATTCTGCTGTATAAAAAGGGAGCCACGGTGGCTCAGTGATTAAGACGTTGGCTTGCTAACCCGGATTTCCGTGTGCTTTCCCTGTATTGACCAAGCGAGTTTATCTGGAATCCCTGGTGTTTTTCCCGCTTGTGTACAGGATAGAGGGTATGGCAAGGGACAACGTATAGTCGATCGAACGGGACGAAAACCGAGGTCCTGTAAACGAACGATTGGCAGTTGGAATTGTATATAAAAGTTGACAAAATTTCCTCATAGCACACTGTTTGGTGTATGCCCGTCTTCATAGACCCAGCTGGGGCAGAACAGTCGGACGTTAAGCCCCATTTTATTTCTGTGAATCACGAACTAAGATTAAGAACACAAAATGCATAAATCTAAAATCATTTATAGTTCTTGGTTATTTAGATGATAATGCGACGTTCATGTAGATCGAATGGAGAGGAAAAGAGGGACAAAATCTAAAGCCATTTTTGCACGATATTCTATGGTACCGAGGAAATTGGTATCCCTTTATTAAGCCCCGCGTACAAATTGGCATGCTTGTAAAAGAACACTAAAGTTGGAATTCAGTGAAGGAGGCGGAAACGTAGCTATCCGATCAAAATATCATTTCCGTATATCTGTAGTGCAGGGTGGGTGTTTTTCAAGGTGGGTGGGTGTTTTTCAAGGGACAGCGTCTAGTTGTTCGGATGGGACGAAAATCCGAGATCGCGTGTACACGTTTTCGTAAACGTCAACGCGTATATCGGTCTTCATTAGCCCGGATGGAAATATTGTGAAGGTCTTGGCCTCACTGATGTTATAAAGTATAACGGGGTCATGTGGGCCCGTGTATTAGCTTTCCTTGAGTAATAATAAAACCACTAGGGAAATCACCTCTTTGCTTACGAATAAAGCTCCTAAGTAACGACAACAGTTCAATCAATTGCGCACTATAACTCCCGTCCCTTATGCGCATGTTTCTTTAGTCTCATTCTTCCGATTAACACCCATAATGCAGAAAAATCCGCGAATTCTTGAGAACGGCTTTGATTGACGAGAAATTTAATTGGGTGCCTATTCCCCTGCCAAGGGTACTATTATGTTGTCCTTACCTCGGTAGGTAAAACACTAAAATGGTGGGGATCAAAACGATATATTGTGATGTCTATCTATACATATTGAGTGTCATGTATTATGTTTTGCTTAAAATTATATAACATTCAGTTTTTATCAAATCGTGGCGGAGAATCCCAAGTGGCACCATCTTCATAAATTCCGCAAACGCCATTAAATCATTTAAAGGTGCATTATGCAAGAGCTAAACCTGCTTATAACGAGCTTTTTCTGGCATGAAATATTTAGACCTTCGGGTGGCTGCGATATTTTAATGTTGGTCTATTAAATAATAAATAATTCAGCTAAGGCTTATTGTTATGATAATAAGCAATCTACGATATATTTTGTCAAAACTTTAAACATTCATAACTTCGCACAGAAGAAATTAATTTGACTGAAAATTTCTAAATTTTCATTATCTATTTTTGAACTACATGTAGTATAGCAGGAACGACGGACACCTCTTTGTCCAATTCCTACAAAATGCATCTTTAAGGTTTTATATTCACAATAAATACGTTAATACGTTTAGTTCATCGGTGAATATAAATTGCGCAGTTTATCGCTGTTATCAACAATGACCATTGGTTATGTTAGATTGGAGTAAATGAGGTATTAAAATATACAGAAAATGACATCACATCATCTGGAATTGATAAAAATGGTAAATACATCGGAATTATAGTCTCTCGTGGATCTCTTGGTAGTAATCATCAATCATAATATCAGTTAGTTATGAATTCGTTATTTCTTCCTTTCAAAAAATTCCCAATATTATTGCAACATAATAAGTCGTGATATATAATTGTGACCAACGAATATCTGTCTCGTACGTTTTACACGTTAAGTCATTCAAAGCAGATTAAATATTGTCACGGTGACAAGGGGGTGGGCCGGTTAGCACGTGTGCGTTGTGTAGTAAAGTCTGTCATTGAGTCAATTGGCGTGGTGTCGATTCCCGATTGTACATGACTAAGAGTAGGTAGAATCGCTTGTCCAGTCGCGTGGGTTTCCCCGGCTCATCTGGTGTCCTCCCACTGCTAAAGACACGTGTTAGACATGAAATGACCTAGTTTGTGTCGAGTGGACGTTAAACAACAGCCCACCCCTACTCTCTCTCTCTCTCTCTCTCTCTCTCTCTCTCTCTCTGTGTTACATTTGATTTGATTTGATTTTTTTGAAGAAATGAAATGGAGTTTAACGTCCTACTTTATTGCATCAATCGGGGAAATGAAGACTGTCACACGTCATGCAGTGTGACTGGAAGGAAATTTGGCCCCGAAAACTATTTGCCCATTCCTAATATGGAATTGAATCTTTAAACCGTTTTATGGATTGACACATTTATCCCAATCTGACACACAATTTAATATAAACATGTTTGTGACATATAGTCAAATCGCGTCAGGTTAAAATGAAAACACAAACCTCGACAATTTATTTTTAAAAGCGACGGAAAGTAACATCTAGGCCTATAGAAGGATGACTGGCAGTTTTGCTCTTGACTCCAATGGCGGCGACGTAGGCCCCTTGGTCAAATATGGGTTCAGTAGATTTAAAACTATGTATTTTTGATCCTACAATAATGATACATTCAAGAAACCTTTCTGGAATGAATCGCGTTGTTTCATCTGATGAATGGAATATAACAAATGTTACATTTACGAAATTGTGCCAGACGAAATCTTGTTTGTCGAATTCGCTGTACTAATTCACATGTTTACGAAATCGTATTAATCTAATTACCTCCTTGTCCGAATGGAATAATTCTGGGCACCATATCAAGAGACGGGTCCAAAGGTCAGGTAGGGATGTAAGGGCGTCGCTGGACCGGTTTATTTGTCTGCAAAATTAGTAATATTCCATATCACCTGCGTCTTCTTAAGGCCAAAGCAATTTATTTATTTAGTTTTCAAAGTCTTGTTAAGTAAATAACACGGTCAATTCTTGTCAGAACTGAAATATTTGGAACTAAAAGCTATTGTGAAGAACTATTAAGTACTTTTGGTTTTAGACTATTTTTTTTTCCCGAAGAAATTGGAGACATGCCTTTTATTAACAGAGATTTAAATTGTGACCTAAAGCAGCCCCGCCAGCTATTAAATTTTCTTTCTGACCCCAATAACACTTCTGGGACATTAGGTAGGAATATATCTAACGGCAAGTACACGAATATATGTGATTACCAATACAATTGTGATGTTTGATTGCATTTGTCATCAATTATACATGTATATTAGAATCGACAAACATGCGTTAATGTACATGTTGACTTCAATTTTCAGTATTTTGTCGTCTACATTACCGTGTACACCATTACCAAACTATTGTATGACTGATGGCGAACCTAAAATAACGCAAATGTGAGAATACATTACAACAAATCACATTTACGTTCTATCAAACAGGAACTTTTGCAAGCTGTTTCAATGGAATCATTAAAGTCGTCCGTGCTCTACAATGGAGGCTTTGTGTGATGTTTTGTTTAATATTAAATCGAGAATGAAACGGTAAAGATTTTAAAGAGGAAGAGACAGATAGAGAGAAAGGGGGCATGTCTAAAAAAATAAATTGTATGCTAACATGTTATGGTTTATTTTTCAAAATTTGCACGGCATAAAACCCTGTTTGAACTTGTGACTTGCATAATTAATGGGCGTCCCTTCCCCACCGACCCACCGACCCATCTACCACAGCCACAAATTCACCCTTTCACTTTTCCAAAACGCCTTCTTGAAACCACTTTATGAAATTTGAAACACAAGGATGTACGTAAATAGAATTGTTTGTTTAAAACACACAGGATGTTATATGCACGCCACTTGAAACTTCAGTGATGTCATATATTGCATGCAATCTCTTTGAGTTAAAAAATAAATAAATTCAGTTAGAAAACCTAGAAAATATTTAACTTTACATTGCATATTCAGTTATAATAGAAAAAAAGTCAAGCATGTCGTCAGTTGCACAACAAATCAACAGCATGTTGATATGGCAATAAAATGTAAATTACAAATACATTAACGCCATAGTTTGAACAGTTTTTCAAATTTGTTTAGCCTGTGTCAACACATTATGGTTTCAATAACTGGAATACAATGGAATAGGATTTAACTTCTAACGTTTTTCTACCCACTGGGCAAATGAAGATGGACGTACACCATACAGTATTTGAAGGAAATTTCGTCCCTCAGTGGTGCTACATTTTACTCTTATGTCAAATTCCAACTGTCGGAGGTTCTTTTACGTGCACGCCAACATAGAATTGTCTTCCCACCCTAACGATTAGACATTGTATAAGCCAGACCCTCCGTCCTGCACCCACTGACAAAGGGAAACAACGCTGAAAAATCCCGACCACTTGGTTATGGAGCCAACGCCCCCCCCCCCCCACTGCGCCATTGAGTAAACACACATAGATTAAAAAATCAACAAATCTTGTTACAATTTCGCATTAAGACAAAAAACACATTCGCATCATTTTTTCAGATCAATGTTAACAAAATTTCGTCAAGAGTTTCTATTAAGTTTACAGTTTGTACCCAATATAAGCAATGATGATATGTTTTATACTTCTGTAATTTGTTTGACAAATTTGAGTATTTGGAGAGATTTCTTTTCGTTTTTTTTTTGTTTTCTTTTTTAACAAAAGGGGATATTCGAACAATCCGGAAAAATAATTCATTTTTTAAAAGCCCGGAAGTATAGTAATCAGAAGTCCAATCAATGAGAATGGATGGCATTTATTAAAATTTGAAAAAAAAATAGAAAGTTAACTACCTTATTTTCTGTCGGGAAACTGATGACGGATTCACAAAATAAAACGAGTAAGAGACACACAGCTCTACCATTCGCCATCACCATCGCATTTGATGCCGTTCGTTAGGTACTAGCAGACGACACTCGGTAGATACTCGCGCCTTTTCTGATGGAAGAGTTAGAATGAATGTTTAAATAGCAAGAAATATATAATGCCGTTACACCACGTGTGTGCTGGTTCTAGCAAAGAGTTAAAGCGAGTAGCAATACATGACGAGAAGCAACTACCGATATATAAGTAAGACAAAAGCTTATTATTGATTGGTTATATTGCTAGAAGAAGACGCGAGTGTCTGCCTAATAAAACCCGTGTATACACTCAAATAAATACACTGATTATTTTAACATTTAGTAAATGTTAATAAGTCTTTTATTATTCAGACAATGTTAAATGGTAGATGATGACAGTGGACTGGCTGAAAACACGGAATTTGTTCGAATCTCGACAATTGGATTGAAAGGAAATTTGGTATTCTGAAAAACGGGTTGCCATTAATCAGCAGAAATGAAAGTTTGACAGTGCCTGGGATGAACGAAATGAAATGGGCTTAAACGTCCTACTTTTCTAATCCGACTAAGCTAATGAAGATGGGTACCTGGGAGGAATGCAATGGGGTTTAATGTCTTGTTACCACAACACTACCCCGGGCTGGGGTCATTACATTGCCAATGTAATTTATTACAATACCATTACCTTTTAATTGTAATCATTACAATTACGTTCTCAATTTTTAGCAATGTAATTCATTGTCATTGTTCATTGCATTGAAAGTAATCAATTACCATTACCCATTACTTTATGATTATATAAATAAAACCATTTTTCGTAGAAATTTAAAAGACAACCCTATTTTCTGCCATGAAGCGCCTGCATAATCCTTGATATTGGTGTATGAATTGTTACTTCTATATTATAACATTAAGCAAATTTTCAAGTGATGGGCAGTGGTGACAAAATCTGCTATCATTTCTATGGCAAAGTGTTCAATGTGAAGTAGGATAACTTTTCCTCAGACAATAATTGCGTGTCCACTAATCCTATCCGTTGTCCAATGTATTTTGCTTTCTTCTAAGTTTTCGCCAATGTGTTCCATATGTCCCCGAATGGCTAGGCAAACTATCCCTGTTAGCCTAGTATACCACCGATGCTTTGTGCAACACATTGATTTTCTTAAAGAAATGTGAGTTTAAAATTTATACTTGTTTCAGTGATTAGGCACTAGTATCACATATAATGAATGACGTATTCGGCCTAAATAAATGTGAATTATTAATGTGTTTGTAACCATGGTCATTTATATTTCTGCCGATAGACAGTTATATTCTCTGTGAATCAAAACAAGACACACGACATTGGCTTTCAATCTGCAGTACACGGTGGATTTCTCGTGCTGTCCAAACGCACAGATATATTTTCCTACAGGCGCCACCGCTGAGAACAGGGAACCTGACTTGAAAGGTTCTTCAGGCATAACGCCGGGATTCAAACTCCATTATTTTTCATTGGAAGATGTTTGTGCCTACATGAGCTGTTTATTTTTTATCCATATTAACATCTGGACACACAGATAGTTAGTATATCCTTTTACAGTGTACAGTTTTATTTACTACACCTTAAGTATCCTGTGTTAATCAGAATTCTAAATTAGCTCCTTGAATCTATTAATAAATATCCCAACATCCTTCGTCACACATCTCAATACAGCTGCTAATGAACAAAGACATTTAACCTGATCGACGGAGTCGGGTTCAAACTGTCTCAATTTTGAAATCTAATGGTGAAGCAAACCTTATCGAGCTCTCTTATTCTTCCTTTTTTGTGGACAGCCTCACCAAAATAACACCAACTTAGCTGAAATCCACCCCATGACCGAATCCAGCGGGGTGTCCAGGATTGTCTTGTTTAATTAATTAATGGTATGGTGATTCCTACTAGATTGAAATGAAATCTAGTCAACACAGATTCTCCTACCAGATGGAATTTAAATAGATTTTAACAAAGGTTATCCTACCAGATTGAAGCAAAGTCCATTTAACAAAAGTCCTACCAGATTGCGGTGACGACCATTCAACAAAGGTTAACCTACCAGATTGAAGTGACGTCCATTCAACAAAGGTTCCAATACCAGTTTGAAGTGACGTCAATTCAACAAAGGTGTTCCCGCAGCAACCCGCTAATATCACTATCTAATATCACTGACATCTGTCAAACAGTTTAAAATAAACTAATTGTTTACACCAGACGAACACATTCCAGGTTTTATCAATCGAATTAAAATACAGATCTATATTTCGTTTCTTTTTTTTATACTTTCGATGGCCTACACCAATAACGTAGAAACGAAATTTTGAACTATAAAAACGAAACGAAGTTGGATCTGTGGTTTAATATGATTGAGGTTTTATCAAAATCCATTCACCAAAAGTAACGTTATTGCATTTCAAAGAATGCCCAATACCATAATAGGGACATAATGGAGATATCTTTCGGGTTTTTCAAAGAAAGATATAGTTATTTTAAGACGGGAAGCCCCTCTTCAATAGCCAAAACGACGAAGCAACATTTCTGTTCCATATGAAATCGGGGAACTGCATACTTACGTATTGAGTAATTAACGATGGCTGTCACGTGGTTGCATTGTATCTTTCTCTCAAAGTTTCTTAAGTTTTTAATCTTTAAAATTCACAATATAAGACAGTTGATCCAAGCTGTCTATTGCCACGGACCACTGATGATTTCCCCATTGACTTTAATGTTAATTCTCGTCTCTTAGACCGGCTCTAACTTTTCCAGAATTTTCGATGGTTAAAACGCTTTCCACCATAGATGGAGCAACATGCGGTAACCTCTGGTCCAAAAGCACGTATGGCGTTCTTCATGAAATACTGGAGATACATATATTTCAACCTAACCAAACTCTGATCAACTCCTGTATTCTGGCGCCTAAAAATTATGGATATTCAACCCAAATCGCCATTTAAAGGAGAGAGAAGGGAAAGGGAAAGATAGATTAAAAATAACTTTCGCCCTACATTCGTGACTGCGTAGGAATATTTGGTGAGTTGTGTCCTTATATCTTACATCAATTCGCTTTTATTCGTTAAGTTTTTGCAGTCTGATTTAATCAAACTAATCCTCAGGTAACGTAACCAACAGCTCAATAAATATCGTTCACAGAATCATTGAACCACTTCTCGTGGTTTTTTTCCGGAAAGATTAATTTTGGTGTTGAAAATTAGTATTGATGAGGGTGGGAAGATGTCTGGAAGAAAAACTCATATCCGTGGGCAGTCTAATTGTAAGTTGGACATATTTTCGCGACAGCGTCTTAGACATGTTAATTGGCTTTCTTGAAATAAAAGACAACGTAAACCATTCATGTCAGCAAATGTCAAATGGGGCACACATCCCACAAGATGAAAGAAAACTCGAGATAAAATTCTTCAAATTTATTTTTCAAATTTCAAACGTTCCTGGAAGTCTTAAGATATATACTCATAACTGAATTAACATAAACAAAAACCAGGAAAACAAATTTGGGAGGTCTTAAATATGTAGCATTTGTATAAATGAATTGAGAACAATTTTAATACCAAATTTCTTTTTCTTGTATTATTTTGAACTACCCTACAGGTGTTTCCGAAGCGGTTACAGAATCTTAAAGATTCATCATGGGAGATCAGAAATAGAATAAACAATTCTCACTATAAGAGTAAACCAACGGCTGCCGGGTAGGAAACGTCCACATTTTGCAAGAGATGGATAGAGAACCAGCTCAAAACAAACGCGTTTTTTTTTGGAATCCAAAAATTTATGGCCCGAAATGTGTAAATATCAAAAGGGACTGGAATCTTTGGGATATAAAGATATGTTTTAAGATTCATCAAAATCGGATAAACAAAATTGTGACCTTCGTTTTGTCCACTTCTCCACAATTTGCTTACAAGAGCGGCCATTGTGTCGCGCATTTTCATTTCGATTTTTCCGAAATTCGAATTTAACCTCCATTATGGTGGAATGGTGATGTATTTAAACCGTTTTTAAAATCGGAAAGAAATTGTGACCTCTAGAGAATCTGTAAGCTAAAAATGCGACTTTCGAACAATGGGGCCATAATCTAGGACGTTAAGTTCGGGTATCCACGATTTTCTAAAGGAATCAAGATCTTAGTGTTTAATGGTGACATATTCACACGTTTTTGTTTGTTTTGTTTTTTTCAAATCGGATAAAAATTGTGACCACAATCTAAAAATGTGATTTTTACATACAATCAGGGGCCATAATTACGATTCGATATGTACGAAAATCTAATGCTAGAAACCACAACGGCTCGGTGAAAAAGATGCTGGCTCACAAACCAATATATTCCGGTGTTGGCCGTCTAGTCATTCGGAGAGCCCGAGAAATGGTGTTTACACAAACTAGTTAATTGTGGGACTAACATGGTTCAATTATATTTCATTTATCCATTCGTAGAAAATCCAGGAGGTTTGATAGGCGACCCTACTCCTTGTCACGTACAAGCAGGGTATGGAAACCAAGCAACTTGAGTCAATGACTGACCTTATGATAAAACGCGCAGTCGTTTAACCATTCGGCCACCGAACCACAAGACATCCGGAAATGGAAATAAGGGTAGGTAAAGTGCTGTGGTTTGAGCAAATTTCTCTGCAATAATCCAAATTATGCAGTACAATTAAACCTAATTTTATTTTAGTACTAAATTTAATATATTTTTCTACCGGTGATTTCCGAATGACATATTATCGTGAGCATACATCAATTATAAATTCTAGATGGGAAATCAATGTGTTAAGAAATTGATTTCGCTTATGTGGATTTAGTCCATTACGAAACTGTTGAAAATAATTAGATATCTTTGAAAAAACTGTTATTGCACATTAAGTAAGTCAGGCGTTATCATGAAATAGTTTGCTGTTGGCAATTTTATGTAAGTTATTTTGGGGAAGTTTACATTTACTTGAAGTGGGCAGGACATTTTTCGTTATGATTATGTAATAAGCATGTACTTTTTGCCTAATATCTACTGAAGTCCAGAATGTATTTGTGTACGTAAATTATGAGGGCTGTTACAGCAGCTGGCTGTCTTATTTTTTCTTCTTACCAAGGTGTTCAGCCGTAAATATTCGCTCAGCCATTATGATCCCCGAGAGCGATGATGTAGGGACAGTAAGGCGTCAATGCTATTATTATATATATAATATATATTTTTCTTTTTTTGATTAATAAGAAAATAAATAAAAAGTTTAAAGTATATTTGGATAAAAAATATTTCATATTTAGTACAAATGAATACACAAAATAGTACGCGGTGGCTTTAATATGAGTAAACTTACTACTTCCGATATAAACAAAGCAAGCGTAATGATCAGTTTGCCAGTTTAATGGTTTGTAATAGTTTCAGACATGGGCTGAGAAGGGACGGGTGAGTATGGTAGGCTTGGGGGCCGTAGGATGTCCTCGCGTAGTTTTGGGTGTCCAGATGTTAAACCTTGAGTTTATATCGTTTTGAATGATTTCCTAAATTTCTCCATAAACTATAGAAGGTTTGATCTCGCTTTTAATCCGTACATCTTCCGCTTACGTTATACCCTGCATATTTCGCCAGAAATTTCGATTGGCTTCCGACCCAGCTGGGGACCTCAAATTTCTTGATAATATTATCGCAAATACGAAGTGTCGCGCTTTCTAGCTAAACTCTCCATCATCTGAGAATCGAGTTGCACAGTTCAGGGTTCGTTCAATGTCATGGTTCGCGTTGAGGTCGCGATTTTTTTTATTTAAGTGTATTTGTGTCACGACCTCTGTTTGGACAACGCTAATGTTCAAGTGCCAATGGTAAAGGGGGGATAACGTGGGAGTTTCAGACTAATCTAACAATGGCTAGATGTTGTAAAACTCACGGTCATTGCTTCAAGAACATGGCAAACTAAGCTGAAATTCGCCTTTAGGGTCACGCCATCGTTAGAGTTTGATACCTTATGCTAGGTACCCACTATCCCAATTCGTGCAGAGATTTAAATTGTGGTTTTATTCGTGACGAAATCGTGGTGATCCTTTTAGGTTTTATCATATATTGAAGTCAGTCGTAGCAACCGTGTTGACCGTATCGAAACGTAGCAGATCGTGGACGCAATAGCGAACAATCTTATTGTCATTCATCACACGACGGTAGGAGCCTGGCATTAGCAGTATGAAAAATATTCGACTATCGTATGCACAGGTCAATGCTCGCATCTTCATCTCAATGACTTTAGAATCTTCAACCATTAGCCGTATTACTCGTGTTAGTCAGGTCGTATACGTAGTATTTTTATGTTCTCTTACGGATAAAAGCGGGACACACATAAATATGAATTCGCCACAACACCCGACCTCCAGGATAGCAAAATCAGCGTCTTACCCACTTAGTCGTTAATGAAGGTCAAATCAAAATGATTAGGTTTATTATTCTAATAAGCACCACTTATCTTATTACAATGACATGCACTGATGAGCTTTTAATTGTGGGAAAGAGTATAGTATTGTACCCTGGGTTGGTGGTTTAGAACATTTGTGATAGTCCAGTTCGTACCTTGGGGTGGGGGTGCGGGCTCTCCTGCTCATACAGTGCATAATTGTTTACGTTCATCGAAATAACGTCGAATAACACTTGGGGCCACATGTTAATCGAATAACGCCTTTGGGGCCATACTACACAATATTTTATGCGCCTAAATGCAGGGCGGATCTAATAGGGGTGGAGGGGGGAAACCCCACCCTGCTCAGCTGCCTAAAAATGTAAGGCAACACTTTATGAGAAAAGTGTAACGGCCGTGTGCTTTATTATTTATTATCAGATAGTGGGTGGGATTGGCACTCAAAGCCCGAAATAATTGCATTGAATCACAATGTGATCCTATTTTAAAAAAATTGACATCAAACGGGATTGGGTTAATGGGTTTCTCTCATTACAAGGCTCACTGTGTATGTATGTCTACGTAGTTTAGAGACGGTGTTGTCAGTTTGGCAACATGAATTGTCAACTGTCAAAAGTCCCCAACAGGACCCTGGTAAATCCCCTCCTTCATAAATTCATGGAGCCGTCCATGAAATGAGTAGAAATATCGTCTCAGTTAATGGCTGAGATTTCAGCCTTAAGTTCCTGAACACGCCCCTGGTATAATCATATTTGGAACTTGCAAGATTGGTGAACTTGTTTCTTGTTTCGAATATAATTATTATCGCATTCAAATTCAGGCTTGTTCTCTATTTGCTTTACTTTTACTTTTCTTTAATAATTTGCTGACAATAAAAATTAATCTTACAAAAAACAAAACAGCAAATCTACTGGCATTTAGCTATTGAACGTACATAAACAAAACACAGTTCAAGGGATACCAATTACTATATTATATACACACGACGTTTCAACAAGATTTCAGTGGTCGTTATCAATCCTAGACCTAATAGAATTCATCAATGGTTCCCATTACTTTCTATGCATTTTAGGGTTTATGTGAATTGGTAAGTGTACGACTGAAGCATAATTCATTTCTATCCATAAACACTGGGGCCAAGAATTATCTTAACATAGATTTGTTTTGTTTAAATCTAAATATACGTTTTCAGTTCTTATTTTTGTAAAATTTAATCAAGGAAAATGTTGATTGAACTCTGTACATAAGTACTGTACATAAGTACGAATTTAATCGATTTTAATTTTTAAATTGATTGTGCACTGCTGTAATTTTACTGAGATTACAATAATGATTCTTTATTAGGCTTTGTTCTCGTTGGTTTTATGTCTGAGGATACAAAGAACTCATCTATGTATAATTTTAAAAAAAAATCGTTTTGTCCCGATAAATAATATAATGGAATAGACAGCGATGAAATAAAAAAAATGTTTATAAAAAAGAAAACAATAGCTCATTCAGTGTGAATGGGTTCTTATAGGTGATAATGCCTTTAGTTATGTTCGGTAAAATACTCAAAATTGAACCACAGTCGTTTACGCCTGCTTGGTAAATTTTGTACGTTTTTCTATAATTATTTTGTCGTTTGTCGATCACGCATATTAATTATTTACGCCTTATCTTATGGGACTGTTTTTTTTTCTTTGTCCATTGCAAATTGCGCTCGAAACCATAGGTTGCCGAACGGTAAAATGGGTTGCCGTTTACCGCCTTATAAGCCGATTTATTTCGTTATTATTATTTCCTTCTAGGATGTAATAATATTGGATCGGGTGAAAAATAATACGAAATTTTGATAAATACGTTTTTGGAATTCACCTAGTGTAATAGTGTGTAGAATATTAGTAAAAAAATAAATTAAAATTGAATGCGTAAGACCTTCTTACTTGTCTTAAAACTAAAGGTCCCAATTTGATTAAATTGTATGTTTTGGTTTGTTTTTGGAGATAGAAGAAACTTCTTCATTGTAAATCCGGATTTAAATGTGACCGATATTGTGCCATTAGCCTCAACGGTGGATTTTAATTTTGTTTAGCTCTTGATGAGTAAACGCACTATTTTTATTCCCTAACCACAAGATCTACATTTCAAAATATCAAAGTAAATCCAGCCATTATCTTGACAAAGTGAAATGAAATAGGGTTTAATGTCCTACGTTTCTGCAGCAACCATGAATGGACACGGGCATACACCACGCTTTTGCTCCGACAGGGTGTTTCCGTCAGTCTGGTCTTTATCGAAATGCCAAGTATTCTTTTATGGCGGTATATTAGTGCCAAAATTCTAACATGCTATCGTCTAATTTCTAACCTCCATTCATGTAACTTCTAACCTCCATTCATGTAACTTCTAACTTCCATTTACGTAATGTCATAATGATGGTTGCTAGGTAGAAGTATCAAAATTCTAAATTTGTTTGCCGTTCATGCTTAACATGTAATACCACAATGAAGTAGACATTTTTCGCCCCAATATTAGAAATAAGATGAAATAGAATTGATATTTACACTGAACAAATAAAGAAGTTGAATTATACATTGTCTTAATTTAGAAATTACATGAATGGAAGTTAGAAGTTACATGAATGGAGGTTAGAAATTACATGAATAGAAGTAAGAAATTAGACGAAAGCATGTTAGAATTTTGGCACTACCGCCATATTCTTTTACCTGCATACCAACATATGCATACGGCCTCGGTTTTTGATCCCCCGAACGACTAATATACATTATTACTTACCAAGCCATCTGTCCTGCTTCAGGATAAAGGGAATCCACACTGGAAAATACCGAGGATCTTTCCTAGCCAACACCGGGGTCGAACCCGGTCTACACCTCCTAGTTAATGATCCAGCGTTTTCATGTAGCTATACGGCAAAACAATATTAATTCAACAAATGGGTGATATAGCAAGGGCATCAGGCCGTAAACTTGTAAGTCTCAGAAATAAAAGTCCGTGTACGTATGAAATTTAAGCGCCAAAATAGAGAGGATGGGGTATATACTTGTCTCAAAACCAACGCTCTAGACCATCGGATACTTTCGTTTTTCAACGTGGTTGTTAGTTAATGATATAATTTAAAAAATGAATAATTGAGACTGTTTATTATCGTAATAACGGAGCAATGACAATCGACACTACTATTCTTCAAACAGCCATACCTCTGCTCAGAATTGAGTAATTTGACTGAAATTTTCTACATATTTCCTTTTCATTATCTGTTTAGAAACTATTATAGAAAACTGTCAACGCTTTATCTAATCTTCCATAATTCAGCTTTAACTCTAATACCATACGAAACGCTAACGTTACAAGAACAGTAGCCAGAAAATACGATTTTCTAGATTGATCCATTTGCTGCAGGAGAATTTTTTAAAATTATTAACTCAAATTAAATATATAATTTATAGAAGACATTCACTCATGCAAAGGAGTATAATTGAACTACATAAATATTGTAATAGCTCCTATTGTGTGGATTGAGCTCACTGTAAGGGGTAGTCCCAGGACAAACTACAAGCGTGTTCAAGTGTGTATCTGGCGTTGATGTGACATTATTCTGTTTCAATTGATTTGTCTTAATTCCCCTTCAGGATAAAAGTTGGCCCGACAAGTAAGTATTTATAATTCATCGACCGCGGGTGTTATTTCAAGTTAGCTGTTATATACAAAAAGATTTTCGTGAAATTTATAAGATACACGTTTGGAGCTTTTTGGCGATTTCAGTTCCAAAATGAAAACAATAACAAAGAATATATTAAGAGTTCATCGCCGTTAAAGGTACGCGTGTATCGTACTTCATCACGTTCATCAAGAAAATGTTGGCCTAGCCACGTCGAACTGATGGGGAGGGGGGCTAATGGTTAGCACGTGCGTGCCATTTGTTGATTACACTATTTTGCCTCAGTGTTTTTATTTTGGATTTTATTATTTGTTTTTTTAGAACTTTTGACAAATGGTTTGGATTGTTCGTACTTGGTTTTATTTTATTTTATATCAAAAAGTCTGGTGTGGTTTCGATTCCCTGTTGTACGTGACAAGGAGTAGGATCGCCTGTCCAATCTCGTGGGTTTTCTCCGGGTACTCGGGTTTCCTCCCACTGCTAAAGACCCCTACCAGCAAAAGAATTATTGAAATAAAATTAAATCATGTTAGTCCCGATATGACCTAGTTTGTGTCGAGTGGAAGTTAAACCTATTTCTTTCACTCAACACCGTATTGACTCTAACCGTACATTACACAGAGCTTATATACATTACAAAAATCGTGTAGTTTTTAATAATCGTTACTGGAAAGCAGAAATGATATGAAATGAAATGGGGTTTAACGTCCTACTCTTCTGCACCTAACCTGGGCTAATGGAAGACAGGCATACGCCATACAGTGTGCTATGAGGGAAATTTTGCCCGGACAGCGGCGCTACGGTCTACTCTTATATCGAATTCCAACTGCTAAAGGATCTTTTACCTGCACGCCAATGTGTACACAGGACCTCGGTTTTTCCTCCCATCCGATCGACTAGACAGTTGTCCTTGTCATGCCCTCGTTCTGCATCACTGACAAGGTGAAACCACGTCGAAAAATCGAGATGATCTGATCTGCTGCTCAACTTCCATTCATGATTAAATCATGAAATAGATAATCGAGACTATGTTTATTATCGTACTAACTTATATAATGATGATTGCGTCAAGGCCGAAAAATCAATCGCTAAACTCTCGGTTCTGGGTGTAACAATTTGACTGCAATTTTGCGCAAATGTCCTTTGAAATAACAAATCAGCTCTTTATCTAATCTCCCATAATGAATCTTTAAGGTTGACGAAACAATAACAAATCTGATTGCATAGATGGGCACATAAATAAGATGGTGCAATATTTATTGAAGATACATTAGGAGCTAAATCTGGTATTGCCGATTTTTTTCTGGCTTCAAATGTTCCATAAACTATTCACATGCCAAGCCTATAATCAACTCTTCAATCCAACGGATGGCTAATAAGACACATGCGCAATTTCATCGACTAACGCTATATATTTGGAAAATCGGGACACCGTTAGTTTTCGTATCAGTGACACTCGGGAGTACGATTTTTTGTCAAAACTACAAGCATTCATAATTTCGCCCAGAATAAAGTAATTTGACTGACACTTTTAATTATACATGTATTCCATTTTTGATATCCATTTATTTCAACTTTTATTTATAGGCAGCCATTTTACATGATGCATCTTGGAGACATTTGTTATACAGGAATAAAGTTTTAGAATTAATACTAAAATTGACAGGCAGTCAGTTAAGAATAAAAAGAATGGGTTTTATATGTTGATACAGAGAGAGGAGTACTGATTATATGTCTAGCACAGGAATACTGTAATGTTTTAAACTTGCAAATTAGCCGATTTGGGAGATATTTAATCCGGGGATTCCCAAGGCCCTATATAAGTGTTCTGGTGGCATTTGCTGATATGTATTTAAGAGTTTCTTATATAACAATAATAACAATAACCGGCTTTACATATATTATTCTCTTAGAATGAAGGAGGGAGTGAGAGGGAGATGGTGTTAACATCCATTCGACACAAACTATGTAATTTTTCGGGGACTAACATATGGCTCAATTTTATTTCAATGATTCGCTTGTGCGTGTGGTCTTTAACAGTGGGGGTGGGGGGGGGGGGGGGTGGGGGGGGGCAAGTGATTAGCCGTCAGACGGGCGACTCTATACTCTTTGTCACGTACAAGCGGTGAATCGAAACAGTGGTACTTGATTCAATGACAGCCCTAATGGTCTAAACCTCCCTTATTCACATAGGGTTCGAATCAATCCGTGTCACAGAGAATTAGGAAGAGTCTTCTAATATCTATGTCAAAGATGACCGTCTTCAACACGTGCAATGGCATAACGCGGCGTCAATCATTGGCTCAATGGCGCGTGTATTGTTTACATAAAACGTAACTGTTTCGGGCAGGATGATGCCTTTTACTCATTTTAATACCCATTTACTCTAAATAGGAAATATTCTAACTACAAATACTTCAAACGTCATTATTCATTTTTCTAATACATAAAAATATTTTAGAATTTAATTTGTCGGAGGAAAAAAGTTAATATTTTTGGAATATTGACATCAAGTCGCGTCGATGTCATCCTTATCAGTGACTTTAGCGGTAGCGAATATTCACTGCTGATCAGTGTGGGTTCGAATGACACAAATATTTCTGGCCGAAACATGCTAGTATCAACTTGAATAAAGAAATAATAAAAAAAAAACCTTGATGAAATCAGTTAAGCGCCTGTAAGTTTATGGGGTTTTTTCACCGTTGTGTTATCTGCATATAAATGAAACTACTTGTGGGCGTAATATAAAAATTCGATACGGATGATGTGTTTACTACTTTAATTGTAGAAACAGATTCAGCAGTTCTGTAAGAAAATCAAGCTTCTGTATATCTCGCGTCCAAAACAATAGCTACGCAATTGTACTGTTTTCTAAAAATAAAAACACTGCTTAATAACCAACCTACATGTTCTTCGTGAGGGAGTCAGGAAACTACAAGAAGGATCTATCATGTTGGATGTGTAACTTAACATGGGAGGTAACTCTCTTTTACAGGTGCAGATGAAAGAACTTTGTATTTTAGCTTCGTTATTTTTATAACAATTACTCTAGCCAAGATAAGGCTATAATTTCTGTGGAAAGGGTAAAAGATCTCTCACAAATTTATCCAAGAAACATTTTCCCAGACAACTATATATGTGTGGTTTAATGGTCCAGAGCAAAACATTAAGTAATATATTGATACTGCACGAGGCATTAACTGAGTGATGTTTCAATATATAACACAATGTCTTTAGCTCGAGACCATTAAACAACTTAAAATACAGACACCATACCGCACATGCTTTTCAATGAGTCCAATAATTTATCTAGTATAGATAAATGTACGATTGGCAAGTTGCCCGTAAATTATTGGAAATAATGCTACGTCAAAGGTTGACGTCACATCTGTATTTAAAATGAAATGAACATCAAAGTATCTGCTTACTCTTTGTTGAATTCTCACAAATTATTGGAAATAATGCTACGTCAAAGGTTGACGTCACATCTGTATTTAAAATGAAATGAACATCAAAGTTTCTGCTTACTCTTTGTTGAATTCTCACAGTAAAGGGTCCTTTTACCTGCATGCCAACCAGTATGTGTATTTTGTTTTATATCTCAGATCGGAAAGACGGAAAGATTTTTTTACAAAAATAATTTTACAATTTTTACTATTGTCTGTATTTTTAATTCAATTTTTATATGCATTCACACATAAAAAGAAATCAAATTTCATGGCACCAAAGATAAGTAATTTCTCCAGTCAATCATCCGTTTCACTGCCAGTAAGTCAAGATTGTTAAATATGAATTGAAATCAGAGCATTGGTTTTGACCTTAATGTAGGCTGTGAAGAATTTCCATATTTCTGGGGTAATTAGCCCAAGACTGTAGAACAGTTTCTAACACTTTTTTTAGACAAAGAAAATTGGTGAATCATGAGCACCAACTGGGCTTATAAACATGGGCAAATGCCATGGACATGTAGAGTGTTATGAAAGAAATTTTAGCCTAACAGCGAACCTACAGCCTTCACAGATTTCAGTTTTCAAGCCTGTGAATGTAAGGGAGAGGGAGAGAAATGGGGTTCAACGTCCACTCGACACAAACTAGGTCATTTCGGTTAAATTTTATTCTAATAAATCGCTTGCGCGTAGGGGTCTAGCAATGGGAGGAAACCTGAGAAAACCCATGAGGTTGGATAGGTGACCCTACTCCTTGCCGTGTTCAACTGGGGATTCGAAATCATGCCAGTTGACTTAATGGCAGGCCGTATGATCACGCTAACCATTCGGCAACCCAACCCCCCTGAATGTAAGGGGATATTTTAACATATGCTGCTTATGGTTAACATGACACCTCAGTTTTTTTTTCCATTCAAACAACAAGACATTTTTTATTTCCAGGTCCACTGCCCTCCACCACTGACAAGAGGACACTTGCTGCTTGACAAAGGCCACATGTACGTATGTATACATATTCATATTTATTATTATTTTTAAATGTCTTCAATACGATACACAAAATTCATCAATAAAACATACTGATTTACACGTCCAATTCAAACACACAGATTACAAATACAATTTTTCTACTAAAAGACTATTGTTCTGTCGACAGTTTTGCTCTGTTTGTAAATGATTGTTCTATTCTCAAATTCAAAACAAAAGGAGCAGAGTCATCTTTGCCTTTTCTCCTCAGATCTTGTTTTAACCAAGCTTCTAAAAAAGGAGGAAATGGCACTGTTGCAGGTACTATTCTTTGATCGCGTTTATCCTTTTCTGTTAGATTACAAAAATCAGTTTCTTCCTCTTTAGGAATTAGTTTCCAGTCCGTTTTTTGACCAGTTTCGATTTTTCTCACACCTAAGTTGTCTCCCCTGAATATTTTCTCACCCCATGCTACACCTTCTCTTAACTTCTACAAAATAAAATGTACATAACATTATCTCCAACTTAATCCTAGATATATATATTTGTTTCATTTTACATATAACATTATTAATTATTAATCAGGCATTATCACTTTTACATGAAATTATTATTCAAAATAACCTTAGTTCCACTTCCTTATCAAAAGTAAATGCAAGTATCGCACTTTTTACAAGCTTTCGACGCATGGAAAAGCACTAAAGGATGTGCGATTCGTAAATGTACGGTTACACTCCATTTCTATCTCTGATAGGTGCATTTTCCTTGGTTATTATTTCAACACTGTATGACCACAGTTTTCTTAATTTCATGTACGGTACATAAACTATTGCTGTAAACTTCACTATCCTGCTACGAAGAAAGAATTTACTTTTAGCATGTCCATTTGTGCATATTAATGAACAATTTTTTGTTAACATTCATTTGATAAGCCAAAATAATGCTTTAATGCACAAACATTAAAACTATAAATGCATACACACATCAGCAATCGCTGAATCAGCAGCACCAGGCCTTTTTTTAGTAGAGACAAAATCGCTTCATTCCTCCAAACCAACCCATTGGCATTAGCTCATCATCTGTGATTTATATAACATGATTATTTACTTACTAGATCTGTTAGGTCTGGTTGCACTTTAGTTAGTCTATAATAACTTTTCTCTGGGTATCTGTTCAGGAAGTTCAATCTTGTGACAACACGACCTTCTCCAAAATTTTTCAGGTTGCACGCAATCTCATACAGAGTTTTCCCTTTAAAGTGGGCTATTCGTCCAACATATCTTATACGCATGTTGGTCTCTAATAGGAAAAAGTTACAACTATTTCAATCTTCAACTAAATCAAATTGTTTCACACATTAGGTTTGTAAATAAAAAGTTTTAGACATTTACATATCACAATACACACGCAATGTCAATGGAGGTCGCCATCTTCGAATGGGAGATAACTACGATTGAATTATTATGGAGTAGGGCTACTAATTATTTTCTCGGTGGATTTCAACGTTAAATACATTCCAGGGATGTAACACGCCGTGTTCGCGGCATTTGTATCTAGGAATTCCTTGATTGAAATTTGTTTAATTCCTGATCCTTTCGACTCAAAATCACTGAACTTCACCAAAAACTCCAAACCGTTTTCATCAATTCTAGAGCAGCAAATCAAAACATTTCGTATCGAGAATTTTTCAAATGAATAGCCGTATAAGACTATAAAATGCTTAAATTTCTTTTATATGTCATGATATCTCTCCCAAATATTTTATTTGGTTAATGTGGATTTTCTTATATTTTTTGTTGACGAGAGGAATAAATGAAAAGTATACAGGACAACTTTGTCAACGGAAAATTGCTATAAAAGGGGAACAACTCGTATAGGCATGATTGCAAAATTACTGTTTACCTTTGGCAATGACCACCATATTATTAATATTCCACAAGTTCATGTATTCCACGCAAAAGATATGAAACGAAATGAAATGATGTCTTGGGTTCGTTCCTGATTACGGCCAAGAAAGTGTCTGCAAATTCAAAGTCGTGGCGCAGAACAGAAAGTATGACAAGATTGGATGGAAAACCGGAGTCCTGGTCACACGCACGTTTGTGTGCATGTAAACGAATAACTGTTCGTTGCAAATCGAAATAAGAGCATCATACCCCACCCCACCTCCATTTCTAAACTAGCGTACGGTTAATAATAAATTTAGTCTTAAAATAATCTAGATCCAAATGTTTAAGATAAAACACACCAAACCAAAGACATGTATTAGAGGATGTTAATATAACGTAATGAACCCAAATACGTATTTATAAAGAAATAAAACTTCCGGGAATCCGATATAACGAGAGAGAGAGAGACAGACAGACAGAGAGAGAGATACGGGGGACTTTATGCAGACGGTCTATATTAATCCTTTATTATTATCTCTTTTTTTTAAAATTTAAATTTAAATATCAAATGGAATTATGAATTTACATTTTAAGAATATGTCTTTCGGATGATTTGAAGTAAGCTCAAATATTGGTTTTGTAAATTCTCAATATTTCAGTCTGGAAACCCCGAAAGATTGATTTTTTGTTTTATTCTGGTTAATGTACTGTTTGATTAAGGTGCATTATTCTTCTTGTTTGATAACATCAAATAATACCATTTCAATAACCATAAATGAGCAAATATTGGAAGAAATAGACGACTTGGAGGTTTTGATGATATAATAGAAACTGTCCTTTTCTCTGCAGATTCACGAAGGAAAATTTCCAATTATCATAATTAAAGTGGACGACAAAATGAATTTTCTCATGTGTTTGATGGGTGCATTTCTTGACAAGTCAGAGTACTTCCATTGTTTTTCTGCCGAGAGGTCTCCGCCCTGCTGCATATCATTGTCTGCAACAATCAATAACGCACAGATCTGACGTAATTGTCTGTCAGATGGCAGATCGACGGCCTGGTTATTGTTTTAGTTGCTGCATGAAATGTCAAAGCACGCATCAGAATTGTTAGCTTTGAAAAAAATTGCTTCTACCTCAGAGATTCCACAACGCTACACCCCATTAATCGCATTCATGTGTTCAAACATTTTTCATCAAAGAAAATGGCCCCGCTCTAAAAGATTTGGGAGACAACCGCGAGGGATTAGATAGACACGCAAAAACTGTTAGATTCTGTTACAATTTATGTAACGACTATCAGCTGCTTCGCTGAAATACTAAAGCTATGATGTAACAAGTAAAAGAATGGTTCATGCTTGAAAAGAAATTCTTTACTCCGATACCATGTCGAATTCCAGTAAAGGCAGAACTGCTTTTTTTTACATTCTTCAGCAAAAGTAAATTTATCGTCTAAAGGAAAATAAGAACGAGTACATTATAATTTTAGCTTTTTTATTTGGAAAAATTTCGAAATAGCATTAGAATTTTGTAAAGACGGTATATTCTATAACTGGCATTTTGGATATTCTTCATTCGATTTAAATATACATATTTGACAACTGATATTTGGGTGTTTTATTTTTTTCCCTCTCTTAGTTCACTAGTTATCTTCTTTTAATCTTCTTTCCATCCAAATTTTTAAGCATTCAGCTGCTGAGGGTTGTTTATTATTCGGTCCATCGATTTTAATTCCTGCTAATTGAGCTATGGACGGCTCCAACTCTTCTTCTGTGACCTTATCTGGACCTGGTCTGCCCTTGGAAAACTCCGACTTCGGTTTACCATCTTCTTCATTGGCATCAACACTCACATCAAAAGTTTCATTCTTAATAACTTTCCGTTTAATTTTTGGAGTGTCAGGAAGTATCTTCGGCACGCTTAAAACGTTTTCGATGTCTTTGTTTAAACCCAATTTTAAAGTTTTAGGTTTCTGCTGCGGGTTCTCCCCCATTCCTAGTATTAGCGCGTCAATTGATTTTTGTGACATCTTCTTCACTGCAAATTGGATAAACTTTCAATGCTGTAAGTTTAAGTTCCGTAGCGGCCTATCCAATCTGCTTTGACGTCATAATGCTATGACGAGTCGAGATTGTCTACGTCATAGTATTATAGACTAGTTCAGTGCAAAGCCCTACCTGTATACGGCTTTGGTTCAGTGGACTACGCGAGAATAATAACAATATTAGTTTTAGTCCACATGGGATATTTTTACTATTTCGTATAAAAAAAAAAGTTTTTGGAAATCGCCTTGTGTACGCAAGTTTCAAAATCAGAAAAGATTAATCAGAATCAAAGTTTTATTTAGAAACAGTTAGGTCGTAACTAGCTACTCTAACCCTCGTGTTCCCTTGGACTAGCTGGAAACCAATTTACGTGCATAATTAATTGTATTTCTTGAAAAATAGATAAATACAATATATCATATCTTCTGATAAATGATTTAAATAAATAGTGGTGATTTGTGTGCTCGTATTAAAGATGCATTATGTAAGATTTAGATAAAGAGCTAACAGTTCTCGCTATAATAGTTTTAAATAGACAACGAAGAGGAATATATTGAAAATCTTAGTCAAATTACTTCACCCTGAGCGAAGTTATGACTATTTGAAAAATAGCTTATATTATAGTTTCGATTGCAGTGCTACCCTTCTTAGGGTAATAAGCAGAGTGCAGAGCCTTTTTAAATTAAATTATTGAATTGCAACCGTGTTTCATTCCATTAATTACAACCATCCAATAGTCTATAGAGAGCTGATTACGGGATTGTCGTTTGCATAGTTTATATAACATTTCAGGCCAAATGGAAGATAGGCATTAGGTAGATTTAGCTCTTACATAATCCCTACATAGCCTAATCCCTCCTCGATATCTCCGGTTCCCTTCCACTGCTAAAGACCCCTATGCGTAAGCGAATTATCGAAATAAATTTGAACCATATGACCTATAGTTTGTGTCGAGTGGACGTCTCCCTCCATCCTCTCCCTCTCTCTCTCTCTCTCTCTCTCTCTCTCTCTTTGGACATGAATGTTCGAATAAAAGTTAAAGTTAATATCTACAAACAATTCCCAATAAGTATCATTTGATGAATAATTTAAATAAATAGTCGTGATGTGCATTTTCTATATTAAGATCATTTATCGCTTTAGGTTACTTATGCCGATCGGAATTTTACCGCATTTTATCGAATGCCGCGTATCTGTAGAGATTAATGTAAATGTCAACAGGAAACCGGATACCTCAGTTTATAATATCGTATTTCATAATCAACAATCTTTCCTGCAATTTGTTTAATTTACAAATAAACATCCGCGCACAATTTTATATTTCCTCATTTTCTATTATTGCATTAAAACTTATTATATTTCTTTACAGTAATTCAGACGTTGTGCGTGATTTATTTTGTAAGCCGGTTTGTTCTTTACTAACAATGAAAACAGTCAGATTCGCCCTTGCAATCGTTCAACCGCTATGGTGTGGTTAGAAAAATTTCTGAAGCTGTAAAGAAATGGAATGTATTGAAGTCTAACACCTACTTTTCAGCACCTACTGGGATAAAGGAGGATGGGCTTACGTAATGCCGCGTGATATAATAATGAGGGAACATTTGCCCGGACATTCACGTTTCCACAAACTGTTCATCCATTTCCGACTGTCAAAACGGTTCTTTTATGTGCGCGCCAATATGTACACGAGAACTCGTTTTCTGTCCCTTCGAACGACTATAGACTGTTACTATAAGCCTGAGCTTAATTTCGTATGTAAGATCTTAAAAACAACAATGTATAAGTAAACATACCATTTTAATATTATTACTTATATTAACATACTATTTATTTACACTGTAGACATAGACCAAGTTAAATATGGACCACAAATTTAATAATACCCATAACAAAACCTGTCGTGGATTTCAGATTTTACAAACAAGCGATTTCACAAACATGACCCCGTGTGTAATATTACGCAGAGGAATTAGCCCGGGCATTGGCATTTCCTCCTACTCTTCCTGGTGTTCCGGTGATATCCTATCACACGTCACAGTGTATAGGCCAGGGTTTTGCGCCTACTACACAGATAGGCAATCCCACAGCCACCACCGGGTTGAAAAATATCAGTAGTTTCTTTTGGACCCATCCCAGCATCCCAGGATAAGGACCCGGGAGATATAGCTGCGTGTTCCACACAGAACTATACTATAATATATAATTCAATATTTCAGGCAACAATGTTATTTTGATAACAGTAAAAACATTCTGCTTGACATAGGATTTAAAAATGCATCCCACTTTCTGCCATCTTGAAACGGTATGGTTTCGTCGCTATGCTTCTGTTATTTTGAGAATGAAATAATATGAATATGGATGCGGGTGCTAACGCGTGCACTGGGTTTTGTTTGCTTTTTTATCCAACACGATCAACTAGAAACACCTTCCTTGTAAAACTGGGGCTTGACAGTTCCCGAAACAATTTCTTGGTCCACGCCGACATTGAAGTTTAACAACACATCTACAGGGCCCTACCATCTGGCAATAATGTAAACTTCGACCCAGATACACGCGTTACGGACAGTGGATTGGGTACGTCTTGTGGAATTTTTGAATTTTCAAATAAAACATGTTTCCGCCCATATCATAATCATTCCCTTTTCAGTGACAATTACAAAATATCCTGTATTCAAACTCATTTCGTCCATTTTTAGTCGTGGTAATTGTAAATGCCATCTGGTCAACACTTTGTTGCACCTTCGCCATAACTTGAATTTATTCAAACATTTTATCACGTGTTAAACAGCTGTTAATGCTTGTAAAAATTTCAAAGCGGTGGAAACAAATTCCACAGTGCATGGAATTAAAAGTCATTAGTTTAGGTGCAAAGAGAATATAATGACCGCAAGTGTATAAGGGTAAAGCCGTCAACACTTGTAAACATTTTGGTCAAGTTGACTGGGGACAAGTTGATATTTAAGACCATCAAAGGGTTCATGGAAGTATAATATGTTACCAAGTTATAATTGGTTTTTGATTCAGAATGGAATAGGGTGTAACGTCTCTTCAACGCCATGTTTAGTCTTAATGGTGATACTAATACATGGTTGTTCTTATATAAAAACCTTGATGTGCACGTAAAAGAATCCTTGGCTGTTGGAAGTAGGTCTGCTGCCAGGGCAAACTTCACCTATAGCACACTGCATTTAATATAGGTTAATCTCATCTTTTATCAGCAACCGAATCCATATGCCTATGGTAGGCGTATTTTTGATGTGGACTATACGGCGGTACCAAAAAGGTATTTCTATTCGACCTGACACTCTAAATAACGGATTTGCTGTGTAGTAATTAACTTTTATTGTGTTTGTTTATAATTTACAAGCTGTTGAAGTGTGAAAATAGTAATAAGGTTCTATTGAATTTTATAGTCACGGGTGGTGTGTGGTGGGCGTCTACCAAATATAAACTGTAGACCAATTATGGGCGTATCGCGACCTGTGAAAACTGTAAATACGTTACACCATAGCCTTGGTCACATTCACGATATTCCCAAATCTAAATATTAAATAAAAGTAGTTACGTTTAAAGCATTACGTTTCAATACTAACTGGACAAATGAAGATCTACATTAAATAACGCCAAGCAGTGAACATATATGTGGGAGAATTTTTGCCTCGACAGCTTCGCCACGGCATATTCTTAGAGCCCGCGCCCTACTTTTCCTCCCACTGCTAAAGACCCCTACACGCAAGCGAGTTATTGAAATAAAATGAAACCATATGTTAGTCCCCAAAATGACATAGTTTCGGTCGTGTGAACGTTAAACCCATCTCTCTCTCTCTCTCTTTCTGGTTTCGATCCCTGGTGTGAGCCTATGTGGCATGGAGATAGGGGCGCCTTCTCAACCTCGTGGGTTTCCTCCGGGCACTCCGGTTTCCTCCTACTGCTAAAGACTCCTATGCGCAAGCGAATTATTGCAATAAAATTAAACCATATGTTAGTCCCGAAATGACTTAGTTTGTGTTTAGTGGATGTTAAACCCCATTTCTCTATCTCTCTCCGTCTCTCTCTCTCTCTCTCTCTCTCTACTTTTATGAGATTTTATAGTGTAACAGCGAACCACCGATGATTAAAAAAGTATAAAACAATAATTGAACTATATTCTATTTTCAGCATTAAAGTGCATTCTATATTCAGAGTAAAACTGCATTCTATATTCAGAATAAATTGCTTTCTATTCAGAATCAAACTGTATTCTATATTTACTCAATCTAATTAAAATACAAATCTACATTTCGTTTCCTTTTTTTAGTTTTGATGGCCTCTAGCCCTACTGCGTGAAGATCTGACCGCATGTAGTGGAAGGTCGCGTCAGAGGCCAACGAGCGGTGTTCCATTGGCTAATCCCTCACATCGCGGGTTATATAGGAACTCTTCCAAATCGAAATTTTGAACTATGAAACACGAAGCGAAATAGCATCTGTGTTGCAGTCAGATTGGTATATTATAGAAATGCTGATTGAAAAAGTCGCTATATAAATGCTTACAAGTGTATATTAATCTAATTGAACATTTTCAGATTGTCAAAACATAACATGGTATTGTTGCCAGACGACTATTTCGCGAGTTTGTTATCCCTCTGGTTAGCTACAAATGTCTAGTTTGCATGTATCTTGATTGATTTCTTTTAGGCTAATTCAAAAAAAACCCAGAAGAAATCATTAATTTTATCGCGACCGTAATATTTCAAAGAAGATCACTCATTGATCAGACGCTAATTGGTTTGATGCCCGAAGATTCGATGGGTACGGCGTTATGTGGAGAAGTCGGGTGGGGGCTCGGTGTAATGTTTTTAAATATCATTACATACATCATGTTCAGATGATGTTTATCAGCGCGAAAACCTTTAGCGCAGAACTAGACTTCCAGACAGAGAGAGAGAGAGAGAGAGAGAGAGAGAGAGAGAGAGCTCCATAAGGAATTCCATCCTAAATCTAATCGTGGCCTGCATCCATTTCTCATAATGTAGCGTTTTGTCATGTCTGGGCCATTACGTTGCTATTATTGTCTTTTAAACAAAATATGTTGATACATTATTCGTTATTTACGCTGTTTATCAATTAAGTTTGCTCTGGGGTTTTATTTATACTAATTGGAGAGAAATTAGCCGGCGGAAATAATAGCAAGAAAGCATCACGATGCCGAGCTTGTCAGTGCCGAAAATAGAACCAGGACGGAAGAAGTTCTAGATTTGTTCATTATTTCAGTGAATTCTATATTTGTATGATTCCTAACGAGACTCAACCAGGAAGACAAACTCGAATACCTAAAACAATAATACCTATGTTTACAGATTCTGGACCAAAAACATTTTGGTGTCGGTCGGAAAATATTTAGAAGTACATGTATTAGGCTGCTCTCATATCGATGTCACGGGCACAAGTTAGATATGTTTTTCCTAACATTTCTAGCTGAATTTCGTATTAGGATACCGGAAAATAATGCTAATTCGGTCGGTTGTAAACACCGAAATTTCAGTATTTGAGTTTATCTGGGAAATCCACACAAAGACCGGTTTATAAGACGTGGGAAATGGAGAGAAAGGATTTAGGGTCGACGATATATCGAGTGCATAAAATAGTGTTGGCCGGGGTACCTTTAAGACAGGTACATGTAATTTCGTTTTGGCCTTACGTTACATAGTCCTACATTGTGTTTATAAGTCTTTATTTTGTCTATTTCCACAATAGTGTTTGTTTGGATTGATTGTAATAGACACGAGGTTGACATTATATTTACATAACCGATGGTCAGATCTGTCTGGAAATCTACTTCGCTCGTCTGAGAGCTATGTCCCTAAGGTAGAACTAACCAGACACTTCTGACACCAATGGCCGGAATATTTTCCCACCATAAATAAGTCAAAAGGCAACGGGTCAAGTATTGCCAAATGTAAGAATGTCTGGCCATACGCTATATTCATATAGATTTAGTTTGGAATACTGGAAGCCAGGAACTTGATGATAAATGAAGTAGATGATATATTATATTTATGGTTTAATGAAGATATCCTAACCAGCAAAAATATGGCTAACCTCACATTTCTCAAGTCAATAGGAAAGTTATAAATCATTATTTCTAACAGAATTACTTTCTCAATCAATCCACCATGTCAAATGCTGATAGGAGAAAAAATTCTTCTTGATAACGACCGTTAAAATGTTGCCGCATAAAAACATTGCATTTATGTCGGATTGCTATTTGCAAATGCTTGTAGTGCCTTTTGATATTATGCATGATATGGACCCAACGTCCTAGGTTTCTGCTCCGAATGGGCTAATGAAGACGTACATACGCCATATTCTATGAGGAATTTTTTACCCAGGCAGCAGGCGCTACGACCTACTATTAAATTGAATTCCAACTGCCAAGGGTTATTTTACGTGCACACCAATGTGTACCGGGAAAATAGCTGTACTTGTCAGACTCTCCGTCCTGTATCACTAACAACTTAAAATCTGGATGAACTTTCTCGACCAATGTAGGCATCAAACACACGACCTCCAGGCAAGCGATCCAGCGTCTTACCCACTTACCTACCGTGACCCCACCAGTTATGTCGGATTGGTAATTGCAAATGCCTATGATGCATTTTGATGTTATGCGTGAAAAGAATTGTGGTTTAACGTCCCACTTTTCTGTTCCGAATGGACTAATGAAGACTGACATACGCCACACAGCGTGTTACGAGGGAAATTTTTATCCGGGCAATGACGCTACGACCTACTATCAAATCGAATTCCAACAGCCATGGGTTCTTTTACGTCCACGCCAATATGTACACGGGACCTCGGTATTTCGGTCCATCCAAATGAATATGCCTCTTCTTTTGCCACAGTGACTCTAGTTTTATGAATTATTAATTGAGTAAACGATTAAATCTTCACCAAGCTGACGGTTTAGCCGTATGAACGAATACAATTAAATTTTTCTTCTTATTAGTAGTGCGTTGTATTGTTTGCCAATTACATGTAGTAATACGTCTGTTTAAGGTCCTACTTTGCTGCTAATGATGAAATATTGCCAGGACAGCTATGTGTCCGACTCTTCTTCGACTTCCGACTGTCTGGCGTTTGTATATCATGTGCAATGGCGGGACAGGGAACGGTGGGTCCTGCACTCCTGGCATTGATATCAAAGATAAAAATTGAACTTTGAAATTATCGCCTTGCTTTTGGTGCTTATGTCTTTTTTCCTCTGAGCCTTGGATTGGCATACAGTCAAGTAGTTACGTCCCGGGAACCACCAAAACTCTGCATGGCACTGTATGTGATTTAAAGGAACGTCATAACGTCTTCACAATACAGTAGTGTTAGCCTACGTTTCTTTAACACGGGTTTAAAAACGACACCATTTACAAGGGTTAACGTTCTTGGACAATGTTTAATATAAGATAGATAATGAGATGTAATTATAAAGATAGTTTATACAGGTGATGACTAGACCACGTGTTCTGTTATGTATATATACATTGTTTATTATTACATGCGGACTAGACAATAATTTAAAGTGACATTTCACCAATAGAAAATAAATATCTACTGCTCTCAAATAGTTCTACTACTCCCATTAAAGGCGCAAACAGCTACCACTTAAATTGTCCTTTTTGGCAGATTAATGCTTAATGGGCATTAAGTTTCTATACGATTTTCGTTAATCCCTCGAATGTTACACATATATAATATGATTAGGTTAGGGTTTTATTTTGGTGTAGATCTTTTCATTGCAGCTGGTGTTTTGACCAAGTGATTATTTTCTCCAAATAAATTATCTGTATTGGTAAACAGGGTTGGGTGTTTTTGTGGGTTATGTTAATTTTAAATCAAATGATTCTTCTTGGTTCAGTGCTTATAACCATTTGGAGTATGAATGGCTGATATAAAAATACTCTACTGATGTAAAAATCAGTAAACAATACACCAACGAATGTGTGAGGGGTAAATGGGATTCTAATAGACAAGTTCAATTCAGGACTAACATATGGTTCAATTTTATTTCATTAATTCGCTTGTGTGCAGGGGTCTTTGGCTGTGGGAGGAAACCGGTGGACCCGGGGAAAACCCACGAGGTTGGACGAACATTCATGCCCCTTGTCACTACACGCGGGGAATCGGAACCTTAATGACAGACCTTGTGATGTTACGCACACAAACACACCTCCCACCCCTCTTACACCCTAATCCCCCATCACAGTGATTGTAATCTAACACGGTTATTCTTATACCGCAATGGTTAGTGTAGTGCGGACTATTAGAAACAAGTACTGTTTCGTCCACATCCAGTGCCCCATAAACGAAATGGTACCTTTACCTAGGTGTTTCACCAACCTCCCCAGCAGACATGTACTTTCTTTTTCTTTTAATACCAACTTGACCTTTATCATTAGTAACTCGACGTCACATCTGTAGCATCGCATCACATTACAATTTTATTTACATTACAGTCATTCAAATTGTCCTGATAATGAGCCGCGTACTTAAATGAATTATATACATGAGACGGTTAGCAGACTGGGTTCTAGATAGCAGCCGTCTCCAGACAGATTACCATTCTACAATTAGTAAATAAACCCCTATCATCGGACTAAGTTTGTTTTAAAAGTCAGTTCGTGAGACTGAATACCTCGATAGATTAATGAAGATCGGGTCGCAATTACATACAAACAAACCCAAGGTCTGTTTCATAAAAAAAACAACCGTTCCCAGCTATATCCCATTTCGCAACAGTTGTTTGTGTTACAAATGAGATTACGAAACTAGGTCCTTAGAATAATGTTACTGTTGGACCAGATTCAAGATCGAAACAGGCGTATCTCTAGGCTACGGCTTAATTTAACACGTGAATTAAATAAACATGGCGCATTAGGTGCAGTGACAAGTATTAACATGGATATATAAAAAACGTGACATACTATCTTAATCTGTAAGATTTGATACTGTATTTCACGCAATTATCATCTGACTGTGTAAGTCTTGTTGTATTTTGGGTTGGGTATTTTTCGTGTAGCAATGAATGCGGTTTTTCTCACGAATAAATCAGATATTTTGCGACTAACAAGTATTTTTTATTTCAGTGGTTACATGTAGGCCTACAATGCTGGGATTTGGGGTGGAGGTAGCCGCCTTATAGATGACCCTTGCGGTATTTTGGTTAGGTTTTATTTTGTTTATGGTATACGTCGGTCATTTTGTGACTAACATTTCTATTTTAATGTTCATGTGCGTAATTGTTTTCGGAGTGGTGATGGCATACTTCTTTCGATTCCATCAGCCAAGGGTTCTTTACAATCACTCTAATGTATACATGGGTGTTTGTCGCATCTTAACGATAGATCCACCTTTCTTTGCAGCCCTTGTTCTTCTGAAACATTCGTCGAGAGACCAGTGTCCTATCGCTAGGCTACCTGGACCTATGTTGTGCTAGTGTCGTAAACGTTGTCTTTGTACATTTTCATGGTCGTCGTTGTAAATGATTATAAACATGTGTTCACTCAAGTCGCTAATATGATTTTACAGTTTTCATTAGTGTTGCACTATTTTCAAAAGGTGTCGTTGTAAATGATTCTGTCACTTTAGATAAGTTTATTAACTTTTTGTACATATTTTCACCCTTGTCGTAAATGATTCTCTAAATGTTTTATCAAGTAAACATTTTCATTGCTATTGATTATGTAAATGCTTCTGTAAATGATTCTGTAAATGTTTTAGTGTCGTTTCAGATGTAAACGTTTTCATTGCTATTGAATCTCTAAATGTTCCTGTAAATGTTTTCACTGTCGTTTCGGATGTAACCGTTTTCATTGCTATTGATTCCGTAAATGATTCTGTAAATATTTTCACTGTCGTTGCTGGTGTAAACGTTTTTACAGTCGTTGCTGTTGAAAATGTATTTCTCGTTGCTGTTGAAAACGTTTCACACCCGTTGCTGTTGAAAATGTTTTCATTGTCGTTGCTGTTGAAAATGTTTTCGCTGTCGCTGTACCACTGTTGGGATACGTTTTTACTACTTTCGCCGTGAACTACTGCGTTTGGTGATGTTATCATTGTCAGTGTTGTAATTTATTTTTTACTTTTATTTCTGTACGAATTATTCTATTTTTAGAACTTAAGTAGACTACGATAAATTATGCCAGGGAGATAAGATGCTAAGAAGGTTACCAGTCTTTAGAACAATTACATACATCTAACCGTTCTTATCATTTCAACTTATAATTGTTTAGATTTTATGTTATTTTTTTCGGGGTTAGCTATCTTGATAAATCACGAGTGCAGTTAAAGATACAGTTATTGGGTTTTAGATAAATAATGAGCTGTCATTGATGATTAGGTTTGTATATTTTCACCAGATATGATCTAATTCTTCTAAATGATAGAAAGTTTTAAAGATAGCAGATATAACGTGAGTTCTAGCTGTTATTTAATCAACTTGCACATATGGCAAAGATAAACTACGTTGTAGTAAGTTTATAGTTATAAATAAAATTAGGGTTCAGTCAATGATCGACGCTTACCGGTACATAATATATATAATATATATATATAAAGTCGACCATGACGTGGAGGAAATGATATTGTCCTATGAGGAGAAATTGTGCCCTGGCAGCGGCGCTACGACCTATTATTTCGACTTTCAACTGTCAGGGACCTTGTCAAGTCCTCCACACAGATCTTAGCCATTTTTTATAAGCACAAATCATTAATTTTGAATCCTAAATAAATTCCCTGACCTAGCATATCGTTGCCTTGGCATTCGATGATATTTCAGTTCTTACTGTGCGATTCCCCGTGGGTGAAAGTTAGAATACAATACTTTAACTTACACTCAGGGCTCACACTGTAAAACAGTACTGTAAAACTTTATCGCAAAAATTATCGCAAAAATCAAATTTTAATCGCCAGTTTCATTTTTTTATCGCAAATTGCGACTTTGGCGACCGACAGTGTGAGCCCTGCTTACACTTCAATAAGAACACGCATGGACCTATGTTTGTATCATCCGAATGACTAGGCACTACTTTCTGTAGTAGGTACTACCCTTTGAAATGTTCTAGTCAAGATCCAAGTAACCTTACCACACGACTATCCCGGCTCCCTCGACTGGGCAATCATAAGCGTACCCGAACTGCTACAAAGCATTCGATAAATAAATTTATCAACCATTTTTTGCTTATTTGGCTACTAGTTCAAGGCTAGAGCAATTTAATGCATTACAGATAATGGATCAACGATGAAAGATATTGGCCGAAAGAGCACTGGTCAAACGACATATGTTCTATTAACGTGTCGTTTTAAATTTTATTGATATAAACATATGTTCTTCATCAAAGACTCTTAACTTTGGTATGTATATATTGTAGACGATATATTAAACACATTTACAAGAACTGGCTTTAATTTGAGGATAGAATGGGTGTAGCAGCTGGCAAGATGGCGACTAAGTATAAAACTAAGATATAAAGAAAAGTACGTGTCCTTTGATTAGAATTGCAAGATATAAAACTTGTCTTTATCAGCAATTAAAGCTCATTCTGGAATATACAAGACTTAGTTCCAATGAATTGAGGAAGTTTGAACAAGGTGAATCAAAAGATATTGTACACAAATTTGGGTGCTTAAAATGACTGAGGTAAAACTGTTTAAATGATGGAAATTAAAAAAATAAATAAAAAGTAGGCTTGGTTTTAAATAAACACCGCCACTCGAAGATTTACATTCTTTCTCTAAAATGTCACACTATTATACTGCTTTTTGCTAAATTATGCGCTTGTGGGCTAGGAGTGGAGGTACTTTGGGGTCCATAAGCTCTCTAATATTCGTGTGTATCTCAGATAAGATTCGGGGGCCACTGCGGCTAAGTGGGTAAGACGCTAGCTCGCTAGTCTGGAGGTCGAGTGTTCAATCCCGACATTGGCCGAGAAAATTCATTCAGATTTTCCAGTGCGGTTCGACCTTGTCAGTGATGTATGACGAAGGGCCTGACAAGGACAGCAGCCTGTCTAATTGGGACAAAAATGATACCTTGGCAGTTGGAATCCGTAGTGCGGCTGTCCGGGCAATCATACCGTATGGCGTATGCCCGTCTACATTAGCCCAGTTTGGAGCAGAGCAGTAAGACATTAAAACCCCATTTCCTTTATAAGATAGATAATGATGGCAGCACAATTGATCGTAAATCTCTTGTCAGCGATATCACGTCAACGGAAGCGTTAGATAAAGATATTTCACACACACACAATTCCCTCCACCAATAAGCAATCGAAATTTACTTTAAAAATAGAAAACAAACCATGCAAACTAAAATACCATCAAGAAGTCACCCGTCTTCCGAGGGCCATTTCTATCAATCATTTTCTTTGAATAAACAAACGAAAAGCTACGGAGCTTCAAAATTACATAAACCAGGGTGCAGTTTCTCAATTTAAAAGAAAAACGGTGTAAAGATTAATATTCTTTCCGCTCTCTTTTGGGAGACCGTTACCCTATCGTTGTCCTTAACGCACATTCTGGGATAACTCTATAGAGACCGTTACTCTGTCGTTGTCCTTATTAACGCACATACTGGAATAACTCTTTTAAAAGTGCAGCAATAATATTTGCGTTACTTGCACTTGAATTTTTGTCATATTTTATGTTGCTAAATCTGTGTTTTTTTTAAATTTATGTCGAGTGACGTTAAGTTGCTGTCATTTATAGATGACATTTAGAATGTTATGGCTGTTTACCAATGACCTTAACATCTTGAAGGATCGCATACTCGGGTTCATTCAGGTCACATCATTATGACGTTAAAAGCAGATTTTCCATTGAAGCATCCTTGTGAAAAATTATTTTTCAGGGATATAAATTGCAACAATTCTGAATTGACATTTAGATAAGCTACAAAAAGCCACTGCTGGAAGCTTAATACATAACTTTTTGTATTTCGTGTAGAATTTGCCATTAACGTGAAAAAAATAGTTTCTGTTTATTTCATATTTAAGAGATACATTTGGAGCCAATGTGGCTTGGTGTGCTAATGCACTAACTTGATTACCCGTATTAGTCAGTGGTCAGGATGCAAGCCCTTGCAAATTAGGCATCTTGTGGGTCGCTCGTTTTCACACTGACCTGCACATAAAGGAATTCGATAGAGTGGTCTTTCTCCGGGTAAAAAGTCCCGCACAACACATTGCATAGCGTCAACTCATCGTTATTTTTTTTCAAACAAAAAAGTCGGACGTTAAACCTCATTTCATGTTATTTCAGATATTAAGTTGTCAATATATAGACAGAAATACAATAACGTATATTATGTTATTTAAAGGTCGGTGGAAACAATCGATTAATAATTGTCAAAGATTAGCAGGTTAAAGATCAATTTCTTCTAATTGATAATTCAAACCCACACTAGTCCGAAGAATTCGACCTTTTACCATACCCAGTTGGCGGATATCGTGATGTTTGATGCTTTTTATATAAAGCAAACCTTCGAAGGTTTGGATTTTGTTTGCGGTATAATTATTTACAGTAATCATCGGCTTTTTGTGGTATTTGGTGAATTTTTTGATAATTTTGTAGCTCGTGTGTTAAACAAGATGCTATTGTGCGTTGCTGTTATACCTTGCTCGAATTCATAGTCCATCTTTGTACAATTCATTTTTCTATTCTAAAGCTGTGTTCAAAACAATAAGACCGACACGAATCGATATTTCTGCATTCTATAATATCTTCAAACTTTCTACAAATATTTAAAGGAGCTAAATCGCTAACATTTGGGACCTAGAAATTGACATAAGTGAGTCGCAATTCATGTAATACTGTAATACAAATGCATATAAACTGATTTACATTCAGTGGTTTCCGTTTTACTCTAATTTCAAATCAGTTATGTTCGACGAAATAAGCCAATAGTCTCAATCGAATGCAAATTTCTAGTGTCTTGTTATTCCAGTCTACACACGCCGTTTGATTTGTTACAACTGGGGCTGAAACGCGTGATGGTACACGATTCGTGTACCAATGGTAAAATGTTTATTTTGTCTTAAACATTGACAAATAATTTGTGTTTTCGATGTTGAAGATTTTGGATGTTATTGAGTTAGAGACTAAGCTACTATAAAACGGCAATTTCATATTTTTTAGTTATATTTTTAAAATATGTTAAAATAAAGCCCTAAAATAGATTGTATCTAAACAGTCCTACCTTGTCAAAGAATAATCCTATTAATTCTATAATTCACTATTGCCAGTTGAGAAATTGGCAAAAATATCATTTTCAACTTCAAATTCAAACGTTTGAAGATCGCCATTGCATGGAAGGGAATGGGAAAACAGGGGAGGTAATTCAGGTAATTGGGTTATTATTTTCGGTGTCAGGGAAATTTATGCCTATGAAATATTGCCCATGGTCGTATAATAATGAGTTGACAACCTTTTGAGCAGAAGAAATAGACATAATTATGTTTTGACTTTCTTAGAAAATAGGAAATTTCCACTTTAACTGTGTGTGTTGATTTCTTTTTCCGAACGTATTTGCAAGAACCAGATCATAGACCCAATGGGGACCATCCTATCGTAACGCAACTGACGCTAATGTGAACCTAGCATTAGCCTCGCTTCATTATGGATTATATATCTTCAATATGTGTAGATTCAGAATCAAGATGATGCAGGGGCGTTTTAAGGTTTATCAGCACGTTGTATATTGCACCATTTTCTTCACACGCCCGTGACCAAATGGTGGACCTACTTTTCATGCATTTTGACTTCACTGTCGAGTGTTAGATATGCGATTTGGTCCATATCTTCTTGTATAGTGGCCGTTCGAAATTCTGAACCAAAACCACAACACTAATGAAATCACAATATTTATGTTAAAAGCAAAATTAATCCATGTAATTGAATCATTGATTATTTGCTTTTGATGTTAAAATTGATGCAGCTGTGAGTCAGAATATCAGAATTCTATATGATAATACTTTAATAAGCTACTCGTATTTGACTTTTGATCTTTTCAGATTAAAGTGGCGAGTGAGGATCTGATCATAAAAACCTGTGTTTAGAGACCACGCCTGTTGCACCATGGTCTGTTGTTGAAGTGTGGATA
This sequence comes from Patella depressa, assembly GCA_948474765.1. Taxonomy (NCBI): domain Eukaryota; kingdom Metazoa; phylum Mollusca; class Gastropoda; family Patellidae; genus Patella; species Patella depressa. The sequence continues at coordinate 23,464,266 of OX419718.1, forward strand.
TCAGGCAGATATTCTGGTAACAGAATGCTGGTAATCGTTACCATGTGCTGAAACTAAACTCCCCGTTGTTTATGTTGGGTACGTCAAAAGATGGTAGTCATGTGAAACGTGGTAAATAGAAGAATTGCTGTGGTTGAGATAACAGAAGAGGTCAAGATTGAGGCTACAGGTGTAATCATCTATTGTACGAAGATCTTTGATTCGAAAATTGTTGACATATAAGTACGGGGGTTATCTCTGTTTTTTGTGAGTGTATATATGGTTGTATATTAAAGGAGAACTTGGAGTTTATTATCATTAAAGAGGCAACATTATACAATAAAAACTCTCAATTGAAAATTAGGGGCGTGAACTCTGTACATGTATTATAGGGTTGTAAGAATTTGTCCGTTGTTATCGTTGTAGGTGGTAAATTCTCAATATTTGTGACAAATATACATAAAAGACGGCCAGTGGTCTGGTCTTATAATTTTATGGACGCCCATAGTGATGTTTGTGTAGCGAGAGTCTGTTCCGAATAAAATACATTTAAGGGGATGCTTTATGTAAATAAAACGTGAGAAATTATTTGAGCTAAATATATTCTATCATTTAATAGTATGGTATTAGGGAGAAAGAGCATTGGCGTCTTCTTTACCTTTTTAGAAATTCCCGGGGAAATGAAATGAAACGAATGCGGGTTTAAGTCCTTCTTTTCTGCCCCGACTCGGCTGATGAAGACGGGCATGACGTATATAGTGTGCTATGAGGGAGATTTTACACGAACAATTCCAAGTGAAATACGCGATTCGCAGAATGCCCTGAATGAAGAACACAATCTACAGAAAGAAAGGAAATTGTCCCAAGGAGCTTAGATGTACTTACAAACGTCCGGTCAAAATAGTCATAATACAGCGTTGTTGTAAAAACCCGTCGTTCATTCATATATATTTTATGCTTCTTATTTATTTATATCCCATCCATTTGTGCTATTATATACTCCATATAAGTATAAATCAACTAATTATAGATGTAGAGTAGAAGAAAATAGGTTATGAATTACCTACGGCAACATTCTTGACCTATACCTGTAGATAAAGATAAGTATAATATATATGTATAATATATACAATAATTAAAGATAACACAAATATGTTTTGGTAGATTATAAACAATAGATAAAGATAAGATAAATTGAGTCTATGAAATGTGTTATCAAGATCAAAATAATATGTACAATAATAAAATATTATATTGTTTATTGTAACATCTAATCTCTTCCAATGGCGCACCTATTTTTCCGGCAACCAACAACAAGGTCTGGGTAACCAGCGTTATATTCTTCAGTAAGGTTATTCCAGGACAGAAAGAAAAAAGAAATAAAACAAACCCTACATCTGTCAATAGACGCTTAATTCCTAAGTCCTGATTCGGTAAGGGTGGGTGGGGCGAATGGTCTGTCATTGAGTCAAACAGTGTGGTTTCGATTGCACACTTGACAAAGAGTAGGGTCGCCTTCCAACCTCGTCGGTTTCCCCCGGATCCGGCTTTCTTCCTCTGCTAAAGTATTATTAAAAATCTTTGAATCATTTTTAAAAAAAATAAGCTCGATCGTGAACAATACCCACCACTACATATGACAAAATGAAGCAATCGTTTGTATAGCTTATATTAAACCCTTCTCCCTGAAGGGAGGGAAGGATTGTGATTTTGCTCTTTGCAATTTGCGAAAACAGTTTGAAACTTAATTTCTAATTATATTTCAACAATCGAACGAACATAGTTAATGAACTACAATAACCAATTATTTTTTTTAAACGTTAATGACCGATCAATGGCGAATCCTTCTTGAAAAGAAAGTCAAATACAAACTGTAGACATATCGTATCTTAAGGGACGAAATAAAGCCAGACATATAGATTGTATTGACAAACGATATCGCCCAGCCATATTTTCAATCAAGAAAAGCTTATTATCAGGGATTTATCAAAATGACTTGTCAGGGGAAAGGCGATTAAATCGGGTTTTATGAAATAAAGAACCTATCTTACGAGGACAGGCTAACCAAGGACACTAAGGCGATTTCTTGCTAGAAATAATACAAGAGTAATTCCTAAACTGTCCATGATCGTTGTAGGACTTTGTACCTACTCAAACAAGAGCATCGTTTTGATCGAGGGAGTTCTTGGAGGAAGGTTTGACAAGAACAGTCATTAGCTTAGTCTGTGCAGAGAAGTAGGACTTTAAACCCCGTTCTCTGACATTTCATTTCACTGTACAAGAACTCCTATTGTTGAATTTTATATGAAACTTGTCAAGGAACCTATATGCATGAATGAGATAAACGTGACTATTGTGTAAACGTGTCATAAAATGTCCACCCATCCCAGAACAGCAATGCTCATTTGTGAATTTTGTTGTACTATATTTTAACAACAAAAAGCAGTTGTTTCTGTTGGTGGCCTTACCCCTAGGTTACCCTGTGTTCTGAATTCCACGTCCAACCTTTATTTCCCATTTCGCGGATTTCGTGCAGATACATACAATGGTTACTCATTACGGGAAACTTAATACCATTTCTCATTTTACATAATGGAAACAATAGCTCGATTGTTTCGAATAAGACATTACACTGGGATCTGTTTTATTAGATTGAAAGAAATATTAATGTCTGCACACCATGTGCACCACATGAGTGCGGGCGTTTGCATACCCTGCTAACCAATTTATCAAGAGAGCCTTTACGGGCACTAATAATCTCCTCACGGGACCTCTGTGTTTTTGACCCATCCGAACAAAACCCAAAACCTTCAATAGTAAGTGTAAGACAACCGTACTACCAGTGGCGGCGCCAGCCGTCGGTGGTTGGAGGGGCAAAGCTGGGGCAAAGTCCAAGGTTAAGGGGGCAAAGGCACGAGTATCAACTAAGGGGGGGGGGGGTCTCCCCCAGAAAATTTTTAAAAACAGGCTGCCAGAAATGCAGCCTGGCAGTATTTCAGGCAATGACCGTTGAGGTAAAGTGTCAAACGAACGGACTCAACGAATCCCACTCTCGAGCGCCAATGTCGGGAGTATTTATGGAGTGTATAGGGGACCTCCCCCAGAAAATTTTGAAAAATAGACTTTCGGAAATGCTCTCTGACAGCGTATTCAGTCAGGCACCGATCGTCGAGATAAATAAATCTGACCACATACTGTCCGTAGCCTGATCACTAGTTTATACGATCAGAGACCAAAATGGCAAACGAACGGACTTGCGAACATCAACGAAGTACCTTTGTGTGCGCTAAAGTAGCGAGTCCTTGTGGGGGTCTTTTGAAAAATAGACTGTTGGAAATGCTGCCTGACAGTATTCAGGCACCGATCGTAGAGATAAATAGAGCTGATCGGATGTCACCTCTGGCCTGATCACTAGTCTTTCCGACCTTAGGGAGGAAAGTGTCACATGAAACTCAATAATGAAGTCCCCAATAATTTGAAAAGTAGACTGCCCGAAATGCAGTCTGGCAGTATTTCAGGCATTGATCGTCGAGATAAAGATACCGCCTGTCGTCAAATTACTAGTTTATCCGACCAGAGAAGAAAGTGACAAACGGGCGGAGTGAGTGACTCAAAGTGAATGAATATTTTCGCCACTATATTTTGTGAAATAAACGGACTTGCGAACCTCAACGAAAATTTGAAAAGTAGGCGGTCCGAAATGCAGTCTGGCAGTATTTCAGGCATTGATCGTCGAGATAAATAGAGCTTAACAGATACCGTCTGTCGCCAAATCACTAGTTTATCCGATCAGAGAAGAAAGTGTCGAGCGGGCGGAGTAAGAGTGACTCAAAGTGAATGAATATTTTCGCCACTATATTTTGTAAAATAGAATGCAGCCAGGTAGCATTTCAGACATTTTTTTTCCCGAAAATTATTGGGGGGGCAAACAGAGGGCAGGCAAGATTTTTGGGGGGGCAAATGCCCCCCCTTGCCCCCCCTTGGCGCCGCCACTGCGTACTACACGGAAAACAAAAACCTTCGGACAAAACAAACAACACAGACGTTGCCAGAAATAAATAACAAATGGAGAAATTGCCTTTAACAACCCTTAAGGCTATTCTCCATGAATCTCCAAGACATTGTGTGATAGCAAGAAAGGTAAATGCTGCCTCTGTTTTATTAGGCTATGTCTATTAATGTTGGAGTTGTTTATTTATAGAAGTATCGGTAGATATATAAACTTTTTAGTCGTAGAAAAATCATACTATCTTGATTGATGTTTGATTGAAGGTTTATCTATCGAATGAAAGACTCGTGACCTCTTTGCTTCAGATCAAACAATGTCTTGAAAGGGATTGATCTTATGTGTTATTTTGGATGGAGCAGACTCCATTTCTTTCACAAAAGCCACTCCAATCATTTTAAATACTCGGATGTGCTTACCAATTACGTAATATCGACAGTATTTACATTACGGTTATAATAGGTTTGACTTTTGAAATGTATGCAAAGACACAACTTTAAACAGTAGAGTGTTGATGTACTATTCCCAACCCGAAAACACTTTAAAACAACCCTTCTTACACTCAAATCAAAGAGTTTGATGTCTGTTAATGTTTTCTCCATTTCCCCGTGCATCCCTCCGTGACTCCCAAGCTAAAAGAGTTTTCATTATCAACAATTCAATTAATGGAATAATCAAACAACATGAACGCGTGACCCAATGTTACAAATTAAGCCATCTAAATTCAGTCAACTTGTACCCTAATCTAAATAATTAAACTCATATAATTAATATGCAATAGCCCCTGTAACCGGTCGCACCAAAATTAGACGTAACACGTGACACACCAGCTGTTTATTACGTCATCAATAAATGTGCTCTAAATAATTAACAAAGTTTATTCGGTTTTGTAACAATTTCCTTAGAACGTTTTGTGAATTAATTGTTTACAATCGTGTTTGGGTTCCTAGAAAATAAATGTAAAGATGATACCACTCCATCACTATTTATAAGTGGATCGGTTGGGTGAGGATCTGGGGGATACGTGAATATTGCACTATCGCACAAACCAAGGGGTGTAGGTTGACGAAAAAATATGGTTTCCCTTCCAGTATCTTCAGTGCTGCAATGACAAGTCTGTGTCTGTTTGAGGTCTACGTTTACGATGTGATGCATTGATAATGAGCTTGTTCTGGGAAGGGTGGGTGAAAGCGCTGCTGCCCGCGTAAAAATACTCTCAAAGAACACTGGATTGCGTATTACGTCTGAATTAGACTTGATGATACCAACACGTAACGCGTTAAGCGACATTTCATTTCCAAATCCCCATCCCCACACCGAGACCTATATTGCTTTAATGTTTAACAGGTGTAGTAGATGATATGGTACTTCATATAATTGCACCAGTCGACATGTCACATACATCATTAACATCAGATACACACACAGATATAAATCAACGTATATAAGAAGGAAATATAACACTGAAATATCATGGTGTTTGTTTTATCTCTTAAAATCAGAAAAGCTCTCCATAATCTCCCTAAGTCATCATGAACAGGGTTTGATAGAACGCCCTGTAAATCAGATAGATACTCTTATATACTGTGAGGCTTCTGTTTTTGAAGACAGATCAGATGAAAATTAGAAGCTAATGGATTAAGAAACATGTGCCTTCACACAAAGAGGGGCTATTTCACGCTATCAGATACCATGGAAAATTTCTCTTAAGATATAAGTTAAACGCATTGTATGTAATTCTGTGCAATAAATCAATGTTCTGTTTCTATATATCTCCAACATGTAGGCTACACAGTTTCACCAACAAGATTGATTTACTCATTGTGTGTATTATGTACAGTTTCCTAGATACAAACACATGGGTTTAACGCATTATCGTCTTTTTGTACCGACTGGGCGATTGAAGATGGCATACGCCATGCAGTTAGTGTGCGTAGATTGTAATCTTGAAGGACAACGAAACTATGGCATACATTTATTTAGAATTCCAACTGCCGGGAGTACTTTAACGTGCAAGCAGTCACACAGGAGCTCGGATTTTTGTCCCATCTGACTAGACGCTATCCTTCCCAGGCCCTCAGTCCTGCACCATGGAATGGAAATCCACGCCGTAACCTTCCGATGAACTCTCTCAACCAACACCAAGAGCGAGCACGAGACCTTCACTGAGCCACCGCGGCTCCCCGGTAGTCTATATTAACCAATAATCATCAACGAATCTCTCCTTTTATTAAATGTATTGATTATTTTATTTTTTAATTTTTCTATCGTTCGTAGAATTCAATTTGATACCCATGTTATCTCCCTAGTGTATATTGTTTTTATTTTATAATTTCGATCTTGTTTTCAGTTCTAATTATGGTTATGTTATTATTTAACAATTTGTTTCATGGATTTGAATTCAATAAAACTACTTTAAGGTATAGAAAGGCAGTTTTCAAGTTTTCGCTTGAGTGTAATATGAATCCCTGCTCTGCCTCACCAAGCTGTATCATCTTCTGGCAGTCCTGGGCCCTGTTTCACGAAATTTTAACTTAAGATAAAATCCAATTTTAGTAGATACTTCAATTTTGATTGGCTAAGCACTAAAATCAATCTAATATTATCCAATCAAATTACTAAAATTGGGATCTTATCTTAGTTAAAATTTCGTGAAATAGGCCCCAGTGCTCTAAGGCTGAGTAAAATTCGGGAGATACAGTGGATACTTTGACTCATTACCCAGGTGGTAGCGACAGTTTAACGGAAATCCAAGTCTGGTTTCCCTGTGTCATTAGTATAATGGGCGCGAGTCCAGGTAAACAAACCTTTGACAGCTAGAATTTGATGAAGAGCAGGCGGCTATGGCCATCTTCATTAATCCGGTTAGTACAGAAAAGTAGGGCGATCTACCAAATTTCATTCATGATCTCAGGTTTATCTTAGAACATCACAACAACTAAGAACCTGCACGTCACTTGGAGGGAGTCATACTTTGTATAAATCATTTCTATATCCATTTGTAAAATGTATTTTAACTACACCCCCCCCCCCCCCCCCGCCCCCGCCCCCGCCCCCGCCCCCGCCCCCGCCGTCTTCATTAGCCGAGTTAAGGTGCAGAACAGTGGGACGTGAAACTCCATTTCATTTATTTTAACTAACACACCTAGATCAAAGGTGTCAAACATACGGTCCGCGGGCCATATCCGGTCCACTAAGGATTTAAATGTGGCACGCGGAACAGATTTAATTTCAACAAACTGGCATGTTGATATTTCTTAGAAACTAGCCGTGGAAATCATTTATTATCGTTTTCCTGTTTCCGTAAAATTTTCCGTGACTTCTGTACTGTACGTCATATTCTGAAAACCGGTATAAAAAAATTACCTGTGTCAAGGGCGTTGACTTTTGATTTCAGAATTCAGTAACGTTCAAGAACATTAATTGGCTTTGTTTTTAGAATTTTTGTATATCTTCGGCTATCTTGATATAAAACCACGTCCGCTTTATCTACATGTACATATTTTAAACAACAGTGAGAAATATTGGCGTCAATTCCATTTATTATTAAAGGTACGTCTTGTACATGGTCGACACATTTCTCGATAGATATATCCCTTTGCTCGATAAAATACTGGACTTTGCTGATTAAGTTTGAATATAAAGGTCAGTATCTTTAATGTGTCTATTGTTATCTAATGTTTGAAAGTTATATCTATATATTGGTCCAGTTTTGATAAAGATATGGTGAAATTTAGTGATAAGGGGTGATTTATCTGTACTTTATGTGTATAAAGGAGGGGTCACTTGAAACCGTACCATTAAACTTGATATATATTAAAAAATATATATTTTACCTTGGTTTTAAATTTGAAGCTCAGGCTCCAGTTCACAAAGCATTCTCAGTTTTAACTTAAAAGAATTTACTCAACCTTCAATCACTGTTTATGATAAATATCTTTAATCCAGTAAGACAAAACTTTGCATACGTAGTTTTCTTATTTATATATTAAATACACCAACAAACGTTTTATAAAAGGCTATATTTTGGTTAAAATAAGGCTAACAATTATGAGTATGTTTGTGAAATCTGGGTCAGGATTCTTCCGGGGTAGAAACTGGAATTAATGCCGGGATCCCCTTGCTGTCAGTGTGACGCACTGCCTTATGCACCGAGTCACCGTGGTCCTCAGATTGTTCAACAGATTATAATTGCCGTGAATATGTCGATTTGTATCTTATACCGAAATGTTGGTTTCAAAGTCCATTGAATTGAAAAAAACAGTTTTGATTTATTTAAATGAAAAACAGTAAATTGATCTAATTCAGTTCATATAATTAGATCAATTATTATAAATTCTTCTAATCTTGTCTCTTTCCATTTGTAATTCCACAGACGACAATTTCTTCCAAAAGATTGAAGATATTTTGCAAGAGTTGGTAACAATGATTAGATTACGCGTGTGTAATGCTATGTTAATTAAGGGGCATTACGTCACAATGCATCATGGTGTCGCCCTGACAAAGAAATCTGGCTGGTGTCTTGAGCATCAAACTTAAAAAGAGGGAACAATTAAATCGATAAAAGATTAGATCAGCGTTCAATTTATGAGAGAAGTGCACAGAAAAAACACAATTCCCAGGACACTAACACCATTAGCATGTAAAATTCACCAAATTCTAGAACCAAATTGTTTGTCGTTAAACTTCATTGCCCGTTTCAACCATGGAGTTTTTCCACAATGAATCGATGGACTAATTAAATGCGGCGATAACCCCGTGTCCTGGGATAACTCTATAACATATTTTGTTCATGACAAATCGAGGGAAACATGACTCTTTTGATGTTTGATCTGCTCAGAATGACCAGGAAACCGGAAATTATAACACATTTCATAACATTACATAATGCAGCTATAATGGACAGTCTTTGTGAAACTTCATACACAGATAACTGTCATCACTGTTTGATAAAGTTTACACAAATTGAAAGTAGACTTCAACGTTCCTTTTGATCTGACTAGCTCTATGCATTTGTTAATATTTTATGCCATCACGTAAAAAAACATCAAAGTCCGTCCCAGGGATCAATGAGTAATGATCTTCACATAATTATTATGTTATGTGTATGGCATCACGTACAAAATATTAAAAGACAATTCCAGGAAGCAACGAAAAATGGTCTTCATAAATTGTCTATTTAAAGCAACCCTCTAGATTTCTTTGTATGAGAAAATGTTAATTATGCGGCCATTGTATTTCCTTGTTCTGTTGTTATTAAAATTCCAACATGTGTTAATGCAATTACATTTTTAACTCATGAACAAAATAAACTTATTTAATTGTGTAATAAGTCATAAAGAAATCAACTTATGTTATTATGTTAATTCTAAAAGTAATCAACGAATTTAATGTTTTCGTTAATCGGAACGAAACCAACACACATACAAGACAAATCAACTTATCGAATTCTATAGTTTTTCAAATCAACCTACTATAGTAAATCATGTACTAATTCATAAAAAATTACTTATTTTATGTAGTAATTCATAAAGAAATCAATTTATTTTATGTAGTAATTCATAAAGAAATCAAAATTTCTATGATGATGCGGTTTACCATAGCTATGTGATGGGGGTCAGTCCAATATTTTAAGTCAAAACTAAACTTAGTCATACCATAAATTATTTATTTATGTTTATATACACCCTTCTGCTCGATTACACTGTAATTCTAAAGTTGATATATTAGCATATAAAATAAGGGAAAAAATGCACGCTCGATTTCAATAATCGTTTGAAGCGAGAAAACATAGCGGTAATTATGATCGGACGGCCTTAAGTTGACCCGATTTTAACCGCGGGATGTCTTCCGTCCTATTTCAACTATGTGTTTGCTTTCGGCCGTATCTACGTTTTAAATTGACTGCTTAAAGGGTTAATAATTTAGAGTTTAAGCATTTTACAGCAGAATTTGTTATTACTAGCGAAATAATCCATAATTTACTGTTTCCAGGACCAGACTTTCTTTGGCTCTCTTCACTTGATTGATTATCATTAATGTTCTGGTTCTCGTTTTCTTTGTTTCAAAGCAATGATTTCTTTCAAGTTGAAAGTCAAAACTAATTACAATTCCATCTCAGTGATAAAGTCTTAAATAGCTCACTAATTAGGGTAGCCGGTGGCTGGAAGATGCTGGGCTGATGGTCTTTTGGGGGGTTTAAGAGATCGCCCAGATAGCTAATTTGAGTGATTTGTTAAGATTGTGACGTTTGTGTTGATTTAGAATGATTACTATTTTGAAATTGTATATAACAGATAATTTGCAATGGCTTTCATCACAAACGTAAGCATGAAGTCTCACTTACCTCTCTTGTAAACAATAATTGTTTATTATGTTCAAAGTTTATTCCCCTCGTGAGTTCCCTTTTCTTCTTTTTGTTTTTTTATATATAAAAAAACCAAATCAATTAACATAATAATTTTGATAAAACGAAACTAGGTTATTTACAAAAAAGAAAAGCAAAACCTTATCAGCCAGACACTAGATGATGATTCAGAGTAAATCTGTAAATATTTACCATAAATCTACGCACAAAAAACACTATTTATATAAAACGGATTTATTATCTTCACAATTTAAACCAAAAAAATATTAAGTTGGGAACCATGGTTCACAGCTAGCTGCTTGATCCCGGTGGTGAAATGAAATTGGGTTTAACGTCCTACTGTTCTGCTACGGATCCCCGTCGTGTCCAAGAACACTTGTGAGGATTTTCTAGGGTAACCTATAGAAAAGACGACCTGGCCACGAATAGTGTCTATTTGTTCGGATTGGTGTGTACGTAAAATATACATCGACGGGGAAAAACGCCACTGTCCTGGCAGAATTTCCCCATAGTACACTTTATGGTGTTAGTCCGCCTTCATTAGCCAAGGTGGTGCAAAAGGTAGAATGTTAGTCTCTATTTCATTTCATTTTATTTTATTTGATTCCATGCATCCCAACCGAAGCGTGATCTTGAACATTAAAAGTGTTAGGTTGTTTAAAATCTAACTTTTAACGATTTCCTTTTCTATGATCACATGATTATCATGAAAATTTATGTTAAATCTGAAGTCAGAAGATTTTCTGCCTTCTCACCCCACACGATCCCCTTTTAACTCAATTCAAACCATGAAGTCTCTTTTATTAAACGAAAATCTCTCGAACATGGTCCTATAAAACTAAAGCGTTTTATTAATGGAAACGTCGAAAAAACTTGGCGACAGCTCTCTTCATTTCCAACCAATTTTCTGTTATCCAAACAGGACAATTTCATCAAAACTGATAATTAAGTACGAGCTCTGCATAATTCATGCGGTTGTCGGTTTCAGCTTGTGTCATAACATAAAGCCCTTTGTTAGAAGTGATAGAAAAGTATTTGCCACGAGGCTACAAATTGTGCTCCTATTCTAATGACGTATATAGGTTTTTTTTAATTTTCGATCACTTACGTCAAAGTAAATAAAGAAGGTTTTTGACCTAGTTGTGTTTTTCACTAGTAAATGTTGGGGTTTTTTTTACCTAAGTGATCAATTAGCCAATTTATGTCCATGGGTTTCATTAGCGATTTGTTGTATTAAATAGTTACTTTTAACACTAACAAGACATTATATGGCGGCGCAGTGATGGTTATTGTTGTATTTGTGTTGCGGGAGGAGGGAGAGATACAACAATACATAATTTATACATAGTTTACTTATATATAGAGTCAAAGACTTTAGAAGTACCTGTCACTGTATTGAATTACCTACTAAAATCACCTACTTATCGTCTTAATTTGTATATACAATTATGTACTTAGATTGGGTTACAATAGTTGGTTTTGCGGGATGAAAAGCGACAGACCACCAAAAAATAAATATAAAAATGTAGACCACTCTTAAAGGTGAAGTAAGATCAATTATAGTATTTTTGTCACTGAAACTGGAAAACTTTCACACGGCTCAAGTGACTGTAGATCTATATATAACCGAGGAAATGAAGTGGGTATTTAACGTCCGCCTTCCCGGCAAGAATGGGGCTAAAAATGGGCTAGAATTATAAAAGGTCAGTTACTCGAAAACACAGTCTTTAAATCAAATGGATGTATGAAATATGTCCTTTAAGGTTTGGTTTGTGTAATAGTATTTACCTTTGAAAGTCTTTTGGTATAATCAACTGGATATTTTATTTAGTCGTGAAACTACAGAGGCGAAGCAATGGACATTCGCTGTAAAATTCTGACAAATGAATGAAATGAAATGGGGTTAACGTCCTACGTTTCTGAACCTACTGGGATAATGATCGAAGCGGACAAATGAATGAAATGAAATGGGGTTAACGTCCTACGTTTCTGAACCTACTGGGATAATGATCGAAGCGGACATACGCCACGCAGCGGGCATGGGAGTGCTTTTGCCCAGACAGCGGCACTACTCATACTTCGAATTCGAATGCCCAACAATGTGTACACATCCGAACGGCTAGATACTGTTACACCGGACACTGGGAAACTTCGCCATAAATCCAGAGGGACGTTCTCGACCAACAACGGGAACGAATGAAAGACTTCCTAGTATGTGAGCCAGCGTCCTACCCATGGAACCCCTGTGATTGCACAGAAAAACGTTCATGATATTTTCAGTCCGTCCAATGCAACGCTTACGAAATAGAATTGTTCTTTCAAAAAGAAAAGTCGGCACATTGTGGATATTGCGTTAACGAGGCGTTAAACACGTTTCCTTTAGCTGTAACGTTTTCACAGAACATTGACCGCTACAAATAAATCCTGACTTCCTTTATATTAAGATACCAAAGAACAATTGTTGAGTATTTAGCATTGTTTTTTCCCGAATATTTGAAAAGGGTAATTGCTTGCTCCGTTTCCTTTTCTTGACAGACCGTTCAATCACCATGACGTTTAAAACAAAGCTCAGACATGTTCGTTACAACAGTACAGATGTTATAAATGATTCGGCTTATTAAACCAGAGTATGGGATGATCTATTGAGATGAATGGACTTCTACACTCTCAGAAATAACCAGTTTACCTTAAACAAACAGATTTGTTGCCAGCAGCACAATCCTCGCGGCGTCAAAAAACAAGAATCATTGATAAATTATGTATAGCGTTGCTGGAAGTAAAACATTTATAAATCTGATAGGTAAAACGCTACTGTTATTTTTGCGTTAAATATGTAGCTACTAGGCGCCTCGACATCAATTTCGTTTCGATTGTTTAGCAACTGGCAAAAGAAACGCCATGCATGTTATGATTGCAACAGGAAGTTTATTGCAGTGTCGCCTTACTACATGGTGCAGGCTGACCAACCAAGAAGTCCCGGGTTCGATCCCGGTGTTGGCCAAGAATATGTCTCTGCATTTTTCTAGCAGTTTACTGTAGAAAGCGGTGCTCATATATAAGTCTAATCGTGGCGTGCGCATTAGAGTACCCTTGATAGTTGGAATTCTATAGAAGGAATTCGAAATTAACTTGTGAAATAGTGCCGCTGTCCCGCCAAAATTATCATCATAGCACATTGCAGAACAGTAGGCCATCAAAGCGCGATTTTCAAGAATATTCGCCCAACAATGTAAGCTTTACACCCCCTGTTAATATTCCGAAATAGTGTTATCAAACTGGAAGCCAAAGATCTTCTGCACTTTTAATCACTGTATGTTTCCATTACAGGAATACAGAGAGTTAATAACCTTTCAGAATAAGTCGATATTCAAAGAGAAAAGTCTAAACAACCTGGTCTTGTAATATGATATTCTTTGATTGCGTTCTTATAAACAAATCTTTATAATAAAAATATCTCTAATTTCTAGATGACAGTCTTAATGTCGCCTTATTTCCCACTTGCGTGATTTCTCAATAAACAGATGTAGCTGGGTGAAGCTTGTTATATCGCGCGGTGTTTCTTTTGTCGTTTTACATATATTGAGCCTTTATTGTATATATATAATAAGAGTAGACCTACCACCTGGAGCCTTTTATGACTAATATCGTTTCTTCACGGTGAGACAGATGGCTACATATTGTTTACCATTACCTACTATTTACTTTTACCTTATCACTTAGAAGGCTGCACGACGCTTGTATACACTAATAGGTATGGCCTATATATATACACACTTCGTAACATTTAAAATTCAAATTTAAACGGTCAAGGTTTGGGCTTCTGTTCACAGGTTTAGTATAATTGTTAAGTGTGCTTGATGTTAAAACACACTTATCGAATACATGTGAAGGTTAAACTAAAACAGAGGTGGCCTAATATTTCTTTCGCATTAGGTGAAATGTTTTCAGCATAAAACAAGAACAAAATGGCGCAGAAAAGGTTTCCACTGCCGGGTAGGCTATGGTTTTTAGGGTTTTCGATTTACCATAGTTTACATGGCGAAAAACACATTCATTGTATTGCAGAGTAGTGATTCTTGAAATAAATTACTAGAGCAAGGAATATAAATTAAGGAATGGCACCAATAGGCTACCGTAAAATTGGATATTACCGTAAACTGATTCAATCGGCTAACCATGTATGTTTTCAAATTTCATTATTCTGTTTTTTTGATATTTGAGTTTGCTGACTGGGGGAAAGTCGGTTGAAAGCATCCACTGTAGTTGTACTGAAGTTCTTAAATACTCCATCACAAGTTGCTATTTGCTGAAAGTTAACGCCACAGTCCAACACAATTCTTCTTGCTGAATGGTAAGGTAGGGGGAGTCGGGGGGGGGGGGGGGGGGTGGACATTTCAAATTACTTATTTAAAGTGTTGATTTCATCATTTCCATGAAATTCTTATCGACGGTGAGACTGTTTAATAAATAACAGAGAGGAGCACAATTATTGGTGGGTCAGTTCAATTCAATATATGACGGAGGGTAAAATTATGTTCAATATATTGCAATGGGTAACATTCTTGTCCCTGCATGACAGAGGGAAAATCCTTGTCAATGGGGGGGGGGGGGGCTGTTCAATAAATGGTGGTAGGTTGGGGGAGGGGGAAATTCTTGTCAACAAGAATCGCCTAAATAAACGTGAGTTAACTTCAAAATGAACCATATCACACCAAACTATATTCAGTTTGCACTGATAGGGGTGAAGTAGGGGGTAGGGGTCACCTGGATAACGTTGATGATAACAATAGGTATGTGTAAATAACATTGACTATAATATAAATATACTACAATATATAACAATATATTACTACAGGTGTTATTATAATCAATATGTTTTCTATATTACCTGTACCTGACCTATTTCACCTACAAAAAAATACATCTATTATAAAAGCTGATGTTTGACCTCTTTCGCTGTAAACATCTTTCATATGCTATTATTATTCAACTATGTGTTCAGGGTTAACTCGTTTCCGCATTCAAAAACGTTATGTGAATACAATTTAAAATCCGGCCACGAATTTATCAACTATTATATCCACTTTTATCAACAGGTTATTATATCCACTGAAGCTCGAATTCGGTTCGATATACAGTCATAGGCGTACGAGGCGGAGGTGGGGCGGGGGGCACCGCTCCCCCCCCCCTCCAATATTTTCATGAAAAAAAAAAATAGAAATCTGAAAAGAGCTCAGAATTGTGAGATCGGTCATTAGCCGAGGAGTGGGGGTAGGGGTATGGCCTTGTCGGGGAAGGCTATGGTCTTGTCGGGAGAGAATGCTCAGTTTGTCGGGAAGCGTCGCGCCGTCTGTCGGGTTTTGAATATTTTTAACAATATGGAAGCGGAAAGAAAGCAGTCCAGTCAATGATGATCAATTTCTCAGTTCTGGAGTACTGTGTTCCTGTATACTGGCATCAAACACCATGCACCGGACGAGCCCAATGATAGAAGTGAGCAGCTTAAAATTTTCTGTAATAATATTGTACCTTATAGTCACAAATAATATACATGTACGATGGCTCAATAGGCCGTAAATAATTCGATATTGAGCCCTTTTCTTTGGAAATAAATATTCATAGGTGAATGTAAAGTGCCACTGGCATGAGGTTATACGAAGATAATGTGCTCAACAACGCTTATTTTACTTATAAGTTCCAATTAAACCACTTTGATGTAGATGTTAAATATCATTAAATAAGCTTTTTATTACATTATGTAATATTTGAATCTAATTTTACTAAATTGTCGTTAAATTTGATTAGTTTCTCTTAATCAATTTCAAGTTCAATTGATTTTTTACCAGTTTTTATGCTGCAACTGACATAATTTACTACCCACTCCAAATTACTAGAAAGTATTCGAAATGCCTGGAAATCGCGTCTACGGCCGTCTGGTTTTCAAAATTTGCCTGGGGGAGACCCCCCCACACCCCCCGTCGGACGCTTGATGCCACGAGCGCTCGCGTACCTACTCTAAGGAGATATATCTGTCGGGAAAATATGCTGCCCCCCCCCCCCTCAAACAAGTTCGGCCTCGTGCGCCTATGGATATACTTATGTTCACAGGTTTGTGAAGATGGTATTTCGATTGACCGAAATCCCTGTATTCAAGAAGTCGGTACATAATAGTTATAAATGTGTTTCTGTCAAAAGACTACCTTAATGTGATAATACCCTGTGTGTTTCAATAGTAACGATGTTTGTTATATTTGCTTCGTTTTCGTTTTTCGTT
Source organism: Patella depressa (assembly GCA_948474765.1). Classification (NCBI taxonomy): domain Eukaryota; kingdom Metazoa; phylum Mollusca; class Gastropoda; family Patellidae; genus Patella; species Patella depressa. The sequence continues at coordinate 23,480,892 of OX419718.1, forward strand.
CTATCTTAGAAATGCATTATAGTTCCCCATAGTTGAATTTATGATCCTTTGGATCGACATCCAATAACTACTACCGAACAATTAAATTTGTACATAGTGTGTTTTATGTAATATATTTTACACGTTGGAACTCTAGAACTTTAATATGGCTATTACAGATCGAACAAACGAAAGGCGTATAATCCTTAGGATGGGACAAAAAAAACTTGAGTAGTTAGGATTCGATGAAGAACAGGCGGAAACGACGCTATCCGGACACAATTGCCCTTACGGTATACCTTATGCCCGTCTTTATGAGCCCAGGTACGAAAAAAGTAGGACGTTAAGACCCCAGGTCTCATTTCATTTCCATCTGACCTGTGTCTTTAATTCCAACCTTAAAGTCCACCCATTTGAAATGTAGTCTGTCAGTACGAACTTTGCTCTCGAACGCCCTCAACAATTGTCAATAATGTTTCTTGTAAAACGCATAATGGTCTTGTTATCACAAAAGCTTTTCGTCCGAGCCAAAATATCTCAAGAAATACACATTGTATTATTCTTTTATATAAGTCTTAGTTAATACCCTCATAAGACATTTTGTCATTATAACAAACCGAGGTCAATTCTACAAATTAAGTCTACCTACAATCGTTCATTGTATAAAGTTTTGACTTATGTCCAAAATATACCTATAAGCTTTGATCTCTTAAAGGTTGATTGAATAAGATAAGTTTATTCAGGGCTCGGCTTTTAATCAACCGGAAAGGGAAAATCAATAAGGACCACTGTAACAATGGATAAGAACGACCCATTGCTTCATGTGGATAATTGTATGATGCAAATTAAGTCAGTCTTATGGGAACTTGACTTCCTTCGGGGCAGGATCAACCCGTTTTTCTTGCTGGGTATATACTTTCCTTAAATAAAACAAGGTACTTAAATCTGTTTATTTTAAATCATGGTTATACTTCTATTGTCTAGAGACTTAAATTACCTACAAACGTATACTTACAATTTGTTTGATGTTTTGTAAGACTATGCTGAACGACAGTATAGGTAATGACTCGTGACCTATATATACACCGTCAAGGTTTATTTATATTCTACATAAGCACGATGTAAGTATATAAAAGAAAGAATGCATTGTTTGTAGTGAGCACGTGGGTCACTCTTCATTTCTGGTTTGAGTTAGTTTCTGTTAATACAACAGCTGTTCATTCAAGCGCACACGGAAATATTTTCTTTTATTTTCCTAACACGAGAATTTTTTTCCTCGTCTAGAAACTTTCTCAGCTTCAAACGGCGCAAATTTAATTAGCTATATACTGCGTTTTTATGTGAAAGAATAAATTCTATATCAACTAACGATATTTCAAACACACGTACTAATACTTCATTTTAGGAAATGTGTCCTAGTTAGTCATATCCAACCATAAAACTATTTCTGTAAAATGGAATTATACTGCTTGTCCCGTCCCCAAGTCCGTCTCAATTTAGCCTCTATTTACTGCCATCCCCCCCTCCTAAATCATCCCAACTCCCACCCAAGGTCAGAAATCATGACGGCAACACTGCATTTTATAGTTCGGCGATATGATTTCCTGATTTCACCGATTCTGTGATTAGTTCTTTCAAATCGAAATAGTATGCAGTCATGCACACGACATGTGGTTACCCAGATGGTCATCAGGACTCAAAATTTGACGAACCAGGAAATTTCTTTGAATTAAAAGTGCAGCCGTGCTCAAAAACTGACATTCGTGTGAAAAATCAACCGATGCCGGAAATGAGAGTCGGTTTATTAGACGAACTAGTGACACGTTTCTCTGACACATAAAATCTATTTTTATTTCATCACTTTTAAACAAAATACAAAACGCTTAATCTTTTGCAATTAAACCAAGTGCATATCTTTTGTAGGAGCAGACGCGGATCCAAGGGGGGGGGGGGGGGGCCCCCCCCCCCCCCCCCCGAACCAGTAGCATAGTTGATTTTCATTTTCATTTTCGTTTGCTTTGTTACTGTTATTTTTCACATATCTGCTCTTTAATAGATGATTTAAACATGATTTTCGCATTGTCTCCGCCCAAGCAATCCAAGGTTGCAACGTATTACCCTTTGCTCCAATGTTTGCCCCCCCCCACGACAGAATTCTGGATCCGGGCCCGAGGAGTGATATCAAGCTTGTCCTCCGGGTTTCTCCCACTGTTAAAGAACCTGCGAAGAAGCGAATTATTGCAGAAATACACTTTAGTCGCTAAATGATAAAGCTCGTGTAGAATGGACATTAAAGACTGGATGCTAAACCCTTATGCATTACACAGAATAAACGCAAGGCGTTCTAATTGAACACCAGAATTTTACTAAAAATAAAACCCAAATATTTACCAAGGCAGCGACAAGCAATATTGTGTTTGTGTAGCCTAGTTCTATTCTTTTTAACAGGAGTTCTACTTAGGTTTTTACATTGCATAAACAATGAAGTAAATAAACGTTACCTGTTACTAATAGACAAAAAATCTTGCTTAACTTCCATAGTTGAGGCATGAATTAGCATTTAAAACAAACAATAAACATCTTGTACTTTATTTGTTTTAAAACTTTTTTCGTCTCTTTATTTTTTTTTAAAACTATTAGCGATTGGTTCATATCGGTACAACCATTCTCTCCCTGCATCCATGCAATTTTAACGTCTGTTATATATCATTCTAATCAGAACTGTTTTTTTTTTCTATTTCTATTTTTTTTAAATTCGGGTTACTAAAGAAGAAAATAATGAATGGACACATCTTCTGATAGTTCTTTTTGAGACTAACATGTTATATGCATGTTTGCTATGAAACAGGCGCCAGTGGGAGCATGTTGCCTACCCTATGTTATAATCAATCTGTTAAGAAGTCCTCATCTTTTGTCCAGTCCGAGGAACTAGATACGCCGCTTTGTCATCCTACTGAATGGAAAGAAGAACTCGACCGGAATACAGAAATGATATATACACATTTACTACAAGGATGTATTTACGCTCACAGAAATGCTATAGTATACTTAATAAGTTATGAATAAATGATATCAAGATTGATTACTATATATACGTAAATAATATATATATATACGTAAATATATGTAGCCATTGGGTATATATATTACATACGTATATGCGTAGGTAGTTAATCACATCAAGGTCAAGGTATATAATAAAAATACTATATATATTCTTAACAAGAATAGTAGGCAACCATACTTTACAGTCGAAGATGGTTATGGAACGAAATGCACAACATATTGTGCTAGTATATATACTTTAACCATATTAAGAAATAACCCATGTATAAATAGCCAATTAAGAATTTGTACGCAAAGAAGTAAGTATACTAGCAACGCATTATGAATTACGCGCTAATAGTAATATGTCGTGCAATCCGCTCCATATAAAACAGTAGGAAAGTCTGTGATTTAAATCAATATTCTCAGTGTATCGTAGAATCTCTAATAATTAGATCGCGTAATTTCTATTCTAAATAATGTATATTTCTTAGAAATCATATATGGGAAACGTTATATAATCAATATCTGAGATTAGATTCGCAGTATTTTAATAATAGCGAGTTATTTATAGCAACTAGAACTTCCATTTCATTATGATACGATATTTTTTATAAAATGTGTCATTTAAGCTTCATGTCAAGTTCCGCCCACTCACCAACATACGCCAATTACTTTCCAACGATCGTTATATCCAAGCTGGGTGGAATTATAATACGATAGAGAACAATTTTGCCCAGGTTCCATGTTCTGTTTGAGGTGTGGCAGAGGCAAATAGTGAACCATTGAGATTATTTTATTGTTAATGTTTAGTTAAAGGTGATACAAGCCCGCAGTTGACCCCAAAATTGTTGGGGGATGGGGTCTGGGGTGCTCCCCCCAGTCCCCCCCCCCCCGAAAATGACGGAAAATAGGGTTTTCTTCTATGAAAATGACGGAAAATTCTAATTTTTAGGCTGAATTTTCGATACTAGCGTATTATGATATAATTTGGTGTATGGTTGAAGTCAATGGCGCCCAACCAATGTCACTCGGCTTTATGGGGCGCCCAAATTGATATGGGCACGTTGGGCTTAATGGAAAGGGAGTCTTCAGGTTGTTGGCCATTTGGCTCACAATATTAGCTAAATGTATAAAACAATACATATCATATGTATTTAACAATGATTACAAATCTACGCTATATTTTATCAAAACTTCACACAACACTTTTAATATTCATTTTACCTTAGTAAGAACGGACGGCCCTTTATCTAAATTCTTACATAGTGTATCTTTCTCGGGACTTTCTCTGACACACCTCATGTTAAGATTAACGTTAGTTTTCTGTAACTAAAATAGCGTGATTTATTAAAGAAATATCATGAATAAAGTATAGGATATCGTGTCTGCGGTTTATTGTTTAGCCATTTTATCTTCTTCAGACAGTTCTCCTCATTCGGTCTCTTGTTTTACCTAATTACAGTAGAAATAAATCTATTTATATAGATGGTTGCTATTTACCACTCAACAACTGATGACGAAACATCATACACTCTAAAATAAACGTTTGTGATATTTACAGAGTTTGAATCTATATAATCTGTGTTGATTAATAAATGAAATGAAATGGGGTTTAGCGTCATACTGTTATGCTCCGACTGGGCTAATGGATACTGACATACGCCATACAGTGTTCTGTGATGGACATTTTGCCCGGAAAGCGGTGCTATGGCCTACTCTTATATCAAATTCCATCTGCCAAGGGTACTTTCACGTGCACGCTAATGTTTACACGGGCACACCGTCCTGAACTAATGACATGGGGAAACAATGCTGGAAAATCCCGATGAACTGTCTTGGCCAACACCAGAATGACTTCCAGTCTAGCGAGCCAACGTCTTACTCACTTAGCCACCATGGCTATTGTGTTGATTAATAGGAGCTAGTTATAATACTCAGGGAGAAAAGGAGTAGAAAGAGCAAAGTGGTACGAGTGTGCATTACGATGTAGTAGGGGATTGTCCGAGTAGCGGTGTGTCCGCCTTATTCTAATTGTCAGAGTGTACACAGGTGGACCTCATTTTTTGTCCCACCCGACCGACTAGACCATGTTTGCATAGCCCAAGTGCATCTAAAAATAGATAAGCACATGTTCGTCTCAAATTGGATTATGTATATCGATCAGACGTTAAAGTTTATCCTATTTTACTGTGTATATGTATTAATTCTCTTAACTGTAAACCTGTTCAGTTAAAGAACACGATGTGTTAGTTATGGCTTTTAGTCGAACAAAAGATAAGAACTTGTTTAAGACCTACCTGAAATACCTGACAGTAAACGATGGTACCATGATGCCTGATAAAAAAATAACGGTAACCATGAAATGATTTGTTTTTAAATAATGTGTCTGTAAGTACATTTTAACGATTATACAACATTAATATTCTATAAATATAACTTCTATGGATGTAAAACACATCTTCTACAAAATCAACTATGCAATGCTTTTTATTTATGGTCTGTTCATTGTCAGGTAATTTGGTATAGTAATTATGTATAGAAATGATATAATATCAGTGATATATTGGAAATGTTGTAGACTGTGAATGATATTAATTGTCATACTAATGGTTTGTAGATTTGGTTAAAAATAAATGATTCCTCACACGTCTATAAAGCTTACCGAAAGACACAGTTGATACTTTGGTAAAGCAAGCAATCACTGATTTCATTTTAAGCAGAAATGAAACTAAATGGAATGATATAACCTATTTACATTACAGTACCATCTTGGCTAATGGAGATTGGCATAAGCCACGCGGTGTGCTGTTGGGGGAATTTCCCGGACGCTACGAACTACCCTTATTTCCGTTTCCAGAGCGGTATAGACAGAACACTCGAACTCCATAAGCCCTCCCTCTCGCACAACTGGCATGGACAAACCAGACTGGAAAATATTGAGGAACTTACCTAGTTAGTCGGATCGAACCTGGGATCTGCTGGTTATTAACCCACTGAATTTGTACTTATCAAGCCGCAGGCGCAAACTATTATTGCAGATTTTTTTTTTTATAATACCAAACAAAGTACAACAAGAACTTTTGCATCGGGTGTTCTAGAAGGTCACGCATACCATGCCTCCTGTACGACACAACTAATTCTTACATAGAATAATATGATAAGATTATTCGGTTGTGTAATCTGATTGCCACGTATAACACATTCCTTTTATTTGTACTAGAATTGACATTAATGCGTATATAAAATTACCAGGAAATGTTAACATGACTAAAGGGCTTTTCTACACCTAAATGGCATTTTAGGATTGGGATGACAATTGCGGTATCTAAATGTTATTAAACGGAGCTGCAATATCAAATTCGTCCCAGGGGTTAAAGGTTTTGTACTATACAAAATTTCCTAAGCGATCAAATTATTCTTTATCAAATGTTTAAATTTCTAATTGTCAAACCATATTCAACTGATGTTATTGATAAAAATGTAGACTTTGGGCTCCTTGATAGGGTTTGAGTACATCAAAATATGTTTTGGGGAATTCGAGTGAGGGATTTGTGCAGACTGCGGTATATAAGTTGCGTGTAAAAGGGCGTCATACATCCCATTGACCTTTACCACGTTCCAATTGAATTCCAGATTCCATCGTCCAGTGTCTAAATGTCCTGGTGGACAGGAAGACATTTAACAATAATCGTTATTTATTTAATAGGTTATATTGGTAGGCTCTATACAATCTTACAAACCTTCCAGGGTTTCGACAAAGTCCAATCTGTAAAATAGTGTAAATGTTACAAAATTAATGGAAGCAATAATTTAACGACGATAAATCTGGTTACAAAACTTTTGATAATGGTTGGCGGTCATGCAATATATTATATTGAGTCTTAATGCAGAAGTGGCAAGAGTGCTTTGAAAGCAGTCCGATAACGTTGACAGCAGTAGATGTCTTTGCGAAACCGTAATTAGAAAACTTGTGAGTGGGGTGGGGTGGGGCTCTATGAAACATTAACCCATCAACACTAATTTTTGGTCGTTCATGTTGTCTAAATGTAAGATTTCTTTAAGCACATTAATCCCTTTACATCTTGGTAGCTGGTCTTGATGAATGTAACCGTATTACCCTTGGTGGTTCATTGCGCTGGCTACACCCCCTTGTTGGCCGAAAATGTTATTTGGGATTTTCCAGTGGCGCAGGACGGAAAGCACGAAAACCCGAGTTTCGGTGTACACGTTGGTGTGCCCCAAAAATAGCCTCAGACAGAATTCGATATAAGAGATTGTCGTAGTGCCAGTGTCCGAACAAAATTTCCCTCATTAGCCCAGTCGATACAGACAAGTGGGGCCCGTTTTTATTTCATTTCGTTACACCATTGTAATATATAATTTCTCACGACCTGAGAGTGAAAAAGGGTCCCTTTATTAAGTACGTTATAGCTAGTGGATTATAAGATAAAATATGATGCGACAAAAATCAGATGAGAAATCTCACCTGCGTTTTGTATATACCTATTAACCGTAAAAAAGAAAACTATCTTCAAAATATATTTGTCGGTATGTAGATAAAATTCTCAAGTTGATAAATAAACATATTTTCCTTATAGAAAGTCATGATAACCATTTTATTATTATCACTACTCGGTGCAATGCATCATAAATTAAAAGCTGGGAGCAAGATAGAATGGCGGTGTAATCATCCAGAAAACTCAATGGTATGTTTAGTCATAATAAAATAACTATAAGCAATGCATTAAATGGGGTTGAACATCTTACTTTTTTGCACTAGGCACAGGTATATGCGTTTAGTGTGATACGATCGACACTGTGCACTGGTAGATAGGATACGTGCTTCTACCGGTATATGTGGGACTTCTGTTTTCCATGTCATTCGAAAGACTAGACGTATTTCGTGACAGTCCTTCTTACTACACCACTGATCAAGCGAGTCCAGCCTGCGGAAAAGTGAACTACGCTTTGTGCTGTTGCACTGTCCCTTCCAGCTTTAGAGTTATGCGTTGTGGTGTTGCACTGTCCCTTCCAGCTTTAGAGTTATGCTACTCCTGATTTTACAAAACTCGTGACAGAGCTTGTAAACAGTTAGTATTATATGTGAATAGATTTAAATTAGCCCTTCAAAATTATGCAAAGATTCACTTTATTCGTGATGATTAGTTCCTCAACGGGTTAACTAAACACGCATTGTTACACTTGAGTAATTTTTATCGTATCGGTTGCTATTTTCCGTGATTTGTGTTACGCAATAAAGTCATGACCATATTTGGTGGGCCGGAAGGTAACTCGTAACAGGTTCTAACTGCAATTTTATATTTATACGCATAAACAATAGTTAAATATATCACGACGTAACGGGTTCTACCCGCATTCTAATCTTTAAAAACAAATCAACACGGTTCTCTATGTATTTTTATTTCTGAATTTTAAAAGTTTCATAAACCATAAACTCCGTGTCGAAGTCGGGAGATTAATGAAGGTAGATTTTGAACAAAGAATTTGTCCTTTATGAAAATTAAATACACTACTTATTCAACATGAAAACTCCAGTATATATCAATGGTGCAGTATGGAGGGTCTGCCATGGACAGTTGTATAGTCGTTCGGATGGGACCAAAACCCAGACCCCGCACTGCACGTAAAAGATTCCTTGACAGCTTGAATTCGATATAAGAGTAGGTCATACCAAACTTTCCCTCACACACTATATAATGGCGCGGGGGGTTGGGATGGCCTAGTTGGCCGGTCACCTCTGGCTTGCGGCTGTGGTTTCGATCCCTGGTGTGAGCGTATGTGGCATGGAGATAGGGGCGCCTTCTCAACCTCGTGGGTTTCCTCCGGGCACTCCGGTTTCCTCCCACTGCTAAAGACCCCTACGCGCAAGCGAATTATTGAAATAAAATGAAACCATATGTTAGTCTCAAAATGACCTAGTTTGTGTCGAGTGGACGTTAAACCCCAGTTCTGTTCTGTTCGGATCTGATCTGTTCTTTTTGTGATTTGTTCTGAGAAAAGACTATTCTGTTGAGATTGTAATAGTTAAATAGGTATTTTACGCGCCCTTGACAAAATAACTGAAATCATGCCCTGGAGGATTTTCTCGGTGTATAACCACCAAGATTGTCCGACGGCTTATTGTATGCTATCTTGACGGAGGGGGCAGTTGTTATTCTTGATCTGTGGTTACGATTCCCCACGGTTGTGTGTTACATGTCCACTGTCCAACCTCGTGGGTTTTCTCCGGGTCCTCCGGTTTCTACCCACTTCTAAAGATCGCCTACACGCAAACGAATCATTGAAATAAAATGAAACCATGTGTTAGTCCCGGAATGACTTAGTTTATATCGAGTGGTGGTTTAAAGCAAATCTTTGATAGATTAATTACATGTAGTTTGAATATAATTTTACTCAAAATATATCATCAAATCACACTCTAAGAAGAACGTGTATAGTTTTCTGTGGCGAACTTATTGTCCCCAGGGACAACCCGTTGTCCACTATAAAAGTCTATCTGCATTTTATAACGTCTATAAACGCAGGTCAACTGTAGACGTTGACAACTCAACAAGTCTCTAAAAACAACACGAATACAAGTCCTCTATTGTTGATATGCTTTGTAAGCTTTAAACAGATACTAGCATCTTTAACATATACTTGTAAAATCGAGTGGAGCTTTAACCTGCATTTGATGAGTATATACATAAACCGCGCCATGACCCGTGACGGACAGGTCAACTATTTCATCGAAATCCGATCCACAGCATCGTCGGGTCACTACCACACCGTAAAACGTATTGTCCATTTTGGTCCACCTGACCCTACCCACTTAAACATATACTGAGGACAAAGGGTAAGAAGTATATACACGGTGTGTGTTTTGTCTAAAAACAAACCATATGAATTGACACATGACCCCTCACCTGTAGGTCAGCGTATATTATTATCTTTTAATGATATCTTGATAGGCCCTCAACTTTCTGATTTCACCTGTGTAGTTCTGTATTATTTTTAATTCACGATGGCAGCATACAGACAGTGGAATCTTGGATATGGTAAATGATCAGCTTGTCTCTCTGGGTAATTTTCTTACCACTGATTCCAAACACCTGGTCTATAAAAACATGGTCATTCCATATATTTCTGGAATTGACGCTCATATGCACTTAGCATGTTTATTGGGGTTTTTTATCTCGCGATGTAGCCACGTTTCTTTATTGTTCACAGAACAATGAAATGTTTACAAAACGTAGCCGTAATAAAACAAATCGTGTCTCAGTTACGCGATCTTCAGACTATCATCTTATTTAAAGGGATATTTAATAACCGCATGTATTTTAACAAATTGATTTGATATGTAGAACAAAAAAATAACGTTATGAGCCGTGAATTACCCAATAATAGTCCGCTGAAGCATGACAGTTGTCTTATTTGTGTTTGTACCTTTATCGCAAATGAAATGAAATAGGGTTAAACGTACCAACTGTTCTGCTCATACCGGTTTAATGAAGACGAACATACACCATTACACCATGCAGTGTGTTATGAGAGAAATGTTTCCGGGGCAGCGGTGCTATGGTCTACACTTTTATAGAATTAAAATATGCCAGATGATCTTTCACGTGCACGCATATGTGTACACAGGCGCTCAGGTGTTTGCGTACCTCCTTGTCAGGCTCTACGTCCTACACCACTGACAAGGCTAAACCACGCCGGAAAATTCCGATAAACCTTCTCGGCAAACACAGATGCGGAAATGTCCTTTAACAATGCTGAACTATATGTTAAGATAGAATTGAGTATATATTTATTTCTATGGGAACAATGATCAAATCACATTATTCTAAGAAATAGTATGATTGCATGGTTGCATGTTTTTATATATTTTTGTAATTTTATATCGATCCAACTGCATAAATCCTGTATACAAACTGAATATTATGTCTCCTGTTTTGTTTGTTTCTGATTCAATTACTGACGCAGGTCTCAAATCTATTTGTTAAATATATTTTCTACAGTCTGGAAGATAAATTGAAATACGACACCCAGCATGTAAATGGGATGATGGAAGCCATCACAATACCAGTTCCAATGTCTGAGAAATATTGATTTTGAATTTAAGAAATCCGTTCAATCTTGGTTTTGGTTTCAATTGCGAAATATATCTGTTTCAAATAATAGAAATGCTCCTATGAATGCTGAGCTGAGTGATTGTTAAAAATCATTTCTTGCTTTAAAACCGTTGTCTTGGTTCCTAGCTATATATTTATAAATAGTATTGCGTGGTCGTCACTGTTAACAAATGAAAACGGAAATTAAATGGGGGTTTAAGGTCTTACTTTTCTGAACCGACTGCAGTAGGCTGATGAAGACGGACAGCATACCCCATATGAGGAAAATTTGCATTGGGCACTTCGGCCTATATATTATACGCTATTTCGAATTCCAAATGTCAGGGGTTATTTTACGTGCACGCCAACGCGTACGTGGGACCTCGAGTTTTCGAGTTTTCTGAATGACTTAAAATTGTTCCTTGTCAGGCCCTGTGTCATACACCAGTGTGGAAACACGTCAGAAAATCCCATGGAATTTGCTGTCGCGATTGCTTTTCTGGCGTCTTATTATGTGCCTAATATATAACTAATGCCAAGCTCGGGGACAAATACATAGAACAAACAGTATATAAAAAAACACAGAGTTAATTTCACGAGGAATCAGCGTTTTGTAGACCTACGTCGATCGATTTAAAGGGCAATTTTGATTTGCCACTATCTGACTAACTGAGCATGCAGTTACATCTAGGTGTTCAAGTCAGAATGTACAAGGTGCTTGCATGCCAAGACCCAAGTTTTAAAGTGCCCAAATACCTCTGGAATATAATGGCATTTAGCGATTGATCATAATATAACACAACACAGTTCTATGGATAACAATTACTATGTTATATACACACGACATTTCGACAAGAATAAAAAGGTCGTTATCAAGCATAAAAATTATAACTTTTATTTAATATCTCTGAGCAATCCATGTTCGCACACTAAATCCCTTTGGTAATAGTTTGTTTATAATCATGTTGAAATTGTAGTGTTACACAATTATTATAAAATATAGCATTTAATGTCAACCAATTAACAAGTCAACCCCAAGGCGACGCACTAATGTTTTAATCATAGGCTCATATAGAGACACGCCTTTTTTTAAAGTGAGACATCGACGTAATCTATCTGCTTTGTGTTTCTTCGGGACTTTTGATTAATTACTTAGTTCACGGAGAAACATAATCTTTGACAAATCTTCATTGTTTTTTATTGTAAATTTTCAGTACCTCATGAAGATGTGCTGTGGTTGGTGGAATCATGTCTGTTTTCTTTCTGCGCAAACTTGAAATGCAATACCCGATAGATATGGCTGAATTACACGCTAAAAGAAAACTGCCAATATTCTAACAAAAAAGTCGTGTATGTAATTGAGGAATTTTAAAATCTGTCCCTTCAACGACTGTCGTTTCTATCTCGCTCTCGCTACCCAAGGATAGTGTGCACTTCAACGTTGGGTGATATCGCATACAAAGCCCCTGATTTATCATGATTGCCTTGATGTTTCCTTTCTAACTCATCTTCAATAAATTACCACATATTTGCTAATGTGTTGTAATACCTGACCAGGTCACTGACCTATGCATTACGTACCATTATGTATACAGATAAGTGGAAATGTATATTATATATATAGATAGTAACCGAGAAGCGATTAACTTAATTACGCTTGCGGAATTTATCTACTTTTTACTTATGATTATGTCACAAGTCACAACTACGCTTTGCCGTTATTCTTAACTTTCTCTTTAACGGTCTAAAGTATGAAATGTACAGTACTTGTCTTCCATCTGACCTTGACAGTTGACACGTGTCAATCAAATATCACACCAAAACAGTGGGTAATAAAATTATTGTAACACCTGTGTAAGACTATCAAGGCCTATAACTGTTCTTGTGTGGTGTTTTGATTACCTGATTAGGGGTACATTATTGTCATGTACCCGTGAGCTGTTATTAGCTGCAACCGATCAATAAATGTGTCCTCTTAATTACAAAGGTATATTTTGTCCCTTTGATAATCCATTTACAGTCCATTGAAGAATATTTAATCATCAGTCACCAATGAAACTAAATTGCAATGCCATGTACTCATAGTGAAACAATTCATACTATTTGTAGATTATGTGTAGGATTATGTGTCCGAAGTTAATAAATGCTGGGGAAAGATAAACTGAGGAAAGAAATGTCATGAAATGAAATGGGTTCCTACTGTTGTGCTCCGAACAGGGCTTTTGAAGACGGGCATACGCCATTATGAATGACATTTTACCCGGACAGCGGCACTATATATCGAATTCCAACCATCAAGGAATCTTTTACGTGCACAGTAATGTGTACACGTGACCTCGTTTTTTTGTTTCATCCGAACGACTAGACAGCTGTCCTTGCTCGGCCTTCCGTCCTGCATCATTGGATGAACTTTTTAGTGCATTGCAGGGATAAAACAACCGACCTCCGGACTAGCGAGCCACCGTCTTCCACTTAGCCACCGTGACCCCCTCATGGAAAAAAACTAGACGTAGCTCTTAATGTGAGAGCTTTTCATTAACGACGGTTGCTTCCATCGTTTTATCGGTTTATCTTTTCATAATATAACGGAGAACGAGATAGAAAATGCTTTTCAACTTTATAAGAAGATCATATCCCATAAAGTAATTGCTGCTATATGTTTATGTATTAAGACTCTGTGAAAAGCACTGCCGAGCGGAGTCGAAGTGCGTACTGGCGAGACATATAATGTAGCTGAAATGTGATTTTTGGCACGGTTGTAGGCTGGATATTTTCCGACATACAAAAAATCAACATCCCAAGGAGGTCATAACAACTTTGTAATAGTAGCTTAACTTCTACCCCCATAATTTCCATAACATTCGAAATTAAAAACACGAATTAGAGATCAATATTGGTCCATTTCAAGTTTGATGTTGTTATCTTGCCGTGAAAATATGAGATCTCATGAGATTCCCATTTAAGATACAATGAACATTCTATAATCAGTACATGAGTTGTGTATTCTATGGTTTCGGGCACCATTTGTAATGAACAAAGAAAAACATATCCTACAAGACAATGCGGATGTAATTAATAGTGACTGATTCACAAACAACAAAGTAATAATATTTTTAAAAAACGCGTAAAATTGACTACGCGTGAATTAGACCAATTTCGTCTAATTTAAAGTGCCAAAGAATAAAGAACATGGTCATATGCCCTTTAAAATGAAACCTATGTAGGCACAGGGGGTAAAACATCAGTCACGTATGTCTCCATCTCTGCAGCAGTCACTGCACAGTAGAACCACGCACATTATAAATGTGTTATAGCGAGGCCTTCTCTTGTGGCATATCGTTGCGTCTTCTATAGAAATTATGTTGTATTGAACCCAGCCTTTTGAACAAACCCACATTTTATACCCCTATTTTGTCAAGTGGTTTTTTCTTTTGCGTTTTCGAGAATTGATCTGTGGTAAACCGTGAAATAAAATATATACATCTTTACATATATTATCATACAACAACGCCCAATCGGCCTTTACGTCAAAACATCAAATATAAACAATAGGGGTGTAAAATATTCCACACTTAGAGCAGCTGAATATGGAAATAATCAAGTTGTTTGTCTCGCGGGTAACCGTGTCACGTCTCACTGGAAAAACAAACAGACATATTGGTTAAACATTTAAGGTAAAGCCAAGATGGCTGGACAAACAAATATTACTTATATTACGTCACCAACATAATCAAGAGATCTCAAATTTCACTTGTTGACTTTGTAAACAACTATTACATGACATCATTATCATTGCATTACCCTGCACAACTAAATCAACAAAGTTTTTCTAAATTGTTGTTCTTAGCACCAGACCCGTAGCCATGATGTTGCGAAGGGGCGGTCTCTCCTCCCGGGTGGAGGGGGTGGGCTGCCACCCCCGGAAACTATTACTGTTGACTATAAACTGTAACTTTTTGAAGTCAAAAACATCTTTAATTGTCGTTGAACTGTTATAATAATAAACTTTATTAGCACTTGTAGCTGAATGGTCTACAATCGAGAACTTTTTTCGGGGAGTTGGGGGTGGGGCAGATCATTTTTTCAGGTTAGCACTACTCTAAACTGTGTGACTTGTATAGTTATTGATAGTGGGGTACCGTTTTGTCAACACTCTATGTCGGTCATATTGAGACTGGCATTGTTTATCTTAATGGTGGGGGGTGGGTGCATGTGCGTGCTGTATCATAAAGCCGGTCATTGAGTCAACTGGCGTGGTTTCGAATCACCGGTTGTACGTGACAAGGAGTAGGGTGACTAGGGTCGTCTGTCCAACCTCGTGGGTTTTCTCCCGTTTCCTCACACTGCTAAAAACCCCTCCCCGGATAACGTCATATTATACGCCTACGCCTCCGATTTTCATCTTCTACGGTTATTTTACATGCATGTTAAAGCGCCTCTAATTATATATATGATTATGTCTTATGGACATTTACCATGTGGAAGGAACTTTAAAATTCTTATAATTAAGCCAATTTTGCAAGTGAATATTCTCAGAGTATTTGATATTCATTATTTTATAGTAGATGGTATTGCTAACAGAAAGCTATTTATAATTATACCGTATGTGCCTTCAATACACCTGTCCTAGGTGTGTCCTTTTATCAGTAATAATTCTATAACGTTTAACTATCCCTAGTTTAATTATACGATAAGATAACTACCTATTTCAAACGATGACGACACAGTAGATATAACAGTTCTTACTGTCAAACACATCATTATTTAAAAATATCATATTTGAATACTACAAGTATACATCTATAAACCCTACTTAGGCATATAAGATCCTTGGGAAGGAACAAACCCCTCTGCTGAATTCGTGGAGGGGGGGGGGCGCTTGTTGGAATCAAACAAGGACAGTTCTGATGGGCCAATCTATGCCAAACAGTTACTTCAATGTACTGTCGCAAGATTCCTTTTAATATTATGTTTTGTCCTACGACTATAGATTGCTGCAACAATCCGTGGAACATTGGATTTCAGGGATACGGTTGGACTTAGAAGAAAGGAATCGCCCAAAATAATCCACACATGGTACCAGTATCTATCCCCAATTTACGGACTTGAAGTGGCATATAAATAGACCTATTATGCTTTAAGTACACACTTTTTTCGGAGATTATCCCATTAACACACGAATAAACAAAATACGTGTAGCTTGGAAAACCAACAAAATCTCAACAAATCCAATCAATTAAATAAAAACAATGTTAATATGTTAAATATTTTATATTATCATTATAGAACATTAAACAATATCAGTTTTTATACCGATCGACAGTACAACAATATTATCAAGGAATGCCATTTTCTTTGTAGGGGTTTTTCTGGATCTCATTAATACAATATTTTCTTTGTCTTTGACAAAATTATACAATAGCACTTAGTCAAATAAACACATAATATAATTGTTCATTATCGAATAGCATCAATATAATAAAATTATCATCTATCCATTTCAATAATTGTACACGTATACATGTTCAGTTCACTGTCTAAACGACAGTTTGTTTGCAAAACGAGATACATGTACATAAATGATCATCCAAGTCAGATCAAATTTGTGTGAAAAATCGATTATATTTGCAGAAATATCAAACGATATTTATTTTCTTTATCAAATGAATAAGGTAGGCGACCAATTTCCGTCTTTCATATGCGTACAGAAGGTATAAACCGATGACTATTCATTTCACATAAGTATACATGTATATGCACGTATATGTATGAGACAGGGGTTTGTGTACAAACTAGTATAGCAAATGTCCGAGACTACGTACGTATTTGCTGTATCAAGAATTGTTATACAATAAATAGTCCATTTTCTATCCTTAGTGTTAATCAAACAAATGGTTTTGAAATATAAACGGTCAGGGTGACATCTAAGTGTATCTCGTTTTGCAATCAAGCACTTCGCATGTAAAATACAAAAGTTATGATGTAATGTTATTTAAATATAAATATATTGTTAGATACTGCCAACAGCAGGGGGAAGACTATTGGTCACAGCAGTCTGCAGTCTGTTAATAAAGCATTCTAAAAACTCACAACCTTCAGCATGTAGTAAATAAAGCACTGAGTATTAAAACGTCAGCAGAACTGTGTACATTTTACTCCTTATATTGTACATTATTCAAAGTAGTATACATGTATATAACCATTCATTGTACAGAGAATACCAGATATGAAAATATTGTAAATTATCTTTTATACATGTTTAATATCCATGTACATTAGCATGTACCATGCATGTAACATAAAAATCCCAACATGCACATTAAAATATTATTATGAACATTTTTTCTTTCATCACAAATGAACACAACCATGAATTATACACAGATGAATGAATAAATAACTATAAACAAATGAATACATAATATGATATATGATATACAAAAAATATAGTATGATATAATGCAACCTTAATTAAGCAGTATTGAATCTATTTTGAATGTAATTTAATACATATATTATTTATGTTTTCAAGTACAAAGCCTTCATCACACTATGGTGTGAATAGTAGGGGGGCTAATAATATCAGGAGTCAAACAGTAAACCTACACATGATCACAATGTTTTAAATGACTATACATGTACATGTTATGTATATCTTGAACAACATCTACATGTGTATTAACACACCATAAAGGTTAAAGATACTCTGATCATCTGATGAATGAAATGGGGTCCTACTTTTTCGCACCAACCAGGCTAATGAAGATGTACTCATTTGTTGACCATATGATAACAGGTACAATGTATATAAGATTAAGATAAAAGACATAAATTGGATTTACTACAGAAAACCTGATTCATGAAGTATATGAAATTTGTAGGTGATTGCACATTATGGTTTTGATACCTCTTAATTAGTAGAAGACATGCACATGTATGTAACATTTTGTATGTGTACCAAAGTTATTGATCAACTGTACATGTATATACATTGAACCACTGTTGTTCATAATACATGTACATTAAAAAAAATAGTTCCATTATTGTTAACTACATGTACCGGTACTCTTAAAGATGCATTATGTAAGAATTAGATAAAAAGTTGACAGTTCTCACTATAACAGTTAAATTAAAGATATTCAAAAATTAATATATTGAAAATTTCATTGAAATTACTTTATTCTGATCAAAGTTATGAGTGTTTGAAGTGTTTATGATATTGTCTAGATTGTCAAGTAGCAATGCTACATGTACAATTATAAACAAAGTCTTTTAATCCATTCAAAATCACCTCAATATAAAGTCCAGACTAGTCCAGAGAGTTGATAATCGGCTTGGTACATGTACATGTATGTGAACAACTCATAAAACATCTGTAGCCAAATAAAGACCTGCACTACAATGTAAGCAGATTTTGCTCGAACATAATGTATTTTTAATGATAACTACCAATTTATGATAATAAATGTATCAATTTTTTGGTTTTAGTATTTTGATATATGTAGAATTGGCTACTTGTTCATTTTTTCAAGTACGTTTTAAAGAGAAATTGTGTCAGATGGTTTAAGAGAGTACATGTGTAAGTAATGACCTGTATTGCAATATGAAATATTCTGTAATAAAAGCTGTACAGAAATTGACCAATGATTATTGTAAATAAATAGCTTGCTTGCCTTTAAAATTACTAGTTAAACTGTATTAAATAAATGTTATCATGTACATGATCTGTAGGAAATATGGTTAATAATAGATTTAGCAGATCTATGTAATACATGTAATAATAATACTAAAACATGAGGTAGAGATGATATATTTATGCAGTTTATTATCTGGTGTAGGAGTAAGAAGTGATCAAATATTGATTGATATAAATATCCTAAAGCTAAACCCTTAAAAGTAAGTTAATTGGTTTTATTGATGATACCACACATCCACACATTCATATACATTGTACAGGTACATCTTGCTACTAGTTAAACACCTGTTTATTCATTAAAATTTTATTTCAGCAGACGCTCGACTGTGTAACTGTAGTGCATCATATCAATTTCCCTTCTCAAATGTATACCAAAATGTAAAGAGAAGAAATTTCCTTATCCAAAATGTAAAGCGAAGAAATTTCCTTATCCAGGGTACATATACAGTGTATTCATGTACGATATTTGAACCAAATAATTCAAATAATTGGTGAAAGAGTGTTAATTTTTTGACTTGGACAAAATAACTTAAACAGTGAATCAATTTAAAATAAATATGAATTTGGTTTTGCTTCACTTAACCACACACCAACAATAATATGTAGGTACTCAATAATACCAATACAATTTAAATGTAAGTTATATGTCATGTATTTTGAGATAATATCAGTATCTAACTTGATCGAAATAAATTGAAAAGTGGATCAATTTAAAATAAATCTGGAGTTGTTTTTTTTTCTCCACTTAAACAAACCTACAAAAACAAGTACGGTACAAACAGGTACGGTACATAATAATACATACATGTACCTGCACAATTTAATATATTTCAATTTATGTGATTGTGAAGTACATTTGCATTTTAAAGATACACATGCCATGTATGTAATTCAAGAAAGTAGTAAGGCTAAAGAATCATTCAAAATTATTCATTATTTGTCAGCTTGTATTTAATCAGAAAATTAACTTGACACAGTACCAGCAAGTAGCCTGTATCTTTATGACACCGAACTTAAAAGAATTAAAATGATACTTTCAATCAACAGCCAAAAATCATTAACAATCTCACTAAACATTATTTTCATTTGTAAGTTCTTTGAAGTTCCAAGCTATTTTGTGCGAGTTACATGGTAATGATAATAAATGACACCATAATTGAATGATTCATAGTGATTAATATTACATGGAATAAATTGTGTGATGACATAAAACATGTACGATCATGAAGAAACAGAGAACAACATGCAGACTGTCAATGACAAATCTTCTGAACACAGTTTGAAGTCACACATGTATAAAATACTGAAATGCAGCTGTGTAATATGTCTGTGATAATGAATATCCATTGTAAAATCCTATAGAGATCACAGTATATATCACCTTGAAATTTTCGCATGTTTACTTTTTTTCCACTTTTTAATCATTTCATACATTATGTCCATGGCTTCTGATAGTCCTTCACCTGTTACCGCACATGCTGGAAGAAAATGTAACGGATGTGACATGCTGATTTCCTGAATTGACAACATTTTTTCGATTTCCTCTGGATCCAATGCCTCCTGTAAGTCCTGCTTATTGGCTATCACTAATGTCGGTAATTTAGATGTGTTATGTGATTTCACAAATTTATTGAGTTCAATTTTAGCCTCCTCCATTCGCTCTTTATCACTACTATCAATAACAAATATTATTCCATCTGCAGATCTAAGATAGGATTTCCACAAGGGTCTCATATTGTCTTTACCACCAATATCCCATATTGTAAAGGAAACCCCCTTCACTTTCCCTACTTTACCTTCAATCTTTTCACAGTTGAAGCCAACAGTAGGAATGGCATTCATATACTGTCCAAATTTCAGTCGATATAAGATTGTCGTTTTACCTGTGGTGTCTAGCCCAACCATAACTATTTGTATAGATGCACTACTCCCCATGGCCTACATAGGTACAGTACATTTACCCGAGACAAAATCTTGTCTTAAAAATAAAAATCAAAGATAATTCCTCAGATAAGTAAACAAATGGCGGTCTTAATGAAAGAGTCTCTTTCCTCAGGTATGCTGATATAATCCTTTCGATAAATAACCAATTCACCATGTAAATTCCATAACAATTATTCCGTGAAAAAATTAGGCCTGTTGTTGAACCGAATTCATCGGCGGAAGTTTGTGATACGGTAAAATAACTGGAGTGGCTTCATTAACTAAGGTGCAGCCTCTTACACATACCTACATATTATCTTTTACCGGACACACTGACCCATATAAATAAAAGTAAGCCTACACATCCGGACATATACAACTTGTCTGTGTCAACTAATTTATATCGTAATGACATCACCTGCATTCAAAACACAAGTTAATCCTTTCTCACTATCATGCATGTTCTACTTGAGTAACTTCATGCCAGAAAAACGGTAAAATAAATCCATTCTTGTCTGTCTGTGTACATGTAAGTTTGAGTCGAACATGCCCACACGCTCAATACAACCAGCAGTCGCGTTATACTCATTCACTGTACGTCCACTCCATACATGGCAGGTACTTGTCGCGGCGCCACCTTTTCTTCACACAGCTCAAGGGTAGATAACTCAAAGAGAAACTGGACGGGTGGTAAAAGAGACTAGTAGTGGTAAAATAAATATAAAACTACATGGGGTCGTGTTCGACCACAGAAAATTTATGTAATTTCCAACACCTTAACAAGAAGAAGACCTTGTCACAGTATAGCATGAAATAAAGTTTGTTGCCTTTGTAAATAAATAAATTAAGAAAAACAAACTCATTTCTGATATTGAAAAAAAAGACCAGTTTGTTGTCAGAATGGCAGTTATGAGACTTTTATAAATACAAAAACCTATAAAATTTTAAATATGTATATCATGTTGTCATATAAGAACTTAAACAAATTGATAACAAATACCGGTTATCTAACTTCATACCCGAAGGTCGATAGCCGTCACAAAAGAGTAGTTACTTGGGATTAAAGCATTATGCAAAATCCCCAGGTGGTAGTCTCGTAAATGAATGCCTATAACACTTCGGACATTTCTTAACATATTGATCACACTTAATCTAGATTTTCTAAAATATGGTGATAATTTAGGATAGGTAATTTAAGCATTTGTTATGAAAAGGAATTTCGAATCGCGATTAATTGGCGTTAATTGCGAACTAAGTGATTATCGACGTGCTAGGTATCATACCTTCTAGCGTTTGTAACAGTTAAGACGTAAAAGCTGGTGCCTGTAATTGACAACATTCGATCCTCTGGATTAAATGGAAAGAATAAGCCTGATAATTGCTTATCGGATTGATTTACCGTTCACTGTAGAGGTTTGGTGATACTCGGGACAAACTCCTTAATTGTATGCCATAACACAAGGTTACATTGTCGTATATACGATGCGTTACGATAGGATTGTCCCTATTGACTCCACGATCCGGTACGCGCAGTTACGTTTCGATACGATCAAAACGATTGCTATATATAGATATGATAAGACCTGAAAGGATCACCACAATTACTTTATGATTAAAATGACGATTCCAACAACGTAGCGCTAATCGTTATAGTGGGAACCTAGCACAAGACTCAAGTATAGAGCCTAGTACTTAGACATAAAAGGAGGGCATTTTCAAATTCATTATGGCGGCTTGCACAAGAAGGTTCACAGCTATAATTTAAATTTTCCTCTTTGATTGGAGACCCAGGGCCATCGCCTCCATCTGCACCTGGCTCTGCACACCCTACCTGGCATTGTGTTTTAAGATATAATTTTCAGTTTTTCGACGAGACTTGCCCCAGTTTATTAGCTAATCATCTTTTTCCTTCTTGGTCGGATTTGTCCAGGACTTTTTTTTCAAAGACTGGAGCAAAGAAAATAAAATCCCTGACGATGGTTTTCTTAATCGTATGAGGCCTACTATTATTCCTATATATAGCGTCTGCACTGAAAAGTGAAACCCATAATCAAAAGTTTTTTGTGCGGTTAGCTTGTAATATGCATACGTTAGGTTTGGACTGTATAAATCCTATTATTACGTCAAAGTTACGACCCAAAGAACAAACAAACTGGGTTAGAACCCGCTGGGGCGGAATGGCCTCGGACAGTCGAACGTGGCCCGGGGGTTGCCAAAGGGGCCAAGGTTCCATCGACCCCGATTTGAAAACAAAACTGATTAAATTAATATATAACTTTAAAATGGGGTTTAACATCCTACTTTTCGTGACAGTGTGTTATGTGTGACATTAAATGGACAACACTAATCAATGATTAATTTACCAGCACGACCCAACGCTGTTCCTTACCAAAACCTGTTTCTATATTAATGACTAGGGAAAAACTCTGAAGAAAATACTTAGTGTCGTTCCCGGTAAAACAGGGCCGGCCAAGCTCAGGATCGTCTATAGTTAATTAAAAAAAATAAACTCCAGTGAATCTTTGACGTGCTGCCAAGTATATACATGGGCCTCAATTTTCGTCCTATTAGAACGACAAAACGCCCTTCTTCAGCCCCATCGCGTTAAGGCATACTCCTATTTGAATTTAAATCAAACATGGAATCTATAACGAACTGCCAGTAGTATTCACAAGACCTCGATTGGTTTATCGTACCATCACAACGACTAGACGCTGTGCATTCCCAGCCCCTTTTCGAGCAACACTGGCAAGGGCTAATATAGTAAACCATAAGCGTATTTCGATCATTCTTTACGGTAATAGTGTTCATCTCACAGTGCTAGCATAGATGCATTGTTGTTGTGCCAGCCGATAAATATTGCTGATTCGTATGATGTTACTTTTGGATGATCGGGACAATTTCAGGCCCGGTCAGAGGTGTCGCCTGTGAGACAAGGAAAGAAAGTATGCAGATACAAAGCACCCAGATTCACGTGTATTCGTGTACATGTGTGAAATAAATGTTTCGACTAATTGCAATACTACTGATTCATATGTTAGTCTCTAAATGACCTTGCCTCTCTCTCCGAGCTTTTCGTTGACCCTATCGCCCTTAGAAAGTCGTCTAACAGTCCCCATACAATCTCGCTTATCTACTAAAGGGAGATAACCGCTATATAGAACCCGATTAAGTTTCCTTGAATAATAGTCAAACCTCACAGATGTAAACGAACTTCATTATTATTAGTCGATTCTGCTGCAGACAATAATCGACAAGAGTTTCAAGACGGGTTATATTGTGTTCAAAAAACGCATCAAACTATTGTCATCATAATTCCATAAAAAAAGTCTGAAACGAAATAAAATGAAATAGGGTTTAAAGCCCCAATAATACTCTTGTTGTAACTGAATAATGTGTCCCAATCTTCATTCTGGTCAACAAATTGTATTATTTTACAATATTCCAATTACTTGATGATACAAATTTCATTTTAACACACCTAATTTAAATAATTGGAAAAATTCAACTTATTGATTTGAAAAGTCTAACGTAAACCTTTTCAAATGTGACATGGATTTTAAAATATTTTCGAACCCCCTGGAAAAGTAAAATAGGATGTAATGGATAATTTACACAACAGGTAAGACACTAAAGCATCTAGTACTTAGAATAAAGCTATTATTTATTTTCTGGAGCTACCAAGCCAGCAAGAGTGTTATTGTCCCTTTAAGATGCACCAACAGACAAAATATTCATCTTACAGACGTGGTCCGAGCCAGCAGCAACCTATACGCTGAAGAACATGTATTCATAGGATGGCATTCAGAACAAATAATGCAGCCTGGGGGTTATTTACCTTCAGACATATTGTATGAGTTACTTAAAGGTGCATTATATAAGATTTAGACGAAGAGCTGACGTCCTTGCTATAAAGAAAAACGAATATATTTCATTCAAATTACTTTATTCTGAGCTAAGTTACGGGTGTTTTAAGATGTAGCGCCGATTATTTATTATTGTAACAACGTTACTTGTCGATCGAGACTCGGCCTAGCTTCTCCATTTTTTTAATTTAATTAAATCATTAAATAGCGATTGTATCTCAATAGGTTCAAATCTCCGCCATCCGATAGCCTAGGTAGTTTATTATAGGCTTGTCATTTGAATAATTTATTAATAATCATTTATATAACATTTGATGGCAAAACAAAAACCTGTAATAGACAGATTTTGCTATGGAGGTTTCTTATAGCACATATAATAGCTGACCATGACATTTGGGAAATATTCACTTATTTCATGGGTTGCTTCTCATTTTGGTCGTTTGTTTGAGTGAAGCACGTTCCAGTCATAGAAAATTAAAAAAAACCACTTAAGCAAGGAATAGAACCAGCCCAAAGATTGGGATTTACTAAATCAATAGGTCTACCGCCAC
The DNA here is from genome assembly GCA_948474765.1 of Patella depressa. Taxonomy (NCBI): domain Eukaryota; kingdom Metazoa; phylum Mollusca; class Gastropoda; family Patellidae; genus Patella; species Patella depressa. Next base: position 23,506,069 of record OX419718.1, read on the forward strand.
CGATACCCCACCAGAAAGAAGCAACTATTGTAATACTACTCACATCAATTTTGGCCAACAAAAGCATCCTATTACTCTAAATCAAAACGCAATGTCCAACGAATTTGTACACTATCTGGTCATTAATTAAAGGACGCAATGTAGATCTACTGCGCAAAGATTACAGTCTTAATCCTTTCGCCACACTTAAGGCGTAAGTAAAGTAGGCACATTGCCATTTTTCATTATGGTCTATCGACTACTCATTTAATTTATTATGTCTACACAAGTCAACAACTAAACATTTTTAGGCATAGGCCTACTTTTGCTTACAGACATATTTTTCTGACATTTATCAATAAAAAAAATTAAAGATACATTATGGGAGATTAGATAAATCGTTGGCAGTCAAATTGGTCCATTATGAACCGAGCTTTATGCGATTGAAATTTCCACCTAGACTCGATCATCATTACTAAAGTCACTAGGATAAGAAGCATAGTCTCGATTATACATTTTTTGATATAATTATCAATGAGCGTTAAGTAGCATATATCGAAGGCTAGTGTTGACACTGAGAATTTATTATGGTCGGAATTAGTTAATTAATGTTAGAACTAAAGAAAGACCTGTAATAGACAGACTTAACTCTTGCATAATGCATGTTTAATAGCATTGGAATTTTATTTGCAGTTCAGGAACAGAGGAGTTTGAATAAAGGTAGAGATTTTAACCGAGTTGCCAGCCTTGATAGAGGACAGCAAGCAATCCGATTAGGAAAAGAAGAAAACGGTAGACAAAGAAAATGAGAAAGAGTTAAGTAAAAGAACAACAGGGGAAATTTATCCGTGAGGCAGCCATGTAATTTCTGAAAAGTGATGAATTGTAATCGACATCTAGCCAGATTATTTTTAGATTCATTTTCAATAACCTATTTCTAATTTTGGAGTTGGTGTGCTGTGAGTTTGACGCTGATGTCCTAACAAGAGGGGTCTCAGGTTCGTGCCCAGTGACCAAGTGTTGCCCGAGACAGTTTCCGTATTTTCCAGCCTGGTTTCCACCTTGTCAGCGGTACTGTACGGGGGCCGGGAAAAGAAAATGTGCTAGTCGATTGGGATAAGTTGAAAAATCTAGGTCCGCCCGTATACTCAATTGTCTTGGATGTGAAAGACAGTTGGAACAAAATTAGCCTACCCTCACAGCATACTGGATGGCTAATGGCTAAACTGGGTTCATTCCACACCCTACATTTCATTTTCGACAACAGTTTTTCAAAACTGTCAATAAATACACCATGAAGTTACGGTCCCATACATGTCGAAAGGGACCGATCGAGATCTTCGTCAAAATCGGATAGGAATTGTGAAAGCGAGAAGGGAGAGAAATGGGTTTAACGTACACTCGACACAAACTAGGTCATTTCGGGACTAACATATGGTTTAATTTTATTTCAATAATTCGCATGCGCGTAGGGGTCTTTAGCAGTGGGAGGAAACCGGAGGAAACCCACGAGGTTGAGAAGGCGCCCCTATCTCCATGCCACATACGCTCACACCAGCGATCGAAACCACAGCCGCAAGCCAGCGGTGACCGGCCAGCAAGAGGTCGAAGCGCGGCACTCTAGACCACTAAGCCACCCCCCACCCCGGGATTGTGAAACACTGGACGGACACCCGCCCGCATTGACAAGGACAACATTTATTTCAAATAATTATTGGACATGTGCTTTTGATTAGCTGCGATTATCTCCCTTGGTTTACAGGACGAAATTGGCGACCTCGTGTTCAAGAAATTTCATAAATATGAAGAATATTTATTTTTGATAGAGGCGGACTAGTCGACCCTTCTCAACTGATTGGGTTGATCCAAATTCAGAGAAAATATTAAGAATGTCTGCGTAGCCAGAAACCTATGATGTAATCAACACAGAAGTTCTGCAGATTTGGTCAAACTCTTCCGATTTACACAGTCGGGGTACAGGGACCCCCCCCCCCCCCGTTTTACTAAAAAAAAAACATCTATGGAAGAAGTACAATGGATGACACGCATCGCCACTACCGTTCTTCAGCTCTGAACGTAGGTCTCATTACGTTCGCCCTGTACATTCAGGAACCGTGTTTATGAATCCTTGTGTAAAGTTGCCCAGTAAAATTGACTGGGAAGCGAAAGTTTTTTTGACAAAGATTCAATAGGACGATTCCTGGACATACAGTGTAATGAGACCCACGTTCAGAGCTAGATTCCACAGGAGGCGGCCAATGAAGTTGGACCTGGAAAATCTGCCCGTTCGCTTTGCTTAAAGGGACAATCCCGATAAGAACAGAGTCTCAAAAATTAAAGTCCGAGCCTTTATGAAATTTATGGACCAAAATATAGAGGCATGGTGTATTTACCTTGGCTCAAAGTTTCAGCTCAAAATATTGAGTCGTTTTGACGTTAACGTCAACACTGCTTAACCGGACACGTAACCCTTTTAAGATTTTGGGTAAATTTTTCGATTGGGTGACCTAATAATCGACTCCCGTTTCTTGAGAGGTCTATACAGTGAATGACCCATGTACTGTACTTGATAACAAAAGGTAAATTTCACCTACATATCATTTTTATAGAAAAAAGTCTGGTTTTATCCAGATACTGTATAATACAACGGTCTCCATTTCCAGATGAAGACTGTCAGGTTTAAGTTATTTACAAGCATATCACAAATATCGGGTTAGTTGGTCGGCCTTAGGTAATGGGATATAAGGGATTTTAACACAAAATTAAGCAGTTTTATTCCCAAAAAAGTTATCGGGATTGGCCCTTTAAATACACAACTTCAAGAATTGTCCTCGTTGGAATTTGTGAATGATTTTACAAAGCCATAGATTGAATATCGATCTCTACTAATAAAAATACAGCAGTTTGCATCACAATCGTTATTATTGCGTGTGATAGCAGTTTGCACTTCATAATTGAATTATTGTATTTAGACCACGCGTGTCTGCAAAAATACGTTTACGGAAGTTTATTTTTCAAAAACAATATTAAACGCTTATGATCGTGATTCTTATTTTTGATTACCATAAAGCCATTAGATTTGTCTTGGCTTTTCACGAAAATGGTTTATTTGTGATTATAAAAGTTTTTATTCTATATATTTGCAAACACATAGCATGATAACAGCGTTTGAGAAGTAATCCCCCTCTTTCTGCAGTTGCTTCTTCTATGCTATTGTGTTTTGTTGGGCTTTTTTTTGGGGGGGGGGGGGGGTCATTTTTGGGTGTTTTAGCCGGTTTCACAGAATAACCGGGAATATTTACGCCAAGCCTACCCTTCGAATATCTATCGATTTGATCTGATATGTGCGTTGTTTGTTTGAGCCTGGGTTATCTTGTCTCGTGTAATTGTTTGTGTGGTGTTTAATCACCCACCCACTGCAATAATATGTCTTTATTTCCTTGACCTATATCGGGTTTGTGTAGGTGTTCAAAGCAGTCTTACGCAATCTGTAGACCTGCACGTGTATCGAATAATATTAGTATAACATAAAATTTTGAAGGCCAATAAAATTCCTAGTAAACGACATTGGGAAACAATATTGGCTTTTCGGGTAGAAATCATGAATTAAGCTTTATTTTGTAGGTTTTGATGTTTGATTACATAAAACAATGTTGACATTTTTTTCTTAGGTCTTCATTGGGAGGCCATTATTTGAGGGTTAGCGATAATATTTCAACTTATTTTTTTTATTTTCACGTTATTTATAATGTTATCGACATAATATATTAACTGTGATTTGACAACGTATTGATATTGGCAGGGTTCATGACTACATTTCAGATTGTTTTCCATCATTTCATGATGATATTTCCAAGATGGCGATCATTTTTGGCGGGAAAATCGGACTTTGTGTCGATTTCGATTACGTAGTAGTGTTTGTTGTCAATATATATGTTTTAGGGGTCACAGATGCCAGTTCTGTCAGTAAAAACTGTGTAAAAGTGATTATAAGTTTACCTTTTTCGCATATTTTCAATATGACAGCCATTTATGCGCGGATATTGGTGGTCTATGGTCCCAGGATATATATTTTCTTTCGGGACGCCGATTCCATTTCTGTCATTTACAGCATCACATATGTTCACATATTTAGCATATATCTAAATATGACTTTCATGTGTGACGGGAAATGGAACAGTGTGCTGATTTTGATTACGCTGTCGTGTTTTTGTGTCAATATTTGTTTTTCGCAGGCGCAGATCCGATTTCTGCCATTTAGAACTGTGTGAAATGGTGGTATCTTCACACATTCAGCATATTTTTGTTTCTGGCAGGACGTTTTCTAAACACATTACTGGAAAGGTTTCTGAATCTAATTCTGATATGCATATGTTTGTGGCATGTTCCGGGAAGCCCGTGCCGTGTTTATCCATTGGATATATTATCCAACAATGAAAATACCTCATCCGAGTTGAGTTAATATAGATTTTGCAGGAAAATAGCACATTTACTTGATCGATCGCATTGTAGCAGTGGAACTACAGTTTTATTTTAAGACTTGGTGTCGGCATCGAGACTTTCAGTTTATGTTTAACAATGGTTAAAAATGTGTGACTTACATCTTTTGAAAAGATAATTAATAAATCAAAAAGTAAAACAGAAATGTATGATATTTAATATAAAGTGGTATACAAAGAAATAAAATCAAGGACTGCGAATGCAATAGTAACACTTGCTATAAGAAACCTTTATGGCTTAGATTATATTATCAACTGCCCCCAGCTGCTCGTGGATGGAGTCGTTCAGAGGCTTGCTGTTGCGTTGGGAAAAAAACTATATCACCACTTAAACGATGACATGCCCACTGAAGGAACTGATGGCAGTGATATCAAAGTAACCAGACACTACGTCCTGATGTAAGTGGTAAAATACTCTATTTTCCCAACGCAAAGAAGCCTCATGTTCGTTCTACATTCAGCTTGAGTTGGCAAGTATTTCATTTACAGACACGTCCTGACCACTATCATCCAAGTTGTCGCCAGACTGGATCGAAGCTCCTGGCCACATGCATGCTACGCTATTACGACCCCACCACTATCATCAGCGTTGTCGCCACACTGGAAGAAGCTCCTGGTCACATGCTTGCTACGCTGTTACGAACTTTATAGGGAAGATACTAAGCCTCGTCCAGGCAGGGTAAGCTTACTCTTCCGGACACCTGTTAACACTGTTTGTCGTGTATTTTGTACACGATAAACATTGCATTTGCTGATTACACTATTTTTCCTATAACGTTTTTTTAGGATTTCGAATTTTGTCTAATGGTTTGGATTGTTCGTACTTGGTTTTATTTTATTTTACTATGCAAAGAGGAATATCAAGAAAACTATAAAATGTTCTTGACTGCTTGACTTTTGACTGTTATATACTTTGGAAATGGATAAGGCCTGATAGACACGTTATTGGAGTTTGGTGAGAAATTATCGTGGTCTAACTGCTAACAGGCTACGTACCAAAATTGGACACTTGGGAACACTTTTCGTGCAACCAGGGTTTGGCCATGAGCGTAGTAAGGTCTTGCAGTAAGCGCTTGGCATGGTCGTGGCAGGAGCATCATGGGCATGTGGCGTAAGCACCACACTGCCTCTATGCTCTCTTTACCTTTATGCCAGGAATAGGCTTTTTCCGTGAAAATCGATATCAGCCCAGTGGTCATCTCGGATGAGGAATTTTCATCGTTTCATAATATTTCAAATGCGTACCACACGGTACCGGCTTTCGGGGTAGTCCTACAAGCTAATAGCCTACGTAGGCTACCCAAACTGCGCCCCCTTAAGCCTATATATTGACACCAAACACTACTACTAAATCAAAATCTGCACATCGCCACAAATTCCTGCCAAAAATGCCCGCCATCTTGATTATATGCTAAGTAAATGAATATGTGATCATTTTACGGGGTTGTAAATGTCAGGGTTGGCATTTGTGACCCCGAAAACAAAAATATTGAAAACAAAAACTTAATCGACATCAGCACATCGTCCGATTTCCCCGTCAAAAATGGGCGCCATCTTGGAAAAATCATCATGAAATAATGGAAAACAATCCGAAATGTAGTCATGAACCCTGCCAATATTAATAAATTGTCAAATCACAGTTGATATGTCGATAACATTATCAATAAGGTGAAAATATTATCTCAAAATCGCTACCCTCAAATAATGGCCTCCCGTAGTATGAATACCTACTCAGAAAAAATGTCAACAATATATTTTTGTAATCAAACCTACGATTTTTACCTTGAAAGCCAACGGATTTACATTTAATATCGGACTATCTACTCGACTTCATAAAATCGTGAATAGGCCTACGTATAAAATCAGAGTTGTTCCCCCTTTGTTTACAAATTATGTACCATGCCAGTTCAACGGGATCAATATGCCGTGATGTTATTTATTACCACGTGTTTAGTATTGCCAGACTGGGATTTAAAATGTTTTCAGCACAAGGGAGGTCATATTATGTACAAGCTCGTCGTGCTTTAATAATTAAATCAAAAAATGGAAAATCTAGACTAGTGTTTTTTTTTTTATCATACCGACTTTAATAATGATGATCGAAGCTTGTCTAAAAATTTCAATCTCTAAAATCTCAAAAAATCAATTCGACTAAAAATTCCAGCAAATTCCTTTTATATTATTTAGTTTTTAACTAGTATAGTCAGAGCTGACAGCTCTTTATCTAATCTCCCATAATGTATCTTTAAGCGAAGAAGAGTGCATGGACAGGCATTAACCAAGTCACAAACAAATGCAATTATCGTGATATATAGTTTAGCTTGTGCTTCTGTTATTGCACATCCTGTTAGGTAATTACAGTTCTTGTCCATTGGGACTCGACATGTCGGTTATCCCTTACATGGTGGAAGTGGATCAGATGACATGGTTGACAAAAAATAACTGCATTATATTTTAATCTGCCTCGTCCCTAAAATCTGACTGCGAATTGCGAACGCCAAAAAATAGGGATATTGCGACTTGACCATCGGGATTCCATTAATTCTCGCGTATATTTTTATTCTGCTGTACAAATTAGAACTACCAGGAAATTCACAACGAAATGATGGATAAATGGGTAAAGCGCTGGTTCGCTAGCCTGGAGGTCGGGTGTTCGATCCCTGCATTGGCCGAGAAAGGTCATTTCGATTTTCCGGATTTGGTTTCCCCTTGACAGTGATGCAGAACGGAAGGCCTGAAGAGCACAGTTGTCTTGTCGTTCGGATGGGACGAAAACTGAGGTCCCGTGTACACATTGGCGCGCACGTAAAAGATCCCTTGGCAGTTGGAAATCGATATAAGAGTAGAACACTGTATGGCGTATGCCCGTCTTCCATTTGCTCAGGTTAGGAGTAGCAGAGTAGGATGTTTAGCCCATTTCATTTACAACGAAACGAAGAAATTCCATTTGCTGATAATACGAGAGGGCGTATATTTTAAATGGCATTTAAAGACATGTCGTCCATACTTATATGTGTTAATACTTCTACGCTGTATCATAAAGCCTGTCATTGAGTCAACTCGCGTAGTTTCGAATCCCCAGTACGTGACAAGGAGTAGGGTCGCCTGTCCAACCTCGTGGGTTTTCTCAAGGTCATTCGGTTTCCCCCCACTGCTAAAGACCCCTACGCGCAAACGAATTATTGAAATGAAATTAAAATTTAAACCATGTTAGATCCGAAATGACCTTGGTTGTGTCGAGTGGACGTTAAACCCCATTTCTCTTCCCCTTTCTACGCTGATGAAACAAAATTTTGTTGAAATATGTTGACTCCATCGTATAATTGTTAATGATTGTGTCTAATTTAGACTCTTGAAGTTAAAGTTTACGTAATTATTTAACCTTCTGCACCATTATTACAAACATTATAAAATAACCTTCTAGAGCTATATGTAAAATGTTTGCATGGTTGTGTTGGTGAGTAAATAAGTTAAAGCTTGGCGAAATAATTATGTGTCTAGGACTTTTGGTTTCTGACATATGGAGTGGGGCCCCTGATATAGTTTCACTCACTACCAGGTAATTCTCCTGAGATTGATAGAAAACATTTTATGCTTCGACTGGGTACAGATAATCAGTTTGATTATTCGATACTTTTGAAAAGATAATTGTGCAATCAATTTTTATTGCTTTTTTTTTTGGGGGGGGGGGGTAGCTTTTGCGGCGTTCAATTATGAGTTGACCGTTCTTGATATAACAGTTCGGAAATAGATGAATTATTTGAAAATTGTATTCAAATTATCTATTGTAAGCCCGTTCATATCTATTTAAAATCGGACAAATCCGGTGTCATATTGAGTGGATCATGGCCTGATTCAGTTAATAAATGTTTAATTAATAATGTAGATAAAGAAATACCCACAATAGACATATTTACCTTATGCATAATGCACGTTTAAGTAACTATAGTAGATATCTGCAGTAAAATTTGCTCAAGTATAAATATAAAATAAAGAGTTTTTTTCCATCCAGAAAATCATGACGATCATTTTTCAATGAGTGGATAAAAAATATTTGTTTTAAATATATATTCAAATTTGGGGATCAATAAATAGATCTAGCAGAAATAGATTTTTTAATATAAAATATTTAATATAATTCGGACTGGAATAATGAAAGCAATAGGTCTATATGAATTTTTGTAATTCAGTACGACATTAATAAATGCGAACTCTTGACACTTCCTGGAATATCATAGCTTCATCAAGTATCCGTGGCTTAATTTTACGTTTCGTTCTCAAATACTGTAGAGTGCTTAGAGTTTAAACGCCCGGTATACCTTTTTATGAATCGACCCAGACGGTAAGTGAGGATCGAATTGCAACATTTTGAAATGCTATAAAAATTGTTTCAGTAAAAAAGGGTGTAGTCCGGCAGCAGATCGACAACCCTTGAAATATAGTCCGCCTAATGTTATTTGATGGATTATAATATCTTCAGAGGGTGTAGGTTTAGGATTCAGATGATGCCAACCTTGCCCACTAGGGGAAAGTTATATATTTAAGATGGCCGCCATGAGGTATTTTCTGGGGTAAAATTTGTGACAGATTCTCTCGGACCTCGGCTTGAAGGTGCTTTCTAGAAGCAATTGTTCCGCTAAATCCAATGGGCTTGGTTATTCCTCCTAAAATAGTGACGGCTAATTCTGCTAGGAAGCCAAATTAAAAATGGAGGCTCATTTTGGAGGGAAACTAATAAAGTACCCTAAAAGGTGTGTAATATATTAAAAAATTGATTCTTGCTGGATTATATTTGTAGATTCCGAATCCGGATGATGCCACCCTGCACCCTTGGGGAAATTTAAGATGGCCACCACGAGGTATTTTCTGGTTATTTAGTAGCGTAAAATTTGTGACAGATTCTCTCGGACGTCGTCTTGAAGGTGGTTTCTGGAAAAAATCGATCCGCTGAATCCAATGAGCTAAAAGTGACGACTTATTCCGCGAGGGGTCCAAATTCAAAATGTATTCTCATTTTGGCGGGAATCTAATAACGTTCCATAAAAAGTTGTGTACATGTAATATATTAAATCATAGATTCTATCTGGATTATATATATTAGATATTTGTACATTCTGAATCCAGATGATGGCACCCTTGGGGAAATTAAAATATTCAGGATGACCGCCATGAGGTATTTTCTGGTTATTTAGTGGGGTAAACTTCGTGACTGATTCTCTCGGACCTTGGTTTGATGGTGGGATCTATAAAAATTTGACGCACTGAATCCAACGAACCTGGATATTCCCCCTATACTACAGGTGACAGTGAGTTAGCGTACAGTTAAATAGATTCGTCAAGAATCCACAGTGACGTTTATTAAACATACATTATGCAAGAGCAAAGTCGACCTGTTGTAGGTCTTTCTTTAGGTCTGAAATGTTATAAAAACTATTAATTAGACATTAAATAACCTATCCGGACCATAATCAGCTATCGATGTTAAGGCTAGCCAGCGAGATTTGTTGGATTATAGTTCCATTAACTCAAAACTTTCCTTCGTGATTAACGATTAAATGGACAATCGAGATTATTTGTTTTGTTTTACCGACTCCAGTAATGATGATCGCGGCTAAGCGGAACTTTCATACGCGTCATTCTCGGTTCATAGAAGTCCCTACACCTTTATTATACGTAGCAAAAAGACCAAACTCGCACAGTTTGCAGATGGTCTAGTGTTGTTACCACAAAATTAATTTCAGGCGATTTTTGCGAACGAGAAATGTATACGGACTGGATATCAAAGCCTGTCTAAATTCACCATTTTTCGTCACCCAAGGTTTAGACGCCCTATAGCTTCTTCTGTCATAGGACGGGTTTAAAAAATTTATGCTCACGCGAACAAACAACCTCCCAAAATATGATACAAAAAATAAAAATGACCGGAATCGACTTGACCAAAACTTGGGTAGAGGTAACAATAACCCATGAAATTAACCTGTAATTTCCCTATTTTGGTGTAAATTAACCGTAGTAGATAAAACAAAACCTAACAATTTTTTCCTTTTCATTCACATGTTTACTATCAGCCCTAAAATAATTAGTATCTGTTTTATAAAAATGTCTTGAAAAAATACTTTAAAAAGCCCGGTAATCGTTCATTGTTCATTTAGCGTCAATAGGAAATGGGTGCCACAGTTTTCCACGAGCTTCCATTGGAGTATCGACGTGCTCAATGTAATAATCTTAACAAACATATCCATTAATCTCAAATAGACATTATTTTAAATAGAATAATCGAAAGAAAAATTCAACTAAAAGTGAGATTCGAACCACCAACTGCATGGCTGCCCCCGACCCACCCCATCACCGAATTTGCTTGTCTCAGGACCCCAAGGTCCATGTCGTGGGTCCTGTTCAGGGGGATTGCCTATTGCCTCTCTTATTCTAAATCTGACCCTGTAGAAATCAGCGGATGTGTACCAAAATGAATAGTGGAAACGAACTCTAAAATGTGTAGCCAATTGTTTTAACCTGTTGTAAAATGAAACCTTAAAGAGACAATGCAACAAATATGTTAAAGGGACAATACCAAATATACAATAAATACAAATACACACTTATATACAGTACCATATGGTATAAATTGGCTATGGATATGATGAAATAGCATAAAAGCCAGAAATTGTATTTCTCTAATTACATTTGAAAAAATGTATCACAAAAGCTTATTTTTAGCACTTTTCAATAAGCTGTATATTCCGGTCATTTTGTTTACACCCATTGATACTATGTGCTTAGCACCTCAAGCCCACCCAAAGAGGAGGAGGCGGTGGCTGGCCATATCACACGGGCTGCCATTGAGTCAACTGGCGTGGTTTCGAATCACCGGCTGTACGTGGCAAGGATTAGGGTCGCCTGTCAGGCCTCGTGGGTTTACTCTGGTTTCCTCAAACTGCTAAAGACCCCTACGCGCAAGCGAATTATTGAAATTAAATTAAACCATATGTTAGAGTTTATCTTTTTCTGTACTACCCGGACAGTATGAATAAGGTGCCCTATAACAAGTCCACAAAAAATTAGTATGGACTGATTTTTTGTTTTCAAATTAGTACAGGGATGGAAGTTAACCACCCGCTTTATCAGACTGGATCAAAATTAGAAGGTTGCTATTTCACCATAGAATTCAATCTGTGCTTAAAGGTGATAAAAACAGATGTGAAAACCAGAATTTTACCCATAAAATGAATATTTCCAGTATGGTCCTTAATCGCGACCTTAGGTTGAAACCACTTCAGCATGTTACTTCTTGCACCTAGGGGGTGTCATACCATAAGTTTGATCAAAAATTCCCCCCCCCCATCTTAGCACCTTTTGCATGGTCTTCTCGCAGATACACTCTTAATATCTAATTTATATTCTATAACGTGTCAGGCCTAACGAAAGACGTACAATGTATATCTTGATCAATGTATGTTTAAATAAGAGCTTGGAACCGTTTAACTATTTAAAATAAATAAAGGTATGTTTAATGAGCTCTTTTTATTAGCTTCAACATCAAAGAGCCAATTAGTTGAAAAGCCGTGTTCGTGTTGACCTTGATTGATTTCAGCAATATACAGGCTTATATTGACAATAACGACTAATATGAACTGGATGACTACAATTTCAGCAAATGGTGTGTGATTTCAAATTGGTTTGGGTAATTATTAGACCGAAATTGATTTGCTTGATAAGTAATATTTGACCCGGCTTAACCCCCATCATTATTATACTTTCCTTTGTTAGATATTGTATAGTCATTGTACGACGGCATTCGTGTGTTTTATGGCCATTTTAGAATTTTAAAAAAATCCTGGTTCTAAAGCCCGTGTTACATCGACACTTGCAACCGGAGACACCAGTTGCCCGCTACTGAGAGGCTACGATTAGTTGCCAGTTTGTTGCGATAAACCACTATTTCCTGCTACTTGCTCGTTTTCTACTTTTCCGGTAAATAGTTATACTCAGTTGCTCTTAAAAGGCCGACACGTGCAAATTAGTCCGGGGGCCGATGGGGGTCCTGTGTGCAATCATATGTCCCCTAAATTTGACTCTTGATCCTTGTAGGGTACCCACTTGGGTAGACATTCCAGTTATGGGACAGAAAGGTGTAATTCAAGATGGCGTCCAAGGGGGCCGTCGTACCCTTATACCCGATATAACTCTATCTGGATTTGTCCTTAAGTGTTGAATTTGGTGTCTTTACCTAGGTTTTGGGGGTCAAAGAATCCATTGAAATCATTTTCAGGGTGAATAAAAGTAGCGGGTAATGATGAATTCCAAGATGGCCGCCAAAATGCTCGCCACGCCTTGCCTGTCAAGGTGCATAATTGAGCGAGGAGAATAAACTTGGTGTTTTTTCTAGGGTTTTGGGGGTCAGGAATTTCACACAGACCATTCACTCTGCCGGAAGAACAATTTATTATTGTTAGTTTCAGTATAGGGCAGCCAGTTGATCGGGATACTGGTTTTACTCAACCAAATAGTCAGAAGGATTTGTCTGACTATGTGACAGAGATTGGATACTTTATTAACATCTAGAGATATAAACTATCGTATTTTGACAGGCGTTGTAATCTTGAACTATGCTGTTACAATATTCACAAATCTACAAATGTTCACCGTAAATAAGTTGTACAGTTAGGATCACTTTTCTGACTATCATTTTTATACGCCCATATTAAAATGTGATCGCATATTGTCGTTGCCCCTATCCGTCCGTCCGTCCGTCGTCCACAATTGCTTGTTGTCGCTTTAGAGGCTAAAGTTAATATCCGATTGATAGAGTTTTAAGGGACAGGAGACGAAGAATCCTATTGATTTTCAACGATTTCCGATAATTACTACAAGAGTTTTAGCCCTTAATCACTTTTTGATGAGCAGAAAAGGGTCGGCCTTGATGCCAGCAGCTTTCGTGCCACATTTGCTGGTAATGTCACAGCCAGTCAATGCATGTGTCGCAGGGGGGACTTCACACATTGGTTTTCCAACTTTCACAGCTATTACAGTACTTGAAGGACTTTGGGAGGGCAAATACGGATGTACAGTATTGTGTGCAAAACGCCGAGAAGTTCCTAGTACACGTGGTGAACAGAGGGGTCCATGGCATTGAAACGATGGATAATTTACGTTTCACCTGGTACCATCACAGACAGTCAATGACAATTATTGACTTTCCTTCAACCAGTTATGTTACAGAAGCTCATATTCAGAGGGCATT